>VXBJ01006941.1:619408-688485 GCA_013400055.1 Nycticryphes semicollaris
GGGTTGGCCAATGACAAGATGACAGGTGGTGTCCCCCACCTTTCCCTCCAGGGAGAGGAAGAAATGAGATAAGGTTATGAGTTTAGAAAAAACAAAACTACTTTAATGTAATATAATAAAAGGAAAAGGAAATAATGAAATAGATACTATATATATATATAAATATATACAAACCCATATCAAGTTCCCAGGAAGATGTCACCAGCAGGCAATGAGAAAGTTCCAGACTGGGAATGGGAACTGGATTCTGGATCTTGATTCAGGAACCCATGGATAAGGAATGAAGGTAAACAGACAGCCAGGCTCTTCTTGGTGATAGCCAATGATAAGACAAGGGGCAACGGGTGCAAGTTGGAACACAAGAGGTTCCACTTAAATATGAGAAAAAACTTCTTCACAGTGAGGGTGATGGAACACTAGAACAGGCTGCCTAGAGAGGTTGTGGCGTCGTCTTCTCTGGAGATACTCAAAACCCGCCTGGACACGTTCCTATGTGACCTGATCTAGGTGTTCCTGCTCTGGCAGGGGGATTGGACTAGATGATCTTTCAAGGTCCCTTCCAATCCCTGATATTCTGTGATTCTGTAATTTCTAGAAGGCAATTTCACTGTGCAGAGAAGCAGGTACCAGACTGGCCACTTCCAGAAGTTTAGACTGTCTTTCCAAGACACTTGGCGCATTTGTTAATCCTTTCATAGATGGGGGTTGTAGCAAGTGAAAAAATTGAAGATAAATGAAAATTGAAATCCTGAAAGGTACGGGGGAACCAAGAGCAAACATCTAATAGATATTTTGTTAGGGTGGCAATTTAATGCAGAAATAAAGAGTAGATGTCAAGTGCTACAAGCAGAAAAGGCTGCTGGCATACTTCTTTGTTAAGACACTATTGTAGGGAATGATAGTTACAGTAAATAGTTTTCAGATGTGCAGATCTTAGTACAGATAAGCGATGACTGTGTGGATGTGGGGTGAAAGAAAGCAAATGAGTCAAACTAAACAGGGCCTCCTTGAAAAGTCCCCAGCAAAAGTGGCAGTAGAAAATCAGAATAAAGAAGAAAGCAGCAGTAAACTGTGTGGGAGGACATGAGAAGGAAAAATATAGTAGTATCCCCAAAGCTGTTGCTGAAAAAAGTGGTGAAGTGTTTTACAGATTGGTAAATTCATACTGGCCAGAGCACTTGTTGGGAGTAAAAGAAGAAAGGCTTCATAGCAAGGAGCTGAGACAGCCTGACAGAGTTACTTGCTGTAGTTGTGCTTAGACCAGCACTGGCAGATGTTGGATACAGATGTGGAGCCTTTAATGTCTCCTAATCACAGGGAAAAGCCACATGGTAAAAGCTGATTCACCAAGGAACCTTTGGAGACTTTGTGGTGGTAGGCACAAATGGCTGAGATAAAGCTGTGTAGGTGGAAGAGCAAGATGAATTCAAAGGTGTGTCAACCAGGTATGGATCCTGAGAGCACTCAATGGTTAAAAAAAAGCCCCGTCAAAATCAACCCAAGTTATGGTAAGCTTTGCAGTCATAATAAAACATGTGACAGATTTCATCAGGATTCATTGTAGAACACCCGAAGGGCAATGAAACACCAATAATAATTAACATCTTCAAGGCTGAATGTCAATGTGAAGCATACACCATTCAAATGAATGAAAGCTTGAGGGAATGGCTTACAGACCTGTTTGTCAAACAAAGGTTTATTCTTTCAGATCTGCTGTGCGCTTGTAAGTAGATAACAGATGTGTAGGTGACTCAATACCCTGATAGTAGTATGTTAAAGACATTCCAATTCTGATATTTAAAAAAAAATAACTCATTGACCAATATTTGATAGTACTGTCTTAGAGTGTCTTAAGTTCTGATTTTTAAAAAATAATTCATTGACCAGTATTTGAATGAAGACCAAAATGTACTGGAGCATAAAAAAAAACTAAAAGGCTACATCTGCCTCCTTCCTTCACCCCTCCCAAGCTAATAATTAATGACTGCCCAGCAGTTCCATCCAACAGCAGTGGATGAGTTGGGTAGAAAACAAAGAAGGAATTTGAGTCACAGTCACATACCTGCAAGTTTCTGAGTATATTCAGTGGGGTGGGAGGTCACCTGGCTTTGTTTCCAGTTTGCAACTTGTGGCAGAGAACTGTTTGCAGAAACCCAAGTACTGAGTCAGGATCAAACAAAGAGGGCTCTTTACTTTGTTCAAAACTTGCATGTGGTGTTTGCGTTGAGAGTGCCTCATGTGGGAGTGGAGACCCAAAATACCAGACCTTACATATCTATATCATAAAATTTCAGGTTTTCCTTAGTGTAGAGAGGGAGGGTGGTTTCCAAAGCTTGGTGTCTGCCTGCAAGACAAATCTTCTGCACCATCTTTTGTGGGTCAAAAGCAGCTGCAGTAGGACTGCTTTATGGGTCCCCAAGCTTAGAGCATCACAAGGAGACTGATGGCAGCTGATTCCCCTTGTGCTCTTGGAAAAGCAGAGAGTTCCTTGCTATGAAGTATCCATGTCTTTCCTTCAGTGTTAGCTGGAAGTGCTTCACTCTGGTGAGAGTGGGCTGCTGTCATCTGCACAAGACAAAGAAGATTGATTAGAGGTAAAAAGATGGACAAGTACATGTATATTGGGTATAAATAAATATAGAACTGCCAGAAGAGGTTGTGCAAAGAAAGAAGAAAAAAAAAAAAAAACCCACCTAAATTTTGTAACTTGTGTGACATCTTTTATAAAGTAAGCAATATGTCTATCTGCAGTAGCAAGATACAATGATCTGTCCTGAGCACAACTACCTAGAGTAGCAAACCTGTTAGTTGTGCCTTCAAGAAAAAAACCCAAATGCCCAAGCCCTATGAAATTCATGATGACTTTATTCCACCTGGCAAATATATGGGTTATACCTTGAAGGCAAACACTGAACTGAGGATCTCTGTTGCTTTGTTTTACAGTCTCTGTGCCTGAAGAGAAAGCACAATGAGATAGTTGTTCCTTTTCTTGGGCCTTTCTGACAGTGTTGCAGTGTTGGTTTTGGGTTAGGGTTTTTTTGTTTGGGTTTTTTTGGGTTTTTTTTTTGTTTTGTTTTGTTTTTGTTGGTTTTGTTTTTTTAGAACTTTCCCTATTTTGCGCACTCCAAAAGTCTAAAATACCATGAGACAATGGTACAAGTCCATGTTGATGTTGCTACTGGCTTTCTTTGCAAATCACAAATTCTTTTGGGCATCCTCCATGTGCAGGGCAGGAGGTGGGCATAGACTCAAACACATTATGAAAATGTTCAAAAATCTCGAAGATTTTGTTAGGTTTCTGACAGTAGGTTTTCACCTTAAATCTTTCCTGGAGTAACAAACCACTGTCATTCTCTAATAAAGTTAGCTAAATGAGCACTTGGCTGGATCTGTGGCTAAAACCAGTTTGAGCTACTGCCTATGGTTGAGCATTCAGATGCTGTGCTGAATCTTTTCTTGCAGTCTGTTCCAACTAAAGGCGGTCAGAAGTCTCTCCTTCCAGCAGCCTGATCCAAGGGCCACTGCTGTAATAACAGCACATTGTTCTTCCCACTAGGATGTGCCCATGAGACATTAGCTGCTTTATAAAAACACTAAACACTTAAAACTGGTTGTTGAGCAAGGTAAAGTAAGCCATAAGATTAACCACTTTTCTTTAGAAGTAGGGTGAGAAAGTCAGTTTAACTCAGTATTTTTGTTCGACCTTATCAAAGTGACCTAATCTAAAAGAAGATGTTTCTCTCTGCTAGGTCTGGGAAAGTAGTTTGGAGTAGGGTCTGCCACCTCTTCCTGCCTGGAGGCCACTTAGGGCAGTGCTTCTCTGCCCCATGACTGGGGCTTCTGCAAGCAGATAATCATCTTGCAGCCACGTGTCTCTGTGTTATCTTGACCTTGCAGCTCTCTTTCTGATTGTGGACTGTATAGCGGGACAAGAACATGTTCTTTTAAGTTGGTGGCAGTTCTTCTTTTTCAGTATCTGTAGTAGGTGTGACAGAAGAAGACTGCCTGTTGGAACTTGCAAAAGGTCGTATATGTGAAATACCATGGCAAATAGCAGATAAATCTTGTGTGGGTTTTGGTTTTTTTTCCTAGCTGCTGTTAGTAACTTTCATTTTTTGCTAGTAATTAGTGCCAAGTGTGTTTTAAGCATGGTACTGTAAATTACCCGTCCTCATGTTTTAAACAAGGCATCACTGGTTACTTTTGGTCATGGGAAGGCATAGCTTTGAAGCACTTCAATGAAATGAAATTAATTTGAAAAACTTCAAGTAGAGAATTGCTCTGCATGAGACAGAGGCGATATCATTGCTTTTCCTTATTGTTTTTTATCAGGCCTTGTTAAGATTCAGTCATATATGCTACTTATTTCTTGTTAGAAATCAGCAAGGTGTCTTTCCGGAACTTGGTAACACCACCCTGAGTATTTTGGCCCTTCCAATGGAAATTTAGATTTCTTCCATCAATACTTCAACTTCACT
Organism: Nycticryphes semicollaris; assembly: GCA_013400055.1. Classification (NCBI taxonomy): domain Eukaryota; kingdom Metazoa; phylum Chordata; class Aves; order Charadriiformes; family Rostratulidae; genus Nycticryphes; species Nycticryphes semicollaris. Next base: position 623,887 of record VXBJ01006941.1, read on the forward strand.
ATTGCTTTTCTTGATCCCTGCATGATTTCACTTCTGGGCTCCTGGAGGTGAGAGCCGTTCCCAGTCCCCCAGGCTGCAGTGGGAGGTGATGGCTCCAACAGCCTTGCAGTGTAGCACAGAATTTGGCCTCTCTTGCTGCAGGCTGCACGGGTGTGAGGAGGAGACTCCAGGGTTCAGGCTGCAGAGGGGGTTCTGTCATTTGTCATCACAGGGTTAGAGCATCCGAAGCAGACTGACTCATCCTCTTCCTAATGAGTCACTATATGTTTTCCTTTTTCTGGGTGGAAAAATAACTCCTGTGTTTCTAACGGGAATGCAAAGTGAGAGCCAGACCAGAGATACCAGTTCATATCAGTAAAAGGCAAATACATATTTAGAAGTATTTTTCTTACGGGAGTCCTGGTATCCTAGGAAATGTATGCTCATGTGGTCTGAGGCAAGAACTGAGTCAAAATGTGTATTGTTTCAGCTGTCAGGACTGGGGAAGGGTGTCTTGGCACAGAAATGAAGTAGTACGCTCGCGGTCTTGTCAGTGTTCAGTGTGGAATCAGGCAGCAAATACATCTCCCCTGATTAATCTCTGGTCCTGTACCCCTTCAGCCACCAAACCTGAGGGTGGTATTTCAACGGAGGTTATTTTCTCTTATTTAGTATGTAAGCATAAGTGGATTTATTTTCTACATTACCTATCTGTGTTTGATAGGTTTGCTTCTTTTTAATCTCTCTGATGGTCTGAAGAGCCTTCTCCTGTGCAAGTGCTCACTCGTTTTAGATAAGGGACATGAATTTTCTCATAGGAGCTCTTACACTAGTCCCTCCCTTTGTTTAACTAGCAGATCTGCTTCCATTTGTTTTGTGTTGTGATATTGCAGTCACAACCCTGCTTTCCTCCATGCTGAAATGTTATACTTGCACATAAGGTGTGCAGAGGACTATTCACCACTGTCTTACTGTGCATTTACACAGGGCTCTGTAATATAGGGTCAATGAAGTTGAATTTTGTGTCGAACTAAATAATGCTTTGCTGTATCTTCATAGATTTTTTTTTTCTCCTGATTTTAAATTTGCTTTTTGTGTACATTTTTGTCTATTATGTGAAACTTTTTATGTGAAACCACACGGCAGCTTGTCTCTATTTGGAAGAGCTGTTGCAGTGTTTTTACGTTACCCTCTAACGCCAGCTCCCTGGTAAAGCTGCACATACATACATGGCCACCCTCTTTCTGGGGAATGCTGTGCATCACAGGAGCCTGTGGCAGATGCTGGGATCCATAGCCTGGCTGGGGAGCAGAGACAGTAGAGTAGGGGCAGGCAGCTGACATGATCCACTGCAATTACATGTCCCAGTTAAAGCAGTTTAGCTTTTGAGCAAAAAGAGATGAATAATCTTGTGGAAGGAAGATGCTTAAGAGTTCAGTTCCTTCACAATAATTCTGTTTCTTTCAGATAGCTCTAAAATAAAATCCTCTGCTATTCCTTCTTGTTAAGACTCTGCAATCAGATCTGCATATATTATCTCCCCCTGCTTACAGCTTATTAAAAAATTCTTTTTTTTTTTTTTTTTTTAGTACTTACATTGATGCAACAGTGAATGACAGAAACTTACTCTACTGGAAGTCTTAAGCGTGTGTGTGCTTAAATGTGCGAAAGTCACGTTGACTGACACCTGGCATGTCGATAGCAGTTTGGTAGGTCTCTGCTCCTGGGCTCTGTGTGCGTCACTGGGGGCTGCGGGGTGTGTGTGTGTGATGATAGATTTAAACATAATTTCCGAGGCTTCTGCCTGCTTTCTGTTGCTGTAATTCATGTTTTTCCTAGCTGCCCTGGAACGGCATCGCTAATCTTCATTTTAAACTACTTGATAGTATTTAGTAGTAGCACTGTCAGGGGTTAAAGCGCAGTGCTGGCTTTAAGGCGGCTCTGGCTGGGGTGTAGCAAAGATGCAGCCACATCTGGTTTCACAGCTTTGCACTTGGACGCTTGTAGCTCAGGGAAGGAATCATGATGTGGGCAGCTCTTTACTAGTCAGAGCGTTTTATCCTGAATCTTGTTTTCCATGGCTCTAAAACTTTAGGGCGGTTTTGCATCTGAGCATGGGAAGAGTGAGGGAAGACCTGTCTGGCATCTAGCTGGAGAGGCATTTAGTGAGGCAGAACAACGTAACCTAAACATTTTATTGAAGCACAGAGTGCTTTAAACAGGAATGAATAATACAGATGCTGTCCCTGTTCTCTTTGGCTAGTCAAGAGAACAGATTCAGGGTTTCCAGGTTCATCAAAATGATTGTGGTAAGGCATTGAAAGAAGACTGGATTCTGGTTGTGAAGGATGATGTGCTCTGATCAGAAACCAAACCAAAAGTCTTTCTGAACCATAATAGTATTTGCAAAGATGACACTTCACTGGGGCTGACACTGCCTTGCAGAGCTCCGGTATTTAGACCAAAGTGCCTCAAACTGTTCTCCAGCTCCTTTGTAACTTGAATAGCACTTCCCTCCCACACGCACATACACAAACTTCAAAAGTCAAAGTGTCTGTGGAATAAAGATAGATGACTTAGTTGCAACAGTTTTTTTGTTTGCTTTGCCTAAATTGAATTGTCTTGAAATCAATGGCTGATTTATTTGAGGTTCACAAGGTGTCGTTGACTTATTGATACTTTTCTAAGCGCAGTTTATTAAACATTACAGTAGTCCTCACAAGATTTCCTAGTTTGAGTTTTCTTGCATTAAACCTTCCTTTCTTTTCGAAAACTTTAGAAAGTCATTAGCAGCCCACAAAATTTATATAAAGAAGTTTTTGTTGACTCTGAATTTGTTAAGCCTACATTAGTGTGAGATGTTACTTGTTTCTGAGACAGTTCTTGTAAATTTAGTTTAAAATGTTGTTCAGAAACATGAGACAAACTGTCTTCAACTTGCAAAAAGATGATTCAAGATACTCTTCTAATGAATGATTGACAGGGACTGCTTAGAGTTCATCTAAGGAACTTTTTCCAAGTAGCAAGTATGGAAATGTGACATATGAAGGAAACATTTTTTTCAAGCAGAGTTGGGGCATTTGTTCTTTATTTCGGGATTTCAGCAGCAGGATTTGAGGTTCTCTTATTCGCTCTTCCTTCGCTTTTCCAAATGCTCAGATTTAATGTAGGTGGCTAAAAAGGGACTAGATTATTGAAAAACTCTGCTATACAATTTACTGAGGTTCTTTTATAAATGTGGTAAAAGAAACTGCCTCAGCTCCCGGTTCATTACACTTTTTTCTTTTAAATGGCACCAGGGAATTTCAGAACATGTCAATGTGTTCTGATCTTGATAAGTAGCATTTACTGTCTTGTGATGAACCAGGGGAGTTGCAGAGCAGCAAAGCAGCCTGCTCCTTTCAGACAACATTGTTGGTAAAAAGTTGAGGAATCCCTAGATGTCCTGGCTCACGGGTGCATATTGTAACTCTTGAAGAAAAACATTCAGCATGTATGGAAATGGAAAGTTTCTATTATTCCACACCCCTCCACACCCCTCCCCAATCACTGCATCTGTCTTGCAGAACCTCAGGGTGACAATATGTTAGCTTCGGTTTGGGCAACCCTTCCCAATAAGCCCTGTGGTGCAGAGACCATATGAGCATGTAGGGTAGTCAGCAGAAATAACAGAGTTTTTTTGTTACTGTTTTTCAGCCTCTTAAAGCATCACAGCAGAAAATAAAATTCTTGTTAATGATGAATCTGACATTTGCCTGTTTATNTTTTTCAAAGTGCCTTTTGGGTTTTGTTCTTCAGTTGTTGCTTGGCCCAGAGGGAGGCCAAAGCATGGGTCTGGTGTGTTGTGTCCCTTATTCTGCCTCCAGTGCAAACAATCCTGTGATGACAACTGACAGAGAGGCCTGGAGATGCTGGTCAGCAATTTTATTTTCCTTTGACAGTTTCTGCTTGTGGTGGAGATGGAGGAAGGGGAAAAATGACAGTACAGATAAAACCAAGCTGTGTCATATCATTTCTTNCTTTTTCTCTTTCTGATTGTCTTTCCCTGCTCCTTCTCCACCTAGAGCCAGATGCCAAGGTGGAGATCTTTGGATTGCTGGGTTACCCCCAGTGCCATTCAATGCTTGTGGCATGTGGCTGCAGGCAGCAGAGGGGCAGCAGCTCCCCAGCAGACACACTGCTGTGTTTTGGGCTGGCTGAATCTGTCACCTGGTTTCCAAAGGATCATCTTTACCTCTGTGCTGCTAACGTGATTTTGAGTAGTAGCTACCACTAAATAAATGTTTGGGTTTTTCTTGTGGTTCCTGAAGAAAATTTATTTTGAGGCATCTGCATACCTGAATCTTTTCCACTGGGAAACTAAGGGCCTAAATACATGTTTGGCTCTGAAGTCTTTAGGCTTTTCTGTTTTCAAGCTTTCCCTCCAGAGTCCCATTGGTATCCTCTTCATCATACAAGAGCTGAGGTCCTTGTGTTGTTGAGCAACTGTGTGAGCTGGTGCTGGACAAAACACAATACACAGCTCATGCTGCGTATTGAGATGGATGAGGAGAACTGGGGAGAGCATGGGCTTTTTACCAGCCTGTAGCTCTTGGCAGGTGCCAAGGTATCCAAGGTGCACCCCTGGTGGGCCAGCATCCAGACTCAGGCAAGCAGCTGGAGGGAGGGTCACACATGGAGCTTGACCAGCTTTGCTGCACAATGTCTCCTCAGCAACATCTTTCTCTTCTCACCTGTCCTGTCCTGAGGCAGATGGGACCTCAGAACCAGCATCCCACTCGACTGCCTCTCTGCTCCCCACCTTCCTCTTCCTTGGAAAGCGAGGCCAGGCACAATGCTGTCATTTGATGTTAGTGGGGACCAAGCTAAACAGACTACCAGGGAAGAAGATGGCTTTGGCTAGGCAGCAGCAGCAGGGGAGTTTTGGGTCTTTGTTAATTGTTGCCTCATTGCTCTTGTTTCTCCCAACCTCTCTTCTGGGCAGCTCTGCTGGGTGAAATGTTTGCAACTTCCCAGAAACAGGCCTAGAAGTTTTGCAAGGGCAGCCTGCGAGCAGACGTGAGGCATGCAGTGCTTCCTCATGATCCGTGGGGTGGAAAGCCTGGGAAGTCACCTTCCAAATCCCCGGCTCCTCCGGCTCCTTGGCGGATGTGGCATGAGGAGAGCCTGGGTGGTGCAGGGGCTTCTGCCGCTGTGTGGCTCAGCTGCCTGCAGGAGGAGAGAAACAGGAGGTGGAGGCAGCATCCAGCCATCTGCCACCAAGGCAGAAGCAAGATTTATTTGACACTGCTATGGTCCGAATCCCCGGATGCCTGGAGGAAGAGGGAGGGGGAAGGACTGTAATTAGATTAACTGGCCACAGGTGTGTAACAAGAGGAAGCTGGAGACAAAACAAATTATAGGGCAGATTCTGGGCCTGGCTGTTGCTTTAAACAAATGAATCCTGTGCTGCCCTTGGGGCTGGATGCGTCTCTGTGTTGGAGCAGATATTTAGTGATTCAGACTGTTGGAGGCGTGTTGTGACAAGCAGAGAGATCGACCCCACAAATAACATACATCTTTCCAGTTAGTGCACTTCCCAGAGTCCAGCTGTCTTGCCTATTCCCTGTGCTGCCTATGGACATGTATGCACTGCCTTCATAGGTCTCCTCTGCAATGGCATGGGGATGCTTGATGTCCACCAGGCTGCTTAAAAGGTGGAGAACCTTTGCATGACTTTCCTAGGCTCCTTAAGCAGCAGGCATTGCATGCCACAGCTGGCTGACTCACAGAGGACCTTTGCTCAGTCTCCAGCCTGCTGACACCTTCAGACCTATGGAGGGTTTGAACAGAGGCAGGGCACATCTCTGGGTACCAAAGACATCTCCGTTCGTATCCTAAGTGCTCTCATTAAACTGATGGGAAAAACAAAAAAGGTGGGAGAGACGGCACCGACATGCTGGGGACTGCAGCTGGCCATAGCAGATGCTAGGTTTCTGGGCTCTCCCTTAAAAACCTATTAATTGGGTTTTGCTGCTGCTTTTTAGCCTCTCATCAGGCTTGGCTCTTTGAAGAGCTAATGCTAGTTTTGAATTCCATGTGGAGGTTACTGTTGAATTATTTGACATGTTATAGACTTTCTCATAAGAACTTACAGGAAGCTTCATTGTGACTTTCCATGTGTTTAATGCATTGCCATTTTAATTTTAATGGCTGTGAAGGAAATACCTTTCTGGAACACTAACCTTAATTGACTTTCTTTTGAAAAGCCAAATACAGCACATTTTTTGTGACAGCTCACTTTTGATCTGTAAAAGACCGTACTCAAGTAGAGATCTTGACAGAATTTTACTGCAGGCTAACAAAAAACTCTCTTGGAGTGGGGAAAGAAGAGAGTGAAAGAGGGGAAAAAACTAACTCTAAGAGCGAATATAAGTGTGTTCTGGATCCATGCATGATTAGCATGGAGTTGGAAGGCAGGTTTAATTCCTCTCTGTGACTCAGCAGTCTTTTACTACATTCTACTCCTGGTGCAGCTGTCTTGAGTACATAAATGAGTGTCCTACATAGCCAAGGTACAAGAGTACTATGCATGGTTGGTAGGACCTTGCTCTGCAGGTAGTCCCACCAGCTTCAGTGAAGCTACTGCAGTGAAAGGTAAGTGGTGCAAGTAAGGGCACAGTTCATCAGCTGTTGCCCTGGCACCAGCTCAGGGCTATATGGTTGCTGCTTCTGCTTGAGTTTTATCTGCTACCCCTCTATGACCTCTCTGTCAAGCAGTGGCTCTTGTCTGGTCAGCTCTGATTTATCTGATTGTGCTCTGTGAATGGGTTTGATTTGGTTTTTACCCCACTTTATTTCACAGGAACAGATGAAGGCATATGTAGGCATATTTTTTTAAGTGCTCTGCTCAGCTTTGCAAAGTTAACTCTGTCACACCTGCTATCGGGATGGTGACAAGAGTGAGTTACCACGCGGGTCGTTTATTCTACTGACTAGCCCACAACTGTAAGTAAAAATTCAGTCTCTTCTGCATTTGCAGTACGTTTCCTCAGTCTCCCCGTGGCAGTATTGACCATGTTGTCTTGTTCCTCCATCTCCTCTCAAGATCTGGTGGCCCATGAGAGCACAGTGAGTTGCACACCACTGGTAGATCAGCTGGCCATTGGTGGATGTGCCTGATGAGCAGGGGTGAGGGAGAAGGGCAGAGCTGGATAGCAGCCCCAGCATCATGCATGTAGACCCCAGGGCTCGGAGGAGTCTTGCCAGGGAGGTGGCTCCTCAGCTGCAAACCAGCCCTGCAGCCACCCACCTGCCTTGTGACCTGGTATGTTGCTCCTGTGTTGGGAAAGAAGACCCTGGTAGAGCCAAATGACTGTATTGAATGTTTGCTGCAGCGGGCAGTGTCATTGCCAGATCACCTCACGTGAGCTTCCATCTGGATGCTCTTGCATGTAAGCTACAGGGTGCTGATGTTTTTCACAGTCCTTATGCTTTAATGACAATTATTTGTCGCACTTCTGGTTTTTGTACTGCTAGCGTGCAGCACTGAGATACCCTCCAAGGCTCAGATAGATATCTTAATTAAAAAAAAAAAAATATCTGTCATGCTGTGTATGTATAGATACATTTAGAAGTAATTTAAGGGACTTGGAAAGCTACAGATCTCCATGAGGGTATTCTCTGTTTCAAAGAGATCGCTGCTACTTATGGCAAGACATCTGTTATCTGAGCAGCCCTGCAAGGCACTGAACAATAGGCCTGTTTGGCAGGCCGCCATAGTCACCAGCATCTAAGAATAGCATATGGAAGATCTCCACTCGATAGCAGTTGATGGTGATGTGGGCGAGCAGGTGCATATTTTAATTCTTTGTCATATGGAGTCTAAGACCTTAGCTGGTACGGTTTCTACCTCAGGACTAGTCTGTTCATAGTCAGATCCTGGTACACCGTTTGAGAAATAACTCCTATGTCCATTATATTCAGATAGATAAAAAACTACTTGGAACAGCAGAATCCACTTACTTGCTACCAGCAGGATCACGGACAAGCTTGCGATGCAGCTACTGGTTTTGTGCTAGTTACGTAACATCTGCTAAGAATGTTCTTATCTCTGTTTCTTAATACCTTTCTTTCATCTTACCCGTCAGCATTCCCTCCATGAAATGCTGGATCTCTGGTGCATAAAGAGGGCTAAGACAGGGGGCAACTTTTTCCTTATGGGGAACATTGATAGTCTCTGCCCAACACTGTTTGTGTTCCCAAGACTTCCAGAAATTACGTGGAGCTTCCTATGTCAGGTTTAGTTCAAAATTGCCCTAAAATTAATGGGAAGAGAAATACATGCATAGCTAGGGCTACGTCTGCACAGAAATAATGCCTTATGGTTGGAGCAGAAAAAGCTTATAGCTTGCAAGGTATTTTTTCCAATGCCTATCTTCAGAGTTGGAAAGAACTGGCAATTTCTGTTCCACTGGAAACATTGACCTTTGGGTGGAAAAACCTGAGGCTGCTCCAATGCAAACTAGAAGCCAGAGGCTTTGAGCACTGCATTGATTTCCCTGATGCTGCCAGTTTCTTTGCAAGTATCTTCCTGGTGCCTGGAGGTTCTGAGTCCCGAGGCTTTCAATACAGTCTGAGTGTGCACAGGGAGAAAAGAACCACGTCCCGTTTGTAAAACTAGTATTTGAGATTCCCTAATTCCTTGCACCCCTGATTTAGTCAGGTTTTCTGAGAAGAAGAAATCATCTTAGAACAACCTAACAGTAAGAGACAGTCAGAACACCATAGCTGGAGGCTCTTCTAGAGACCTGTGAAGTCCCTGGAAAACACCACACCTATCCCTGGTTTATGGACAAGGGATCAGGTGAAGAGAGCCAGAAACAGCGGTAAAACTTGAGCTGATAGGAGCTGATGTCATTTGTGATCACGCTTTCAATAGCGAGTCTGGTGGAAGACATTGTGGATGGTCTAAGGGAACAGAGAAATAGAAGAAGTGAAAACTAACAAGTGTTTTCTTGTGCTCACAGTTTGGAAAACTATCCTGTTTGAGAGTGTAGTTGCTTCTGAGTGTATTTTCTCTACTACGTGGAATATTTTACAGCTCAAATCTGGTCTAGACAGTTTAGCCACAAAATTTTAACATTCTTTTGAGATCATGAAAAAAAAAGTTCCAGCCATATTTCAACAAATGGCTTTTCATTGACTACTCACCCCTGCTTCAGCTGTAGGACTGAAAGGTTCTTTTTCTCCTTGGTAATCTGGCTGCCAAGTAGGAGAAGAATTGTCCTGTGGACTAGATGTGGGGGAATGGGAGGAGGTGGTTTCTCTTTGGTAGCTGCTCATTTACTAATTCTTAGCCCAGGAATAAGATGCAGGGGTTCAGGTTATAGCTCTGCTTTGGGGCAGAATCTGCCCTTGTGAGTCCCTGTATAAATCTCCAGTAGCTCCAATTGCCTCAACGCTGGTACTTGTTTAGAAGTGGCTCCCCCCAGAGCAGGCCAGGGATAAAGATTGCCTGTCTCTGTTTTAATAATTGTCTGTCTCAGTCCTTAGTAAAGCAAAGAATGGAAAAAAATGGAAGTCTAGTTAAAAAAACAAGTAAACAATTTCCCCCCCACCCTCAAAAAAANTGAAAAACCTGCCAGTTAACCTTATATAGTTTCTAGTGAGGTGGTTGGTACAACTGAAGATAAGCTTCCATTTGAGCTTGCAGAATTGGAGCCTAGAAAAGGGGTACAGCCCTCAGGAAACATGAAGTTAAATTTGCCTCCTTGTTTTCCCAGCCTCTGTTCTCAATAGTGGAATTTGCAGCAATGGCTGTAAGACTGGGTCTAGTTTTGCCCTGAACAACAAATCCTGCTTGGACGCTTTTCAGTTTTTTTATGGCCTAACACTGAACAAAAAGAAAAAAAACTCTGCCCCATCCTGTCTGATGTACATAGAATTGAGGTTCCAAAGGTAGTTTTAAGATGAATAGTTACTCTTTATAGGTTTTAAAAATATTTTTACATTCATTCAGTTTCCAGAAACATTACGAATACCATTCTTGAAAAAAACATGCTGCTGCTATTATTTTTTTTCTTTTCTTTTCTGGGTTATCTCCAGAAAGCTGTTTCATAGTGTTCAGGTCCAGACCCATAAAGTTAGGCACCTGCTGGCAAGCTAGTACAGTTGCGTACCAGAGATAGGGCTTCCTCCCTCATTGCTGCTGAGAGTTATTGCTGCTATTATCAATAGGAGCAGCAGGTACTCTGTGCTTTACAAAATCAGGCTACTTTTACTTTATAAAGTAAAAAAAAAAAGTATGCTGAAAGGGTTATTACGTATTGAAGTCCCGGAGTGTACAGTGGATATTTGTATGTATTATGCTGTGGTGATTTGACAGGCTTTTAAAACATTTGCAGGTTTTTATTGTTGTTGCTGTCTCCATGCAAAGTGAAGCTGGGGAGGATTCATTCCTGCCGCAGTTACCACTCGTATTTCTGCACATGGCTCTTCACTGGGTCTGTATCTGAGCCATGGTCTGTAAAACAGGATGAGGACTGACACCTGGGGCACTTGCCCATGTGCAGTCTAGGCCTTTGTTTGTATTTTAATACTGATGAAATACTTTTGTTCCTGTACAAGCGTTTGTTTTGTTTCCAAGTTTTGTGGGCTTTGTGGCAAACATCAGCTAAATCCCTGGACAGGGAGGTATTTCCCAGCCACTGGTCAAAGAATGGGTATGGACACGTCCAAACTTGGCCACCAGAAGGAAACTAAATAGTTGAATGTAAAATGAAAAGAATACTTGTGCACGATGAGTCAAGAAGGAAAAACCCACCTGGAACATTTGTTGCTCTGTAGATATGCAGAGGTCGTGGGATCCCCTGGTCATACAGCGTAAGGGGTGGTCATCTTTCCCTTAAAAGAAATCAGGCCATCAGAAGATCCTTTTAATGCTGGAGTGGGGAGGAAATGCGCACAGTGTGGGAAAATTCCCATCTTTTGGGGGTTTCAAAGGGTTTGCTGACTGACAGAGATCAGGCCCGAGTTAATGAACTCAGGGTGAGGAGTGCTCACCCTGCCTGAGGGCCAGTGCTATGCATGCGGGTTAGGTGGTCATCATGATCCATATCCCAGATTGTGTCTTACTCGTAGGCATTTTCCCTGTGATTTTATCTGGTTGAGTTTTCTCCCTTCTGTTCTGTGCCCTGGTGTCAGCTACAGAGCTCGGTGCCAGCCTGCCCAGGCTGTCCTCTATTGATGAACCCCTTCCCTCTGCCCTTGGACTTCTCCTATTGATGGGTATATTTTTGCAGTTTTGTGGAGTGCGTGGTTGGAATTACAGCTCCTATCAACATTTCTCAGGTGCATGTACAATTTGGTCAGAAAGAACTTGGTGTGGCCCCAGATACTGTCTGCAGCACTGGGTAAAGTTCATGCTACTTTTATTTTGGGAGCTGCATGTCTCTGAAGGGGAGCGGGTTCACCTGTTGCTTCACACAGATGTTAAATAACTGCTGGTGATGAAAGGATTACTTTGTTGTGACTGTCATTGTCAGAAAATTTGGCACAAAAAAGTAAATTACTCTTTCATATCTAATTAGCAGTGTTACTTTCATCCTGAGGCACTTTTTTAATTTAAGTAATGTTCTTTCTTTCTTGTTTGGAGTAAGTTTCAGAACCAGATACTAATATTGGTGCTCAACGCTGGGGAAAGGGGAGAGCTTATGTGAAATGTTCTGACTATATCATTGACTTTGCTTCAGACATCAAAGCAATTCATCTTAAAAAAAAAAAAAAAAAAAAAAAAAGGGAAAAAAGGGAAAAAGATAATTAGGAAAGCATGCGAAGTACAACAAAAGCGTTGTTTAATTAAGAACAAGATTTGTAGCCCACTCTATATAGGGAATTAACTCCCGAGAATTTAGAAAAACATGTTTTATAATGAGAACTTAAACTAAACAGATTGGGTCCTTCAGAAAAAAGAAAACATTTGATTTTAGTGTATAACTGCCTCCACAAGGAGAACACCTCTGACCCTGGGGGGTTCTTTTCTTCCTCTGGTTCCGTGGTAGTCAGCAAAACTCAATCAAGGTGGGAAAAAGCATATTTTAACAGTGAATGCAGTGAAGCAGTGGTACTGATTATCAACGATGTGATAAATTCTCAGTTGCTTGGAGTGTTTATTTAAATTGGATGGGATTTTGAATAATATGCTCTATTTTAGATGAAAGTTGTTGAGCAAAGAAAGTTCTAGTGAGAATGGAGGCTAGTTTTATGTGGATCAAACCAAATAACCATCAGCACATTTTACTTTTGCTGTAAAGTGAGATCTGTTAAAAGGTTGCAGCCCGTGCTTATTTCTTGGTTGAAGCTCCCATGGACTATATAAGACCTCTGTGATTTCGTTCTATTTTTGTTCCATAGCTGAAAGCCAGATGCGATTTTATGGGTTTGCAAATCTTGTGGGTTCTTGGCTACTTCTGTTATGTTTGACACTAAAAGAGAATGACTCTGGGTTGTCTATTTGAAATGTTTTCAGCAATGACATCACTGTAAAGTGCAGAGCAACCAGGTTATTATTCCTTGAAATCACGTGGAAAAACTTCCAGCTTCTGTGGAGTGACTTGTAGTGAGAGCTGCAGATGGAGAATACATTTGTATCACATCTTTTAAATTTATTCTCCACATAGTAAGTGTCTCTGGAGTTTTGCATGATAAGGTCAGAGGAGGAGTGACCCTGTCACTGTGGCTTCAACTTGAATTTGAACTCCAGCTCTGCAGTGTGCCTCCTAATGGGAATTGGGTAGCCCAGATCCCCAAAGTTAAGCACCTGCTTCTCCTTAAATTCAATGAATGATAGCTACCACTCTGCTTTTGAAGGATTCAGTGGTCATCTCTCCTTGAATCAGCTGCTTTCTGTAGAGTGGCATATGTGATAAGTACATTGGAACACCCCTGTAGGACACAGAGGATGGATGGACGGGTGGTGCACCAGGATGCCTTCCCAAGAGGTCCTGCCTCACTGGGGCATGTGGATGTGCAGTTCTACAGCACAACAGGTCCATGGTTCCACTCTGGGGCTTGTAGTTGAAGTTACTGTATAAGCAATTACATGTTAATCAATCTCCTTTACCCCTCCCCTTCCCCTGTCCCCCTTTGCAGAATTTGCCTTTGCAAGATTAAACTGTTATGTTTTGTTTCCCATAAAAACAAGGACACTAAAATCAGAGAGGGGAAGGCACAGTGTCTTTTGATCACACTTGGATGATTTATACAATTAATTTTGTGGAACTGCACTAATTCCTTTTATAAACCAGGCAAGGTAATCGTCATGGAAATTTTAGGAGTAAACTAAAGTGTTCTGTGAAGATGAAATGATTTTGATTCCCTGTGGCAGATTAAGTAGTTTAGTGTGGAACATTAATATTTATGGAGATTGGTAGCGATAGAATTGATTTTGATGACTAATCCGTGTAGCTTTGTAACCGTTACAGATATAATTTGCTAGCTGTGTAAATATATGATATCAGTGTATATACAAAATGTTAACCCAGTTAGATAAAAAATACCCAACTGTTCTTATGATTTTACTGTTTATTCAGTCAACAGTGTTATCTGTTTTGCTGGTGCAAAGCAGTTACCAAAATGGCCCTACCTTATTCTGGTGGAAACTATTAGAAAATATGTCTGTGACCTTTAACAGCAGCAAAATCTATTCCAGTGCTAACACTTTTGAGTAACCTTTCTCAGGATAATAATGTACTATGGTTACACTGTGTCTGTCTTGACATTTAATAGAACTTTTATATCGCCTTTTTGAGTCTAGTATTTAAAAAAAATACTGAAAAAAATGTGCCTGAAATTTTGAATTTAATTGTTTAAATGCATTTAGGTTTTTTTGGATAATTGTGCCATAAAGATGGAGGAAGAAATAAAAAATCACAGCCTTTTAATATGTTCTTCTACCAAAGGTACATATTCCTGATCGTCTGCTTACTGAATGTACTTAACTTTTAAGCGTCCAACCACATCCTTGTTATGTGCAGGATCTACAGTTTACTTCCCAGTGAACTTAAATTCAGAGACTTTTATCAGTTTAGTTCCATCGTGTATTTTTAATTATTTCGTGTGTTGATATTTTAGCTATTAATTAATCTAAGCTTGTGCAATTGACTTATGGCCCATATTACATCTACTTTATTTAAAGCAGTTAGCCCCAGACACATGCTAATAATGTATCTATTTAGCTTTTTCATAAAGGTGGATCTTTAGTGACTTCTGCATGTGAGCCCTCTTGAAAAATAATTGGAGATACTCTCCTGAGTCCCCTAGACCTTTTCAAACCTCACTCAAATTATTAAATATTTCCTAGACAGACGTGGGGTGTTGGAATAGCTCTCTTGTTCATAGAGATTGGAGAGCTGCTCAGAAGAAAATGTCCCCTTGGGGACATTGAGAATATTTATTCTGGTATGGTAGCCCAAATCTTAAGGAGAATAATTTTTAAATACAGTTCTCCCTACCAGGAGTGGTCTCTGTGGTTTTAAACAAAAAACTATGTTTGTTTTGTTGTGCATTTACCTACTCATTTTGGTCCAGAACATAGGTTTGATTGTTACTGTGTGCAGGAGGCATTGCTGCTCCTCTGAACAGAAGCCATAATGTGTGGAACATACTGTACCCTGCTCTTCTATGTCCTCTTGTTCTTCTGGTGGGTTCACAGCTCAGTTTTTTGGCAGCAGTGGCTGGAGTAGAAAACTCCTCCCTTTTTCTTTCCCCTCCTGCCCTGCAGCTCTTTGGCATGATGAGTCTGTGGAATTCAGTCTGAGGGCCATGCACACAAACCAGTCAGTCATATGTTGCAGAGTAAGGGAAACGTGGAACAAATTGGCAACCTAATACGTCACTCATTTCTTTGTTTGCATTTTTTCTCTCCCCTTTATGCAAAGTGTAATAAAGAAAATACTGCCTGGCGAACAGGAGGCTTGGAGGGTAAATTGGCCAAGATGAAAACTAGATTATAACAACAGTGATTTTGTTTCTCTTCAACCTTATCTTGACAGGGTGGTTTCTGAGTATTACATTACCAAAGATTGCATATAAAGTTGTACATATGTTCCTCATTAACAGGCAAAGTAAAGCTTCTCCAATTGAGTCCTGTGCAATCTGCTGTGGGTTTTGTTGGATCTGGAGGTCCCAAGAACTACATGATGCATTCTTGAGTGCTGTCTGCTGGCACCTTTATCTGCTGGCTAATTACAGATGTATAGACAGAAGGAACGTGGGCCAAAACCAGGGAAGGGAAGCCCAGCTGGATGTGGGTCTGCACATCCCACGTCTGCAGTGGGATGCTGTTGTGTGGCAAGAACAGGCAGGGAGGGCGATGTATATGCCATGGGCATCTCTCATTGTGGCTGTCCCTTCTCACCAGCCCGATAAGACTCCCACAGGAGGGACAGCAAATGGGAGCTGGTGCTGGATTACATTGCATGGTGTTCAACATTGATACCTCTCTCCATTTCTACAGTTTTGCAATTCTCTGATTTTGAAGAACCGCATCCTCATTTGTAGCAATTTAGAGATGAGGATGGATACCAAATCCAGATAGGGAGAAAATATAATGACCAGACTGAAGCAGAAGGCATCTGAGTGGTACCCCTCTATGTCAAGGGTTTTCTTTCCAGTTAAAATTGTAGGGGTTTTGGTTATTTCTTGTAATAAGATTCATGTTTTTTAAATACAAATTCGAGATATTATTGTTTGTTAAGGATCCAGACTATGCAGATGCTGAAGGTCTGAAATTTCATAATTCTGTTCTCTTTTATAGACTGGATCCTGGTTTGGATTATACTTCTTACAAGTGTTCAAGGATCTCAGCCCCTGCGTGATAAAATCATGTGGCCATGGAGCATGTTGGATTCGAAGCCCACTTAGTGAAGTAGTCCACTCTATAGAAGTTAACAGAGTTGTAAGGCATTTGTACTCTGTTGTGTAAGAATAACGTGACAGCAGTTCAAAGTACTCAATATATTGGCTTCTGGATTTTTCTGGGAAAACCAGATACCAATGCAAGAACTCACTTTATGCTAAAAACCTTATTTTCCCTGTTACATAAATGAATGCAAAAGTTTTACCTGGCTCTGATAAGGAGCCAGTTTTTGACTGCTACCGGTGCTTACATTGCCAATATACTACTTTTTCAGAGAATCACCCTTCTGAGGAAGATCATGCTTTTGCTCCAGCCATAGACAGTTGAGAAAGGACCATCCATGAAGTTTTGCTAGCAACGGGATGATTCTTCTAAAAACCTTTCAACTTGCTTTTACAAAACCTGACATTTTGTCTCAATTTTGTCTTGACATACCATTGAGTATAAAAATAGGTGCATTAAAACTTGTTGAATTTTTCCTGTTTTTCTGAACACTAATGTTATTGAAGCCTCTTTACACAGAATCACTTTGGTAGCTGTAGGACTTGTGTAACACCACAGCCTAAATTTAAAAAAGTGCCGGGGAGGCATCATCTCTGACAGCCACTCAAGAGCGTAATGCTGTGTGCGTTGCTTCTTGCCTAGGGAAATAAGTACAAGCATCTTTGTCCCCTGTGAGTGCACAAATAGGTGCAGGGTTTATTGCCTTTAAGCTGCTTTCTCTGGAGCTCATCGTTACAAGTTTTCTTTCAGATGTTTTGGTGAGGTACTGGTGGGAATGAAGGAGTTGTTTGGGGTGGTATTGAAGAGGGGATGGTCTCAGAAAGGCAGTAAGGATAAATTGGGCCAAAGGCGTATTTACTAAGAATCTCTTTCTGTGTATATAGTTCATGTCAGTCTCAAGGACTAAAGTTGACCGCCTGATCATGTGTAGGTTACAGTTTGGGGCACTCCTTTATATCTTAGTTACTCACCATGGTCTTGAGAGCAAAATTGCTTGGGGCTCCTTGCTGTTATGAGTCTTTCCTTCTTTACCTCTCACTAGTCTCTTGGAAACAAGCATTTTCCTTCAAGCTAGCTGATTCTACTTACTAGTGCTACCTTCTGGTCCTTTCTTTCCTGTCAAACCCTTCAGCAAGACATTACAGATGCCTTGGTGCTTAGGACATGCTCTGTCTTCTTTGTATTGGACATTTATCCTATGCTATGCTGCCTTTCACCCAAGACCTAAGAGAGACAGCTGCCAAGGGAAGATGTAACCCAGGTATATACTATTAACAGAAGTACAGGAGAGAAAAGCATAGAGGAAAATAAGTCTGGATGACTTGATTACACTGATGCAAGCGTGTCTCAGCACTTAGGAAAGTAGAGAGTCCATTTAATCACAAGACCATTCAGACATTGCATTTGGAAGAAAATTATTCCTTTTTGCCTTATCTACTGAAAGTCCCTATCTTCATTGCCATCTTTGTGACCTTGCTTTTGTGGAGCGTGCAGGTATGTGGCTAAATCTGAGCATTTATGTTATCTAGCTGGAGGCAGGAGGATCAGTCCTGGGTGGGCAAAATCCTGAGCTGAATGGCATGCAGTTCTTGGTCATGAAGTGGGAAGAGCATTTACTCCCATGTGGAGGATCAGAGCTTTTTGGGAGCTCAAGTGGAGATGATGTTGGGCATTTCAGTGTCTGCACTGGTGTTAGCGAGGAATTTGATGGTGCAGACAAAGTTTTATAGTCATGCTTACACTGATTAGCGCTTCTGGTAAAAAATACCCTCTTGAAGTCCACAAGCTGTTTCATGAAGAAGTATGACTTGGCAGCTGTGGATGGGTTTGTGAGGTGCGGTGTCCAAGTACAGTGCAGTGTGAGTGATGGTAATGTTGGCTCCTGGTGGTAGGTAACAAGGTGGGTTCCTAGAACTGTGGCGTAGAGAAATGTTTCATTCCATCCTGCAGTAGCACTTAGTGAAATATTTCAGCAATCAAAATTATTTCACTACATATTGTGGACATTAGGTGTTTGCCAATGTTTTATGTAGAAGGAATGTATTTGGACATTTCGTCCCAGTAGTCAAGATTTGTAAGAGCTGAGTAAGTTAGAACAGGCTTTTAGGAAATACGGAATAAGAAAAATAATATGATTATTGCTTCTCCTTTCTTACTAATGCCTGCATTTCTACAAAGAGGGATGGGAAACTGAAGAAGTTCTGAAGAACAATTCTGAAGAAACTCATGCAGAGAAACTGGCAAGGCTTGTCCTGGGAAAAGGACTGTGATTATGAAGATACTTGCTATTTTACCGTATTGGAAGAAGAAAAAGAAAGCCCTTACCACAATTTTCTTTTATATTATGTATTTGTTCCCATAGTACTCTTAATATTAAAAAAATGAGCATGTTTAAGAATATGTAACATGTACAATTTGAAAACAAAGAAGGAAACACACAACTTAATACTACTGGAATATGTTGGATAAACACCCAATTATCTTAAGCGGGTCTTGTGGTTGTTTATCACTCTCCTTGGTCTTGTGCTGTTGAGGAAGTAGGCCCTTGGTTTATGCAGCTGATTCTGTTGTGCCCTATGGCAGCATGCCCTGTAGGTTTACCAGTCCTTTACAGCTGTAACCACCCCTATTCTGTGCCCATTAGCAGCTGTAGGAAACCTCTTTGTTGGCCTTCAGACAACTGCTGGGTAACTTTGCTGCCTGACAGGCAGCAGCAGAACAAACTTCTTTCAAAAGTACAGATTAATTACAAAGTTTAAGAAGCGCGTTCTTTCTAACAAAAATCAGTTTACACTTGAGAAAGCAGCGTGTGCTAAAAATTTAATGTTGGTGGACAGATTTGCTGACTTCTTCATGCTAAGCTGCATGGTAGCTGTAAAGAATTTCCTTCTGTTTTGGGGGAATCACGACCTCTTCTGCAATCTGGGGTTGGCAAGATAATTCCTTCTGTGTCACGTGCTATATGCCTGGGTAGCATTTTATGAAAATGTGGCTCTGAACCTACCTGAGAGACCAGTCATGCTTGCCAAGCCACAAAACAGGTGACAGATGAAAGATGAAATAAAAGCCTGAGCAACACCATCCGTTGTGAGAGAGAGACAGTGCTGAAGGAATCAGGTGTGCACATACAGGGATGCTTTGTTATCCAGGCGCTGCTCTGTCAGGGCAGCAATAGGCTGGTGAGGAAGAAGTGATATGTTATTTAAATTTGAGGAAAAGAGTGTTATAAATCTGTCTGCTGTGGAGTGCAAGCATACCATCAGTTGTCATCATTCAGCATAATAGCAGGACACCATATGTGGTAAATGTTGTTGAAGGAGGCTTTCCTGCGTTGGGGAAAGTGGCATCCACAATCTGTTAACCACCTCTTCCTGATGCTGTCTGTACAAGGCATGCAAATGCTCAGGTGAAGGGTAACATCCTTCTTTTGGGGGAAGGGGGGGGAAATCAGATCAAGATTATCGGCTTCACAGAGTAAAGTTTTTATAACTGCCTTGAACTGTCATAAGATAACCTCTTCTCCCAAAACAAGCTGCAAGAGTAAACAACTGGCCAGCATGCCAGATGTGTTCCCTGATACGCTTGCGATAGGCAGAAAGCAAACTGCTTTGGGCTGTCTCTTACAAGGCAGAATGTAAATAATTTTTCTCAGATTAGGAGTGTCTAAAATGCAGAAGCTCCAAATACTGTCACTTGCTTTAAGTGAGGTTGATGAGGAGTAATTGCAAAGGCACTACAAGTTCCCTGGCTTGGTCAGTATGTCTTTAATTTTCCTTTTCTTGGTAATGCCACCTTTTACCCCTGGAGTGCCTTCTTTGGGGGGACAGTGTGCATCACAGGGGACATGCAGGAAAAGGTAGAAGGCACTTTGGCAAAAGACACCTCCAGCTATCACTGCGAATGGAGACTGTAGCTCTACGTATGCATGTTGTTCAGCAGGACAAAGTAGCTTAATTCTAGAAAACCATCAATAATTCTTCTGCCTTTTCTAACTAACAATTTCAGGTAATCTTGTTTTATGTCCCGTTTTTCACCTGAAATAAGTAGTTTAGCCAAGGGAAAAGAAAATCCTCTTTTTCTTTCATTTGAACTGTCCCAATTTACCAGTATCAAACCACAGGAAAAAGCCAGAACAAAGTGACTTTAGTATTCCAGCCCTCATGTTGTAGCAAAAATATCAAAGTCACAGGAAAGAGAGTATTCTAGTTATTTGTATGATGTCCTCATATCCCCAAGCCTCTGTTGCAATGTTTACAGCTGTAAAGAGCTGCATTTGGAAAATTTGGAAATCGCAGAATTTTTTGCAGAGAAGTAGCAAATCCCTCAAGTTCATGCTCCTTTCTAAGTGATGTTTTTGAAATCATTATAATTAATCTAATTAACTAGCATACTCCTTTTTTTTTGCTTTTGTGTCAGTAAGTGCAATATCCAAATTGGCAGGCATGGTGGAATAAAATCAATTTTAGTGTGTCACAGAGGATAAAGTCAGTCTCGTTGGGAAGGTTGCTAAGACTGGCCCTGTTTCATGGACCACACAACAGCTTATTGTTCCACTCTTCCTTATGCCCCTCTTCCCCTTCCCCCAGTGATTAAAATCTCTGTTGCAGAAATGTAGCAAATGTAGTAAACATTAATGACTCCTGCTTCCTTTCACCCCAAAAGTAAGGTTAACAAAGCCTGGGAAATTGCTTGAATCAGATGGTGAAGGTTGAATTGCAGAAGCATGTACAAAGCGGTGAGAAAATCGTTTTTGAGAAATGAAACCCTTCCCAGGTAATATTTTCCTTTTCCCTGAGCGGGAAGTGGCTGCGTATCCTTCCAGCACAAACCAGCGTTATACTTCCAGCACAAACCCAATGTGTGTTCTTCACCATTTCCTAAAACTTAAAGAGTAACCCTCGCTTTAAAAACAAAACAAATGTGAAATAAAGGTAGTTGAGTGTGCACACGTTAACACCTGTGTCATTCCTCCCATTTAGCATGCCTCAAGTGCTGCCTCGGTTCTTTGAGAAAACAAAACAAAAGCAACCTAAAAAAGTGATTAGTCTGGCTTTGCTTGGCATTTGATTACTTCTGTAATAAATATTTATATACTTCTCCAATACACACATATTATCTTTACATTGTATTAAGCAGCAAGACAATCAATATTTAATTTTATGCAAGCCCTAAGCAAAACATGAAGTTAATGAAGTTTACATTCTTGCCAGATAGCCATTAGGGATTAGTGCTTGTGTTTTAGCTAGTGTAATGAATTGGTATCTTGTAGCCCTGATTAGTTTCTAACAATTTGCTGCAGTTTAAGCAGCTCTCTGAGATGGAGGGACATGGTTTATAGACCTTTAAATACATAAATAGGAGAAATCTAAAGGAGGTTTACATTTGTTATTATTTATCATTGTAAGATACATAGTTTTTGAAACAGATGCAATGCTTGCTCTGCTGAAAATGGTGACTTTTCCAGAGGATGTATGCCACCTCCCTTCCTCTTCCCCTCTGTGTGGGAATGATTGATGGATATTTCAAACAGGCCAACCCCAAACGCATAACAATGTCACTTACTAATATAAGGGGAACAGGGAGGATAAGCCCTGAAGCCCTGGTGATCTTCAGGACAGGGTTAAATCTGTTAATAGACTCCACCTAATCCCCCTTGCCTTGAGCCGACCCTCCCTCTTTACCTTGCCCTCTCCCCATGAGGGCACCCTGCTGACCACCTTCGGCCACCGTACTGGGGGCAGTAGCCACCCTTTCCCAGTGGGGACTGGACTGGCTGTGCTCCTCACTGACCAGCCAGAGGCTGCAGGGTGGACACAGTTGTAGGTGTGGGTCCCCCGTGGGGTGTGAAACTTCTAGATCTGAGGCGATGGTGTCTGCTGTTTGACCAACATGTGTGAAGAGGGTTCTCAAACACAGAGATGCTGAACCGCACTAGCTGGAAATCGTTTGGTTTCATACAGAAACCCTGTGTGTAGAAGGAATGGATTGGGAAATTTCCTCCAGGAAGCCAAGATTTTTAAGAGCTGGATAAGGTAAGAAAGGCTTTTAGGAACTAAAGACAAGGAAAAGTAATATGATAGAAACTCTTTGCCTTTCCTTCTCATGTTACTCATGTTGGATAACAAGAAGGAGTCAGTGTGGGAAAGTCAGAAGTACAAAAGAGCTTGATGTAAAGATTGGAGGAAGATAAAAAGGTGGAGAGAACTGAAATAACATGAGAGCTATGGGAGCTGTAAAGGGAAGGGGGTTGAGCTACTGAAATGTGATGAGGGAGGGGGTATGTTCTGTGTCCAGCAGGGTGGGTGGGCTTGGTAACCTGGTTCTGCTCTTCTCTTCCTATGAAAAGTACATCAGAAATTAGCTTGACTTGGCGTAATTCTGGGTATGGCTAGGTGGTATTTGTTGCTAAGAATCTGCATCTATCATCACTGGCATTTTAGGGAAAGAAAACAAAAGTTTTCTCTATAGTTTAGCCATCCAGACTGGAAAAACAAGCTCCATTTTAGTGAGAGTCCAAGCATGAAAAGCTGAAACTGTTTCCTTACTGACCGTGTTATTTCTCATAGATAAAATATTGCAGTATTCTTTAAATCATGTTTCTTCCAACCTGCTCGTGAGAACTAAGCTGCAGCCCTGTGATGTGCTAATGCGTGAAGTTTGTGAGCAATTCTGTGCAGGCAGGTTCTGCAAGGGTTCTTTTAATTTGCGAAGAATGATCTGAAGAAGTTAACAAAACGGTAAATAAAGCTGACCTGGAGGCTGTAAGTAATTTGGATATTCAAAATTGAAGTGTCCTTTAAAAGAAGCTGTTCTGGAAAATAAGTAGCCACAGGGGAAGGAGGCAATTTAACTAGAAACTAGGAATTAGTTTTTTGATAAGCAGAATAGAGAGCTAATGTGAGCTGAAAATAAGTTCTTGAGAAGTTAAGTACGTTATGGCAGGTGGGTAGTTCAGGGCCAGGGCTGATACAGCCTGATCTGATAGAGATCTGAAAAGATCTCTCTGAAAGAGACTTGAATATATGGCTGAGCAAGAGTGTGTAATGAATTAGCATGTGCGTGGTGTGCATGTTATTTTTATCCTGGAAGTAGAAGAGCAGAGATATCTTAATTAAAAAGAGGAAAAAAATAATAAATCTGTTCCTCAGCCAGACCAGTGTCTTCCTTCTGTCAAAGTGAAATCAAAATATTCTATAAAGGAAGTTGTTTGAAGTCAAAAGTAGAAGAGCTCAGTTCTGGTATTCTTCTTCACAGCAAGTGCCATGGTCAAATACCTAAACCTTAGGCTGGTTATGGTAATGATACGATCACCAGTAACACTGCATTGGTGCAGAGTGAGATAATAACCCGTGAGCTGAAGCTCACGACTTGAAAGGCCTTGGTGGGTGCTAGGAAGATAATTTTCTCTTTTGTGTTCAACCCAGCACCAGATGTTTAATTGGATACTTTCGCTTTCTGTAGAAACATAGGATAGGGCCACACAGAGTTGCAAGATACCCAGCTAGTTGGATTAATAATCTTCTACAGCAAATTTTACATTCCTATCCAAAGTTTTGCATATGTTGTGTATTCTTGTGTAGGTCGCCTGCCCAGATTATGGTACAGAGATGACGCGAGTCCACATCTTCCACTTGACTTTTTTCTTTCTCAGAACGCTCTTTTTCAAAGGCTGTTTAGATCGCTAAAGCTTTCTCCCTTATTTCTTCTTTTTAGCCTCTGCCCTCATATATGCTATCGGGTTTCCCAGACCGCTCTGGCTTTGTACTCTGGCTGCGTCACTCCGTATGTATCCGCCGCCTGTCGTCTTTTCATCAGTGAATCCAGCCTGTGCTTCCTCCAGTGTTTTGTCCCAACACGTCTTGTCATTCCTCCTTAAGGACAGCTGCTTTTTTCATCTTTCTTTTTACTTCTGGCTCCATTCAGCGCTTGTGATTCAGCCACTGTGAAAGCACTTGCCCTTTCTTTGATCCCCCTGTGTTCCCTGGAAGTGTCCTTACCTACCTTTGCTGCACGGGATTTCAGTTCACATCCTTTATTTCGCTGCCGAAAGCCTCATTCACCAGCTACGGAAGTCCTGGTTCACAGTTATAGCAGTAGCTTGGTGCATTATCCGGCTGGGTTTTCTTCGCTCTTGTTTTCCCTGCCTGCCCTCTGCCTCCCTTGGTTCTGGGTGTTTAAGTCAAGAAAGGGATCTTTCGGGTGTCTCCCTTGGCCTGTATCACAGAGTCCTGTGTAGCAGATGAAGTTAAGAAGTCTAGATTTGCAAACTGCAGTATTTTAAGTGTGGTAATTTTTGATTTTTTTTTTTTTTTTAAATAAAAGCCACTATAGAGACTGCTTCCTTTGTTAGTACCTCTCATCTTTCACTATCCAGATCTTGGTGTTACTTGTATTTCCTTAGGCCTTCTCTGTAGAATAGCTTAAGCTGGTTCAGTTCATGTGCTAAAGGCAGAATCCTATATCTTTCAATTTCACAGCTTGTGTTATTTCAGTGGCAGGTTTTAACAAGGCAAGTTCAATTAGAAAAATCAAGTATTTTAATCAGCATAGTTTTCTTAACTTAGGTTTAGAAATTTGGTACATAATTTAAAAATTTCAGATTTACTCTTCGCTTTTTCGCATTGAGAAATGTCAGTATTTTTCAGGTTATGCCCTGCATCAGGAGAGCAGAGAGAACTCAACCCATTGCATGATGTTTTTTAATGTTATCCTAGTTTAAAGCCGTAGTTGGTTCCATTTCAGGTCTTGTACAAGTCCCTAGCTCAGTCGCACAGGAGAATGTGCTGCTAAAAAGTAAAATTAATATTTTTCACCTTTTTTAGGTTTGGGAGGAATTAGAACTACAGATTCAGTTTTTCTGTATCTCATATATGTGATTTTGAATTGTAAGGATCCTATTTCTGTATGGCCTCTACTCAGCTTGCTTTTGACAGTATCTGTGGTTGTTGTGGCCCATGTTAAATACAGCCACAGTGACCTAGCTCTCATTTTCTTTGCGTCTTGGATCAAGACCCCATGTGGGAACAAGCCCAAGCCTTTCCCTGCTGGGACGGAGGTGCAGCTACGTTGTGTCTCAGTCTCCAGCTTGATGGCAGGAGCCAGCTGTGATGGGGGTGCTGTGTCCAGGCTGCAACCCAGATCCTTCCCTGTTCACCCCAGAAACCCAAGTCAGGTGGTTTCTGTGCCATTAGGCTTCACTGTGCTGTCCAGGTAACACCCCACCACACCTTATCTCCTTGCTCTGTGGAGCTCCAGTATTTGCCTTGAGCACATACAAGGTCTGCCTCGGAACAGAGGATTTTGGTCTAACGTGTTCTGCCTTTGCTTGTACATGGGCAACCTTCTCTGTTTGCACTTGTTTGTGATCCTCTGTCCTGTTAAAAATATAATTTGTATCATCTGTGTGTGGCTGAGTTATCTAGGGAAGCAGTAGCCAGACATTATACAGCACATCCCTGGGAGGCTTTACTTCTGTCAGGTTTTTGCTGCTATTTTGGGGTCTTTGTGCTATTTTTGGTGGCTTTTCATTTACTGTGGGAATCCTATTCTGGAATTAACTATATATTTCAGCAGTTTGTGGGATTTCCAAGTAAAGCTGGGTTTTGGGTTTTTTTTGGTTTGGGTGGGGTTTTTTTTGTTTGTTGTTATCATATGTCTTTCCTGCAATTGTGGTTTCATGCTCTTCCAAATTAACTATATATCGACTTCCACCCCGGGGCCCCCAACATAAGGAGGATGTGGATTTGTTGGAGCGAGTCCAGAGAAGGGTGACAAGATGATGAGAGGGCTGGAGCACTTCTCCTAATGAAGGCAGGCTGAGAGAGTTGGGGTTGTTCAGCCTGGAGAAGAGAAGGCTGCAGGGAACCCTTATAATGGCATTCCAGTACTTAAAGGGGGGCCTACAGGAGAGATGAGGAGGGACTTTATAAGGGAGTGAGTGGTAGGATGAGGGGTAACAGTTTTAAACTGAAAGACGGGAGATTTGGATTAGATATTAGGAAGCAATTCTTTACTGTGAGGGTGGTGAAGTACTGGAACAGGTTTCCCAGGGAAGCTGTGCATGCCCCCATCCCTGGAGGTGTTTAAGACCAGGCTGGATGGGGCTTTGAGCAATCTGGTGTAGTGGGAGGTGTCTCCACCCATGGCGGGGGAGATGGAACTAGATCATCTTTAAGGTCTCTTCTGACCCAAACCATTCTGTGATTCGATGATGACTTTATATATGTTTCGGGTTTAGGAAAGTTATATATTGTGGCTGCTGTCTATAGTACATTTCTATGCTCTATTAGTAGTCTATTAGATTAGTAATAATGAGTCAACAACAGTTTTGAGGGAATCAGCATGACTAATATTTAACTAAAACAGCTTTTTCTTTTTTTTAAATATTTTGTTCTTATATTACCACTGTTTCATTTTGCCTATTATGGGTTTGTCCAGAAAACTGAAGCACAATGACTGCTTTCTTACAGTAATGGAAGGTAGCTGCAGGAGTAGAGGCAGTGGTCAGTGGTTGCTGTTATTTTAAGAGGCACATAGTTCTTTCTGTTAGATTTGAGGAAGGTGGAAGGTATGTTTTTTGTTTTCCCTGGGTGAATAGAAAGCAAAGTCAGTATTTTCAGTTTTATTGGGGGCAGTCAGCGGGTTTTTAAATAGGAACCAAAATTCAGGGTGTCACTTTTTTATTTGTAATTGTTAAGGCTTTGGAATGAAAACGACAGATACTTTAGATTCATGTGGTGTTGTCAAAGTCATTTGATTTGCTGAGATTTGTACCAGCTGTAGATGTGGCTCTGTGTCTTTTGATAGCACTGGAAATCATTAAAAAGGACAAGGAAAAAGCCTTGTGTTTTTTTCCCCTCAGATACTAGCACTTCTCTTTTTCTCAATTGAAAAGAAACCTCTGATGGCTCCTAGTACTAGAATGTGTGCACACTGAGTAATCTCGGGCCATTCCTTACTTCCTCCAGCAAAGAATTTAATCGCTCTCCTGGGGTGGTACTTTGTGATTCTGTTTAATGAGTTAGTCAGGAGAAAGTTAGCAAAAGAGCTGGTGGAAGTCAGGCACTTGCATAGGTTAGTTGGTCAAGCTCTGCTCAATAAGAGGTTGATTAAATAAATCCTTATTGTTCTCCAGCTTGGTCACCTCAGACCATCTTTTGCTTCTTACCCAGTGGGACAATACATGACTTATAAAGAAATTCA
Source organism: Nycticryphes semicollaris (assembly GCA_013400055.1). NCBI lineage: Eukaryota > Metazoa > Chordata > Aves > Charadriiformes > Rostratulidae > Nycticryphes > Nycticryphes semicollaris. The sequence continues at coordinate 650,969 of VXBJ01006941.1, forward strand.
GTGAGAAGAGAAAGGACCGCAAACCTGGCAGGATTCACTACTTGTGCTATGATCTTGGCTGGGAAAGACATGAGTTAGGGCAGGTTAAGAGGTTATTTCCATGGTGGGCTTATGCAGTAGACACACATAACCAACACTACTATGCTAAATGTAAAAATACTGCTCATTGTGGTAGGGCTTTGATTTCTGTGTTGTATCGATGTAGCATCAATCTCTGCATCTGTATCCCTGTGAGTCTGTAGGGTGGGCAAGCAGATTAAAAACTGGTGCATGTTTAAGTGAAAGGTTAAAATTCTGGAAAAGAGTTGTTTTACTCAGCTTGCAGATGGTCCTCTGAGAGGTTCAGTCAATGTGGCTCCTTGCAAATCAGTGGACGTTGTCTTCGTGGGCAGTGGGGATGGCAGCAGGCACCTGGAGAAGTCATGAGGACCCAGCAGAGAGAATTGCTGGGAGGGGTGGTTGCTTCCCCACTGTCAGCAGCGTTGAGAAGCAAGGACTGGGCGGGGGAGCAGGCATGCACACTGAATATGTTGTGTGGATGCACAGGGAAGGCTGCATCTGGCTCGTTTTCATCTGTTCCTCACCCAAACTGAAATAATTCAGGAAGGCCCAAATAGTAGGCGATTTCTTGTGTTGAAGAGACAACCTATCATTGCTGTTCATGCTTCCTTGATGAAGACCTGTCCCATAGCTCTGCTTGACTCATCGCTCGTGTTACTGGTGGAATGGGCATGGCCATAGTGTTTGCAGCATTTTGGTAGCAGGGAGTTTAATGAAGTTTAGTTTTCAAAAAACCCATCCCCAACTCTTTTTTTAGATCCCACGATGTGGCAGTTGTCATCCTGTGACAGTGCCTTTCACCTTGCCTGTCTCACTTTACGGGAAGCCCACTGACCCATGAAGTCGTTGTGTAGGTATTGCTGGCAGTAATTTATCCTGTCACACATGCAGTGAGGAATTCATCATCAGAAATGTGGACTCTTACATATTTTTGAAGTGTCAGTTTGACAGAAGTACTGACAGCTGGCGTCCTTCCAGCAGACCAGTAATTGCTTAACTGTGAAGAATGGCAGAAGATAGACAAATGTATTGGAAAAAGAAAATCTCTAAAATACAGAAGTGGTGCTAATGTGGTATAATTCATAACTGGTTGTTGTTACAAAGAGTCACCTTCAAGCATTCAGGTCTATTTTCCTTTCTTCTTTGGCAAGTGATTTACTTGATGACAAGTAGCTCAGCAAAGTTATATGACTGAAATCAGATGGCTTCTTACTTTGTTTGGTCTTTGTCCACCTTCTCTTGCCCATATTTTGAGAGCGGGAGGGGCTGACTGGGCTAAATGCATTTTACAAATGCTTCTGTCAGGTTACAGAAGAGCAGATATTAAACATTCATTTCTACTGAGGTTGAAGTGGCATTTTAAATATTTAAAAGAGTAATTTATGTAAAGGGAATTCCTACTGCTTCCTAAAATGATCATTTCTCATAATTTGGGTTTGGATATTCATATTCAATTAATCTCAAATTTTATTGCTTTAGTCTTGCTCCCTTCACATTAGCTCTTTGTATTAAAATGTGTTCTCAATACATGCCAGCAGGCCTGTATTTTAAGCTAATTATGATTGTCATCCTTAGCATACTTGATTACTTTTTCTCAAGGACAGAAATTGTTGGGCAAGTGGCATGGGGGTGGAAATTTGAGCTCCAAGCCAGCAAATGTAGCTATGACAGAACTGGGACACATTACCTGATCAGTAAAATGATTCAGACCACTCACAGATGAATTGTTTCTCTTGTTAATTCATGCAAAAGTGGCCTGGAGGTTAAAGGAATTGATCTCAAGATCGGGAGGTCTCTGTTTTATTTCCAGCCCCGTCACCAATTTGCTTTCTGACCTTCAGCAAATCATGACTGTGTCAATACACTTGCATTGACTTTCAATTCATATGCATGATGCAAGGCGAGTACTTCAGTATACTGCTGAATTTGGACTGAAGTGGTACCTGCAAGATTACACAGGAAGACTGTGAAGGAACCGACAGTAGAGCCCAGAAGTAAACTCCAGTGGGAGGTATAAACTGTGAGGCACCTTTGCTTCTGGGCAAGAATTTTCACCGAAGACTCAAGCCCATTGACTCTGGGAAGTGGATGTTCGGATTTAAGAACAGGGCACAAGGCATATGATGATGATGTGGAGAAGAACTGTAACAGGATTAGGCATTTCTCAAGCTGGGTTGGGTAGCTGTTGCTAAAAAAATCGGAGGTGTTCTATAGAAATTTTAAATGTAGACTAATAATAATGTAGAAATGGATTTTTTCAGTAGGGAATCTAAAGTCTGAGTATTTTTTGCTGAAGCTACTCTTGAATGCTGAGTTTCAGATGTGGCATGTTTTAACATCAGCTGTGTTCTTTTGTTTTTTAAGTACCGGCTGTTTGCCGTTAGTAACTGAAAAATTATTCAGAGGAGGAATAAGAGGCATTGAAGTTGCTCATAGTGTAAGGAAAGAAGGTGAAAGATAGGCAGCACTAAGTAATGTGAGTAGTTGTTCAGTGTATAAATTGGAGAAAGACAGTAGATTTGCTGCTCTTCTGCTACCTGAAAAAAATTCCATAGTTTTTCTCCTTGCTTCAAAGTGAAATTCAGATTTTACATGTGGAAAATTAATCCTATCTACCACTTCCTAGGTTGCTTCTGTCTTCCACATGGATATAATCTTCAATAGCATCTTTAACCCTAGTGACATTGTTAACTCTATTTGGTTCTTCCCCCATGGTTTCTTGGCCCAGCCCCAGGCCTTTGCTGTAATGGGGGTACTTTTCCTCCTATTGCTGCGAGCAGCCTGGTTGATGTTTGCAGAGAAGATGATGCAGTGCTAGGGCAGTGGTACCAGTGGTCTTGGCTTGCCTTGTCCTACCTGGCAGAGCATCCTGTGCTCCTTGCTGTCCCCTCCCAACACCCCACACTCACTCTGTAAAGAGACTTCTCTGTGTCCTGCTGCGTGATGTGGAAAGTCCAGTTTGGCCTGAAGCCAGCTTACTTGGAGCTGAACGGAAAGTGATGGTGAAGTTGGCTTGTGGCTGTGCTCTCCTTACCTCAGACCCCTCCGTCGCTCTCTGCTTTTCCCTGGAAGGGCTCCGCGCTGCGCGTTGTGGCAGGGGGAGACACCTGGGTGCCTGTGTGACCTGTGTCTGTTCCCTCTTCTATGTGACCTATGTCTCTGTTCCCTCTTGCTGGGAGCTGTGTCTTTTCAGGCTGTCTCTGCCTGCGTGGGACACCAGCTGCCAAGCAGCACAGCTTCTCCACGTGCTTCCCTTCAGCTGCCTGTGCTCCGTCTCTCCGCAGAGCAGCGGCTTGCGGCAGGGTAGGAGGATGGTTTGTGAAGTACCATGCTTTTATTTTTATCCAGTGTGGCCAAGGCACTGGTAGTATAACTCAGAAGAACAACCTAATAATAGGCCGGTACTTGCATTCAAAATCTGGGCTGTGTCGCTGCTTGGCAGCATCTTCTTGCTGCTGCTCTCTCTTTTGAAGCGGTTTGGATAGACATGGGTTGGTCATTCATTTGGCTACAGTCAGCGACGTGGCACTAGCCCGTATTTTAGGAAACAGCCATAATTCAGGAAAGCTGTTTTGTTTAGTGCTGGATTGTGAAATTTGTATTTTGAGTAACCTCCCAGGTGTGACAGCGTAAATTCAGTAACACTGATGCGTGTATAGTGACAGCAGTGAATTACAGAATCAGGTAAGAAAGTCGATGAATCTTTCATGTAAAAGCTGTCAGTGAAAAGAGAAAAGGAGTAGAATTCAGTTAAGGGGTTTTTTTAAGCAGTTCTCGCTGTTTTGGGAAGCTTTTTATTATTTTTTTATTTGTGCCAAATAACTGCAGCTTTTTATAAGTTATATTTGCTTCGTCATTTTCTCCTCATTTTCATCAATTTTTCAAAACTAATTTTTGCTCTGTTGCAGAGGAGAAAGATCACAGGAAGGGGAAGGAGGTGATTAGGAGGAAGAAGTGTTTGTTCTTGCTGTGTTCTACGTTTCTCAAGTCAAACAGTAATGCTGGTTGCTGCGATGTCATATCTGTTAGAAATAAATTGCATCATTAGTGATCATTGCGGGTGGCCTGCAGTTCATCCCCTGCTCGTCTCCTCTCAGCGTGATCTGGGGAGCGAGGTGCATTTAAGTGCCTGTTTGAGGCGTTAGCTCGTAGACAGTGATTTCACCAAGTGACAAGTGGTGGGGCTGGCTGTCACCCTGCGTGGGGCTAGTTTGGTGCCTGGCCTTGATGACTGCTTTTAATGGCTACTTTTTTGCTGAGAAGCTGAAAGTCTTCCTTTGGCTTTTATCATTCCTGTCTCTCATATCGTACTTGACGTGGCCAGTGAAAGACCTTTTGTGTTTCTGACATTTCCCCTGCTCTTTCGTCCTGACCTAAGCTTTGCTGGGAGGAGGAGAAATGGCATTGCTGGGAGGGAGCTGCTGCTGTGGAAGGAGATTGCTGAGCCTGGGCCAGCAGCGCACGGCTCTTCCCATGTTGTGTCTGGAGGGTGGGGAAGAAAAATGCTTGTTTGGGTTTGGAAGAACCATTTTGGTCACTTGCTTTTCAATATTAAAGTCTATCTTAGTATCTTAATCTCTAGTTGAAAGGGAGGGATGAAGCTTGTGTTTTGTTTTGTCTGCGGTGAACAAACAGATGCTGTTTGAAAAACATGGGAGAAAGGAAATGAAGTCTTGTGGTTTCTTCCTTCAGTGTTGTCCTTGCAATAAAAAGCCACGATGTAGCTTGTTGATTTTTTGATTAGACAAGCAGTGTTGGGAAACCCCTGGTGCTGGAAACCCTTAGTCATGTGCATAGCTTTACTCTGTGTTTTGGCTGTAGGAAGAGCTAACAGATGAAGGAGAGAAACCCTTATGTTTGGTTGGGACTCTGTGCCCTGTGTGCTTTATTTGGCGTTGGCTTGAAGATAGGTATGACTTGACCATCAGCTACTTTCTGGGACGAGCAGGTTGGATGTGCCTCAACCTGCCCCCAGCCCTGAGCACCATCTGGAGGGAGACCAGAATTTTCAGCTCCCACATGGCTATGAGGAAGCTTCTCTGAAACTTTTTTGCATGGAATATTCCATGTAAAGAAGCTTCGCTGCAAAGAAGCAGCTCCAGTACGAACCTTCTGAAGCAAAACAGGTCTAGAAAGAGATAGTTGATGTTGTGTTGTCCAACTGGAGACTGGTGTTTAGCAGTATCTGTCATGGGGGTGATATTTGGAAAGTTGTATTGAACAAAGTCGCAAGTGGAAGTTTGTGAAGGAGCTCACACCAAATCTCCAAGCCCATATTATTCCGAAGAGTTTGAACTTTAGTCTAAGATGCTTTATTTGAATTACAGTACTTCGTAGCATTACTAGTATGGCCAGAGGACAGCAAAGAGAGACTCCTACTTAAAAGGACATTCCTTAGTGAGGCAGGAATTAAATGGGGTCCTCAGTGCTGAGGCTTGGGGGGGCTGATGGCGGATGTAGGCATTAGAGCTTTTGTCCTCCCTTTGAAGGGAAGAAGCACAGCTGCAACAGAAACAGTTAAAATGTTTTGACATTGTAAGCAGAGTATACAGCAAACCACCCTGTATTTTAATTTCCCCATAGGATAAGGAGGACACAAATGAACATCTGCAGAGCATGGAATTAATCCTGTTCGTGTGGGAGGATCTAAATAAAATCACTGGTTACCTTCACCCTGCACTCTTTTTGTCTATATATCGCAATTACCTCAGGGTGATTAGAAGCACTGATTTTTCAGGTTCACTCACCTCCTCATCTGCAGCCTTTGTATCCCTTGTTATTTTGTGGGCAGAGGAAAACAACAACAAAAAAAGAATATAACTAAGGTTTTGAGCAGCAAAATTACTTGGTGTTGGTGGTTTGGATTTGTTTTTTTAAATATGCATTCAGCACTTCTTTGAAATTAGCACACATTTGGTGCTAGCCACAAACAATATAGCAAATAGGATTTTGGCAAGGTTAATGACAGTGGGGTTATAAACTTGGGGTCTTTTAATTTTCTTTTCTATTCAGGGTTCCCATTTCAAGAAAACATTCATGGTTGAGGTAGAGGTAATGGGCAGTCTTAGTTTCTAAGGCTATTTGTATTTGCCTGAAATCTTTGTTTTTCCAACACTGATTTTAGCTGGAGCACAGTCTTCATGGGATGAGTAAATTTCTTGTGCATCCTGTCATGAAGTAACATGTAAAGTTACTCCACACTCCCAGCCTTTAATTGTATGAGGGGATGACTGCTCTTGGTTTAAACATTTAGGATAGAGATTTGAAAGCGAGTGTGTAAAATGGAAAGGAAAAACTGCTGTTTGACAAAAAGGAAAGCACTCAGTAGCATTGCTGCTGACCCTCTTGTCTGATTGTGCCTTTGTGTGCCTGTGACAACGTTCCTGACCTTGAACTCTGTCACCTTTATTGCTTTAACTGCAGGAAAAACAAATTGCGGAGTAAAAACTATAAATAAAATGAGGCATGCCTCCTGGCCTCCCTGGGCTGTAGTTCTTGGCCTTGTAATTTGCCTGCCTCTCAAGCCTTTTGTTCATTATTTTGCATTTCGTGTGTTTTAGCTGATGTAGGACCTCTGTGTGGACAGGGTCTCCTGGGAACAGAAAAGGAGAGTGCATGGAGTGACAGCGCTGAGCTGGGAGTGGGTCACTGAGGTAGCAGAAGAGGGCTGTCGAGCTCAGGGGTGTAAGCCCAGGCAGTTGACGCATGGGAGAGGGCTCTTTTTCGGTTCCTCTTGAGCAATAAGCCCCCATGTCTTCAGCACTTTCTCTCCCCACCATCCCATGCCACCTCCTCTGCCCACTTTGTCGCCCCTTGCCTCCAGGTTGAGCAGGATGCTGGTTCACAGCCCAGTGGCCAGGTCAGGAAGCAAGCTGGAGATGGTGGAAAAGACTAGAAGAGGTAGGGGAAGAGAAGTGGTTAACAGGGAATGAGTTTATAGATTGGTAGGGTTGTGTAGGGGTGGCAGCAGAGTGCCAAAGGGAATAGTTTGGTGGAAGGGGAAAAAGAAAAGGTCAGGAAGCAGAGGACAAAGATTTTTGAAAAATGGAACAGGTTTTGACAGGAAAATATTACCTCAAGAGCTTGATTAAATAGAAGAATTGAAAAGTGGCACGTTCTGGGAAAAAAAAAAAGGTTATTAAATAAGAGACTACTATTCAATGAAAAATCCACATTGCCATTTTCTCTGAATATCACTTAAGCTTTCAGCTTGGAAACTCAGTAATGAAACGGACAGGAGAAAAATATAGAGAACAGAAGGAAGAAACCAAAATAAACTGCTGTTTAATTGTTGGATTTGAACAGTTAGACATGATGTGGCGGGTTACAACTCTTGAAAATGAAGTAATTGCAAAATGAAATACCAGCATCTGGTGGCAGGTAAAAAACACTGGTGTGCTATGTCAACATCAATAATGCATGTATATATTCACTCATATATGGATGTAATGTAGTCGCTCGTACCATACCTGCATGAATAGCTGCAGATGTGCATAGAAATGGTGTCTTTCTCAGCTGCATAAAATGCTTTGACTGCTTTGCCTGCTGAGGACTCAAAACAGTCAATCCCAGTAAATCTTTGTTTTACCAAAGACAGTTCAGGTGTGATTTCCAGTGATGTAGAAGAAATTGAGATCTATGTGAGTTCATGGAGCCAAGATGATTTATCTCAGTGTAGAAGGGGGTAATATGTGACAGCTCCTTATTGTAACTGTGAAATCAAATTGGATTTTTTCACTTGTTGGGTGATATTATTTAACACAGCTTTTATATATGCCTCCTTGGTAATAGCTGATTAATATATAATAAAGACAAATAGTGTTTTTGGCATAAAATGTAAGGATTTACCTCCAAAACATCAGACTTCTGAGATTGTTCCATCTGGGTCAGTCCTACCTGCCATTCAACTCCATGTCTTGAGAAAACATAATTTAAACTGCAATTTTCATTCTGCTTTGTATTTTTAAGCTGAAAGTGTAAAATATTTTCAATTAAAATGCAGTTTAGGTGTTTCAGGCTTCAAGAACTTGTGATAAAATTAACCCACGCAGAGCAAAGAAAGACTGTAATATATCACAGAAGCCTTCTCTGCAGCCTTGTAACATTAAAGATATACAACCAACTTAAATATTTCTCACAAATAGATGTTTTAAGATGAATTCTCCAAGCTGATGACCCTCATTGTTTTAATGATACAATATGTAAATGTCAGAATTACAGGTGCATGTGGGAATGAATAACCCAAAAGTTAAATTGACAAGTGAATGCATATCAATCTGGCACACATAATAGTGACTTAAAAAATGTTTGACAGTTTGTAAAAATACCTGTAACTGGGAAGTCATCACTAAGCATATACATTTCCCACAGGATCCTTGGGGGACCAGATTTTGGGCTGATGCTAGTTAAATCCTCTAATTTATGATCCAGAAGAGAAGCACAGTCATTTATTGATCAGGTTAACAGAGGATGCAAAAGTTAGGGCAATGATAAATGGAGAGGAGGAAAACAGCAAGTCATTAATACAGGCTTGTGGATAAGTAGTGACTCGGCTTGGGTGGCAGCAGGAATTTTAGTAAGGCTGAGCATGCAGAGGAATAAGATCAAGGTGATGCTCACTGAGTAGAGGACTCTATTCTGTTGAAAGGGATGTCTGAAAAAGGGTTTGAGGGTGATGGTTCACTCACTGGCCTGCCTGCTCCCTGGGCCACAGGAGGGCTAATGCCACCCAGGCACATGTAAAGGAGAGGTACAGGGCCAGAGAAGGGAGGTTATACCTGCTCATCATATGGGTCCTGCTGCAGCCTTTGCTGCTGTGATGTGGGGGCAACCTGGTTGCAGAAAGTTGGGGTGTTATCTTTGAATGCGTTAAAAAGAAAACAAGAGAAGTGAGGAACTGCCCAGAACACTTGCTGAAGAGCGATGGGAAGTTAAGGGGTGCCTTGATCACAACGTTTAGGTTCCTGGATAGAGAGCTGTGGCCACGGGAATCAGACAGGTGCACCACAAGATCTGGTGGCTTAGAAGGTTCAGCTTAGCAAAAGGGTATGTTTGGAGAGGAGGGTTTGACATCAAATCACTTTCCCAAGGTAGGTTTTCTGCTCCTGGCAAATTTAGAAAGAAAATCGGTGGCCTTTCTGAAGGATGAACCGCAGCTTATTTGGCATAACTTTACGGAAGTCTTCTGGAAAGGATGCTTTCTTTTTTTTCCCCCTCCCTCTTTTGCCCTTTCTATCCCCCTTTCCCCCCCACCCCCCAAGTACAAGAACAGGATTTGTTTCCTGTGGAAAAGTGTTGAAGTCTATGGTTATACCCAGCAGTTTTGGTGTCTGTCTCCTTCAGAGTCATGCTGTCAGAGTGATTCTGTATTTTAAATACTTACCGGTCACCGGCTACAACATTATTTGACAGCCTATTAGTGACTGAAACCAAAGCGTATTACTTTGCATGCGTATGAAATATTATTACTAATAAAGGTATCCAGTATTCTAGAGCCTCAGAAACTGAACTTTGAAATACTGTTCTATTTCTTAATTCCTCTTTAATGCAGAAGAAAGTTACTTGCATAGCGGCTTCAGATATATTACTATCCCATGTTATATTAGTGTATCCATAAGGAGGAAGAGTCTCAGTAAATTTAAAATTTTTAGTCTACCCAGCATCCTATGTGGTAGTGATACCAAAAGACGTGTCTTTTGCAACTGCTACCTGGTTTGGTTCTCATTTAAATGCTCTCATTGGAAGTAAGATCACAGAAAAATCTTTCCTTATTCACTCCTTTTTCCTCTGGGATGTGGAGTTGATGTGCTTGGCCCATCCACTTGGGTATGTGTGAGGCATGACTGGATTTCCTCGCTGTAGACAATGTGCGTCAGAAGGTTTTAATTGAACTTATTGAAACGATGGGTGCAATGGAAGGAGATGGAGGAAGGTAGTAGGACCGCTGAAAGATAAGCGAGCACTGAAAGCTCATACATTCACCACTCTGAATGGTTTTCTTGTGTTTGGAGAATTTCTCCTTAGAGAAAGACGGATCCAGAGTGCTCAGTACATCACCCGAGGTTGGCTGTAAAGCTGGGCTCTATAATGGAAATACAGATTATGCTAATTGAGATGAAGTTTTATAGTGCTAATGTGTATTTTACTCTCCTGTGTGCTGAAGTGCAGTCTGGGTCTGAGGGAGCTGACAATGTCCTATTCATATGTAAAATGTTTTGAAGGACCTGTGGTTTGGAATATTTCAAAACTGCCTCATGAAGGGATTCTTACATCTGAAAGCAATATTATCTGTGTACAGCTCGTTGCTAACAGAGAGAGAAGAGTGTGTGAAAGCCGCTTCCCAGCCTCTGCCTATGGATATATGGATCCTGCTGGAAGAAGGCAGGAGCACTGGAGAGCTTCCATGGTCTGATGGGGCTGGAGGTGGCCCAGCAGTGCTCTGCAGACCTGGACATGCCCTGATCCCGGTCAGCTGAGGCGATAACCAGCTGCTGGAAAAGTAGAAGATCTTGCAAAGAGTCCGATTACGTCTCCATGACTTGGGATTACTTGGAGTTTAGAAGTATTAAACAGAATAAACTCTTGGAATAAGACAGCAAAACCTGGCTTTCTATTAATTATCAGTCTGGATATTTTCTAAATCGCAGAATCAGGCCTTTACTGTTTGTGGTACTTTTTTAATATCAGCATTTGGCCTCTGCATTTACAAGGAAGTAGCATCCTTAATTTCTAAGAGCTCATCTTCTTATCCAACAAGCTGCAGTATAATCTTCTTTGCCATAATGAATGACTGCTCTGGAAGTGATTACTGCAGGATTTCATACTTTCTTTCCCGCTTATCAAGTTGTTTCGTGCTTCTTTTTTGTAAAGAAAATTATTGTTCATAAATCACAGTAAAGTATCAGGAGGATGTGATCGCACTAAAAATATCAGGGGCACTGCTTCAGAGGTGATTAATCTTGGTCCATCCAGGCATGTCACTAGGAGAGAAATAACTTGTGTTACTTGATTTGTACTTGTGCGAGGTCAGGTGTGCGTATGTGTGTGTGCATTACTTCTGCCTGAAGTTCAGAGACCAAGAGTTTGAGCCTTTCATTGCCCTGGGTTAAAACGACTGCTGCAGCTCTATTTTCTATTCTGCTTGACTTGTGAGAAGACTTGCTGTGCATTTGAGTATATCCATAGCAAATATGATTCTGTGTTTCATCTTCAATGCACATCTGTTGAAGAACAGCAAAGACACAGTAGCTCAAATAGACTGCAGCTGCAGCAGCCATCGTTTTCATTTTGACCGCGATTCAAGATAAATGCTTTTAAAATTACAGCTTTCTAAAGAAACCTTCCTTCTTTAAGGGTTTTTTTCTCACCCCCTCTTCTTTTTTTTTTTTTTTTTTTGTAGCGAGCTCATACATCATGTTTTTTAAGTAGGCTGTAGGCTGATACTGACAGTGTAATGGAAGTAGTGGGAAATACTGAAAAAGAAATCTAGATTTTAATTTTTTTTGGACAATGCAAATACAACTTTTTTTTTTTTTTTTTNTTTTTTTTTTTTTTTTTTTTTTTTTTTCCCCCCTGGACCTACGTTTACACAGTTTTCTTTTGAGCTGCATCAGAGAGATGAGATATAGCCAGCTATCTACAGGCTTGAAAACTAGGCTGATAAGAACAGAGTAAAGCATTCAACTATTTGCTGTGAAGAGAACCCAGCAGCAGATGTGCCTGCTGATGCGGTTACAGCGAATATCTACAAACTGGAGGGGAGGCATGTTTGGAAACTTGTAAGCTTCACTAGAAATTTTTCAGCCTTCCCGGATAATTGCTGTCTCATTTTGCAAAACACATGGCCAACTTGTAGTGGAAAAGTAGGAAAAAGTGTAATGTCCAGAAAGAGAGTTTATTTGCATTTTGATATACTGAATCCACAGTGTTCTTTCCTGTAAATTCATAATACATATGTTTGTTTGTGAAATACTTAAAAAGTCGGTCACAATTCCTTAGCTTGTTACTTCCTTTGTACAAAGTTGCATTTCAGACAGAAAAAAAAAAGAAAAAATAAAGAAGAAACAAAGAACTTCTTAAGTTGATGTGGATGATGAAAGAGTTTCTATTTACGACGACTTAGAATAGTTCTGGAAAAAAAGAAGTAGACCATTTTGATCATCATTTTGGGACATCTGGCTTCGCTAATGGGTGGTGTAAACCAGGGCATACACAGAGGTAAGCAGGCAGCTGAAATGGTCAATGATAGACCCAGAATTGAACTATAAAATACTGTGCTGCCCCTGAAACCTGCATTTCAGGCCAGAGAAAACAAGGTTGTATCAGAAAAGTTCTGACCAAGTGTAATATAGGTTGTGGTTTGCACCCACAAAAACTTTCTGTATTAAAAGCAGTGTATGCCTTATGTGTGACAGAGATAAATAAGAGCTCTCCTCCTGCAAGCAGTAAAGCCTATGGAAAAGTCTCTTCATCTGTGTTTGTGGATAATTTCTTGAGACTTCTAAAGAAATTCCATATGGATTAACATTTTTAAAAAATGCTGGAAAAAAGTTGTTCATTGTTCATTAACAGGAAAGATGTTGTGCTAATTTATGCCACATGCAATGTCCGTAGGGTGGCCAAGGATCTAAGTCTTTGCATAATTTCACCCAAGGATATTAACTTCCCCACTGTGCCCAATTAAACCCATCCCCATGCTAATCTGAGAACAAACAGGACAAAATATAAATTTATTTCTGGAAATCTGTCTAAAGCAAAAAATAATTAAATATCTCTCTATTCTTTGGAGGGCATTTATAACCTTTGTAATTAGTGATTAGAGCTTAGAAACAAATGTTAAGATTCACTACCTTGCTGTGCAGTATTTATTTCATGTAACTTCAAGCGTCAACCCATCTAGAGTTGCTGGTCAGTGAAAAGGAGAGGAGCCAGCTCTGGAGACACATGGGGCGACCCGCCTCTGCAGCTGCAGCTCTCTGTTAATGAGTAGCTTAGAATAGACATCTTTCTTCCTAAAATGAACTCAATCTGTAGCAACTAATTTGCTTTGTAGAGGTTTTTAAACTCTTTGCCTCTGTTTTTCTGATCTGTGAAATGAGCACTGTTACTTTGCTGGTCCCCGGTCCCATAACTAGTGGCTTTTCTGCTCATCTCAGCCGCAATTATTTCACTACGGTGTGACCTCTTCTTTATTTTTCATCCTTTGCTTTTGCCATATCTACGCACAGTGTTACTTTACTAAGTTCTTCTGGTACATGAGTGGGAGTGGAAAAGTCAGGGGAGGGTAGGATGGACATGCAGAATCAAGGAACCATTATTGCTCACCCAAAATACAGCATCTCTGTTCCTCAGGTGGAGCTCTACAACACCAGAGCTTTTGGGGTGGTTTCTTTGCTATGTGAATACCGCATACAGATTGGTTGGGTCTCTAGTTTGTCACTTTGTGAGGTACAGTGGTATTACATGGGGTAAGGTGCTTGGGCCGCAGATTTTTGCTCGTTTCTCACCCTGAGTAAAACCCCATGCTACTGGTCCTTTGGTGTGAAGTAAAATCTGGTTCTCCTTTAGTGTACAGCATAAGTATTATCTCATTCTCTGCATATTGTATGTGAGCTTTGGAGTGCTTACATACACTACCTAATCTGATTTTTGCTTTCTAAAAATAGGTCTCTCAAGCTCCAGCAAAGAAAGCTGCAGTTTTGCCTTAAGAAAACAAATGAGGCCAGACAAGAGTTTAGTCATAAATCCTTGTACCTGCGGTCTCCAGATGAAGGACTGATAATTTAGTCTAAAATCCCGAGCTGAAGACAGCAAAGCACAAGGCTCCAGATGTCACGAGATGTTGCTATCAATCCGTCTATCTTTGTGAACCGCTGCTGAAGGATTAGTGTTCGTAAATCATTGCTGGGAGACCTATCTAAAAGTCTCCTTCCTCAGGCTCTGGAGCCAGTGCTGGGTGACAGCATTTGCATTCACTCCTCATGCTCCTAGTTGCTGATTAAAAATTAACCCTTTCATACTGTTCAGTGTCCTTGGCCTGATTAGTCTGTAGCAGGGCGCACAGGAATTTTAATGAAGTTTGAAATGTGGTGGTCTTTTTGTTGCTGAGTTTCCGATTTTGCCTGTGGTTTGGACTTGGCTGAAGTCTTGCAGAGCAGATTGTTGTCAATTATTATGGAAGCCTCGTTTTCCTGAAGCGGAACAAGCTGGTTACTAATGACGAACTTGTTCAGCATGATTTTAGCTAAGAGTCTGAAAGGTATGGGGACAGGATGTTCCAAATTGCAAAGAAATCAGTCCAAGAGCTGCTGACGAACTCTTGAAAAGGGCTGCTTCCTAGGGTCACTTACTTCAACTGTGCCCTGAGTATTTTCATGCTTCAAGAGTGTTGCATGTGCAAAACATTATCAGCTTAAGACTTGCTTGGTTTGTATTCGGATGTGACCTGTTTGCCCTGAGTGTAATTCTTGCCAGTACAGATGGAGCAGTAGTTTTATAATATAATTTACAGACATATGCTTATGATTGAGCTGTGGATGTCTCCGTGTCTCTGAGAAGATGTTTAGTGTAATATTTGAATGTGTATTTTAGTGCTTCATCCTATGTACTCAATAGAAGTAATTATCTGTGCTGCTTTGAAGTCACAACAGAAGTCTGTGCAAGAGTTTGGAAGCAAATCATCTCCAAATCTTTAGCTGAAGAAATTCTCTAAGCCTTTGTATGAGCGTAATTAATTATTCTTGCTTTGCTTTAAAAATTCAGGAAGTTTGATGGTATTAGCTTATTTAAACATGACTAGAGATGCCAAAGATGTAAGTAACTGTTTTGATGCTGCTTTCTTGCCTGGTTCAGATGGCACTGATTTTCCTGTCTAGGTTGGATAGGGGATGTTTAGGTGAATGTTCAGCCCTAATGTGGTTATTTATGGCTCTAGGAGAAGGTACTGGGTTATGTACCTGCTCTTTGCTGTCAATAAGACACCCCATGGAAGCCATTAACCCTGGCCTGAAATTAGGGGGCAACAGGACAGCAATGTTAGCTGAAAAGCAGTGTACTTCAGCCAAAAGAAGCGAGAAGACTGCTGTCAATTTTCAGCCTTTCATAGAAAAATCAGACTGAAAAAAGGAATAATTTAACTTGTCTATAGCTTTTTTCTTTAAAACAAGAACAGTATCCCATCTTCAACCGGATTCTCACCATACTGCTGCCAACGCATACTTTTTCCTCAGTGAGGCAACTTGTATTCCAAGTAGGTGGAATGAATTATGTATATCAGCTTTAAGCAACACTGTATCAGGGAATTTTGTCTTTGTACTTTAGACCAATGTAATGAAAAATTAAATATTAATATGTCCTCAGAACTTTTCTCAAATATTTGTAATATGAGGCAGTTAATTTAAGAGGCAGTGAACAGAGTTTCTACATTTGGTTTTTGTTATCATGCAAGTGATTAGAGTAGTCCAAGCAATGTAAATTAAATGGAAAACAGTTGCTAGATAGTAGCTGCAGAACCTTTACTCTACAGAAGTCTTGGAAAAGGGAGCATCTGATATTTATGGGATTGTAGGACAGTAATGATATGGATGGCTGCTGAATGCATGCACCCAGTGTTTGAAATGTCACTTGTTTGTAAGTCCAGTATAAGAAATGACAATTGGTTTGTATGTCTCTTCTGGCAGAGTCTCCTCTGTGACTAGATCCTAGACAGTCTTGTGAGAAATTGTTTAGTTTGCCCTTCTGACATTTTGTGAGAAGGTGACCTTTATGGTTTTAAGTTTCCAAGAGCCTTGGTTCCCATGATTTTAGTTTCCCTTTCTCTTCTGTCTAGGTAGTTCCAGTGTTCACATACATTTTCAAGCCAGTAATCTCCCAAGAAAGGTGCCACCACATACCTCTTCTTTCAGTTTCTGTGTAGCTCCTGATAGAGAAAGGCAGAAACTGTATTTGCGTGGCTTCTTATTTTTAGTATTTTCTCCTGTCATTGTTTATCCTGTGGGAATACCACAGGATATGTCTGGGACAAGGTGTTTGTAGATTACCAAGTGCATTATAAACACCTTCTGCCAAGTAGAGGTGATGACTTAAGCCTGGTTCACGTGTTTCCATGTGACTGATTTTCTGTCTTTGACACATAACACAAAACCCCAAAGATTTTATACCATGCTTGCCTGCCTACACATTCCTCCTGCCCAACTGGGCACATTATTCTGTGCACTGTTGTCTTGTATTTTTGGCTAGATGCAACCTGGAGGTGACATCCCCTCTCTTAGATGCCAAGATCTAGTAATTGCTTTGCTGCGTGCATGTACACTTGTCACTTGTAACCCTGCCTCTGCCATCATGGATTCAGCACCCAGGGAACTCGTGGAGGAGATGCTTGTCAACACATCAGTTGTTGGACCCTGGTTGGAGTTTCAAAGGCTGCCTGGCCTGGATGATGACCTGCAAGGTCTCAGTATGCTCCCAAATGTTACCTTTCCAAAGGGTGCTTTAATTTGAGGGATCTACGTTTAATTCTTCGTCATGTAATGGATTAAGACTGTGGCAAAACTTCTGGACTTTTTCCTGCGCATGTACTGGAGGAAAGTTTGAGTGAGGAGTTCTTGTGCTCAGTGCACTGTAGTTCACAGGTCAGATTCCTGCTCTTGGTACTAGTGGGTCTAAATAGAGTTTTCTAGAAGCTGTGCGTGGATGCTTCTGTTCTGAGATAATTTAAGGCCTGCACGCATAGCTTCCTTCTCTCTATGTATATATACACCAATGATTATTATATTGATAAGCTTTCAATTCAGCAGGACTGGTTATTTTTCTCTCTTGAGAAACTGAGATTTTGTGCCTTGAGAATATGCTCTCCAGACTTGCTATTAGATTACTGAACAGTGGTTCCACAGATTTTAACAAGGTAGGCCAGTATTGCCCTTCCTAGAGATGGAAGAAAGGTTTTTACAGCTTTTGTATTTAAGTAACAAACTAACAATTCATTCAGTTTTGCTCACAGTCATGGCTGAATTCAGGGAATTGCTGATTTTGCTGCAGTTGCAGTATTAACACTACTTTTTAATCATTAAAGGCATTAAATGCTGCTGTCAGCTGCTTCACACACTTAGTGTGCATGAACGTGATCTTTTAATCAGTTCTTGGAGCCATGCATATGCAATACTTATCATCAGATTATAATTAACTGTAATTATGTATGGAGATCAGCCCAAGCCATAAAATGTAAATTTAGATATTTACTATGTTAATAAGAAGATTTGGTGAAGATAAAGGGCTTGATATTTCAGTTTTCACTAGCACAATGGTGTGACGGGCTCTTAGTGAAAGTGTTCTTTAAATTAGCACAGCTGCAGTTTACGTCCATAGTACACAGCTTCCTTGCTGCAGATAGCTATAGGTGAGATTCAGGCCCAAAAAGTCGTGTCATTCACATAATGAAACACTGTCTCAGAGAAGCCGAGACAGTAGAAAACAGGTTGCAGGAGCCCCAAGAGGTGGGTTTGTCCACTATATATATATAGATAGATAGATATTGAGCTATAGATATACATATACACACACACATATATGTATATATATTGAACTATAGATAAACATTCCTGGTAATTATTCACCTAAGGACAATTTTGCAAAAGGTATGAGCGGGACTTCTGCTGAGGAAAGGGGGGAATTATTCTTTATTTTGATGCTGCAGTTCAGTTCCAGGCACAAGTCTTTTCTGGGTGTGCGCGGCGGTGCTGCATACAGCTGTGTCAGGGCATGCTGGTCCTGACACCCATAAGCAGGGAACCCCTAAGCACAGCCTTGAGCTGCTGGGGTGCTATGCTAGCTCTGCAGTCTTCTTCTAAAGGCACTATTGGAAAAAAACAAACCAATTAAGTAATACTGGGAAGCATAAAAAAGATTTAATAGTTTCTGTGACTAAGATTCTACATTAGCCTTTAGCTTTTGCTGGAGAGACAGTCTCTTCTTTTTGTTTGTTTGTTTACATCTGGGAATCAAGTCTGGCACATTGTGCAAATAATTTAATCTTTATGGCTGTTACTGCTGCATATAAAGTGTTGCTGTGTTGATACCTGCTGGCAAAGTGAGGCAGGAAGGGATACATTTATGCACGTTACTGTTTACTGTATTTAATGGAAATGAAAAGTGAAGTAATAAATTAAGGAACAACACACTAGAATTATTCTTCTTCATGTTGGAACAAGGAATCAGTGTTTCAGGATCCTGGCTAATAGCAGTCTAATGACCTGGATATACTGAAACATTCCCTTCTCCCTTTCCCCCTGCTTTGGATTTTTTGAATGGAAATGACGTGTTTTACTGTTCACTCGAAATCTCAATTTTTGAATGATTTCTTGTAATGGTGAGGGGCTATAAAATTATTTTCAAAGCACTCCTGGACACAATTACTGGTCCAAGACTTTGGAGAGGCACAACAGATGGGGATGGAATGGACAGGAGCTCTGTAGTTAGAATGACTTTTGGATGTCTGACTTTAATCAGAAACACTTTAGTGTTTTCTCCCTAAAACCTCTTCCAGACACTGGAATCTAACTTTACTCATGCAAAATCTTTTTAAAGTTTTAACTGTTTTAAACACTAAGTTAACTTTTAAAAAGGCACATTAGCACAAAACAAAGGCATTGCAATGCTTAACTGCATGACTAAAAGATGCTCAGAAGTTAATCAGGTATTTAAACATGCAAATTAAAATTACAGCCTCTAATAACATTACTGTCCTAATTGTGAAGAAAATCAAAACACTTAGCCAGTTTGTTTACTGATCATATATGTCCAACTCAACTCCTGTCACTAGACCCGTGGAATCTCTCTTTGCTCAGGAAAAGGACACAGGACATTATTAGACAATTTCCTTCGATTGAAAAACAAATATGAAGTGAGTGAAGGAATCTATTATGTTTCCAGACTGGAATTGTATACAGTTTTCTGTGGTTCATGCTACTTGATGTATCAATTATGATTGCGTGTTAGGCCTGTGTATTAAAGCATTACTTGACTGTATTCTCTGACTCTTGGCTTGAAGCCTGCAATGTCGTGTCTGCAAGTGGTGCAGCTCAGAACCGTTGCTATAGGACACCAGCAATTTCTGGTTACAAAACGTGGCAAGTGGTGGTAAAAGCGTGCGTGACTCTGGATTCCCAGCAGGAACATCTCATCTTTCCTTTCGATTGTGTCTTAATTAAACCTTGACAGGACAAATCTCCTCTCCCTGCAATGGCTGATGTGGGCATCCCATTGCTCGATGCTCCTTCCATCACCATCGGAGCAAACAGGGGCAGAGGTGTGTTTGCAGAAGATGATGTGGGCCACGTGAGATCAGAAGGACAGGCAAGCTCCCATTTTCCTCGTGACTATAGAGGGTGGTTGAAGCAGAATGGCTTCTTATGTAGACTTTTATGGCCACAAAAGTCTGACTTGAAACTGATGATCTCTGTGCCTTTTGGGCTCAGATCAAAGTCTCTCCTGAAAATGCTTTATCATCCAAAATGCTCCTTGATCAGACCTTTGACAAAGCCTTTGGTTTGAAAACCTGCTAGTTTCCAACTGGGATGACATAGCATATGTTGGTTTTTGGATCAGTCAAATGTTGAGTTGCAATATGTAAAGCAAAATATAGTTTGGAGCAAGAAGTGCAGCATTGATTGACTGTATGTGTGTCATATACCGCAAAGTGTTTGTTCTAGGAGAAAACAGAGTCATAGGGTGAAAGCTTAAAAATCAGATGTTTTAGGATTAAGATCCTGTGCAATTTTGTATTTAGGCTGAGAGAGGCTCAGGTGTTCCCTCTCAGACATGCTCATTATAATTCATTGTGAGGATTAGAGAAGCAGGTACCTAGCACTACTGAAAATCATGTTGCTTTGGACCCTATGCTTGAATTTTGGAGCACCCAAGATGGAAGTTGTTGGATAAGAACTTTCAGAAGAGGGGAACCAGAGAGTGTGTTGGCTTCCCCCACTCCCTCCTTCCCGCTCAGCCCAATTATCTTCCAAAATAGATGGAGGAAGCACCTCTTGGACGATTTCTAGGGAAAGTAAAATTAGGAATTAAGACACAATGCTGTCCCTAGTATCCCCTGATCTGTCAGAAGATCTCTTCTTGCTGTAGGTATTGCAATAGGTTACTGATAACCAATGTTTCTAACCTGTATTAATTTCAATTTCCCCTTGCAGTAATGCGTAGAAATCCATTTGGGATGGACATTTGTTGCCGGAAAGGATCCAGAAGCCCACTCCAGGAACTGTATAATCCCACCCAGGTGAGTGTCTTGTGGCTGTTATCAAACTTGCCAGCACAGTGTACAAATACAATCTCTCTTGAAGATATTTTGGTCTGGTTTTTTCTCATTTGTAAGTTACACATATATCTTCAGCTTGGAGAAGTGATCCTGGACCTGCAGAATTGAACCATAAAGTTCTACAGTTTGAGCTAAGGGCCTGATTTTTAAAGGTTTTAAGGGTCTAATGATGCAGACTCCTGTAAAAAAAAAATTAAGTACCTAAGAGCCTTAAAAGAGTACCTTTTAGATCTCTTAGCTAGAAGCTGAGGCGCTATAATTTAATCTGTTGATAATAGAATGGCAGGGTGGGGTGAGAGTGTGACATGATATACATGAAACAGAGAGTGCAGTAAGACTGTAAGTTGCAATAGTAATACATGAATATAATTTATATGGCTTTCAGGTAATCAGCTGCCCTTCCTGTCCTGGTCCACTGCTTGTATGGAGTCTTGGCAAACACAGTAGCTCATGCTCTTGCTTACACTGTGAGCTATTAAACACCTGGTGGTCTTGATAGGAGCTTAGGATAATCTCAGCTAGAGTTCTTGTGACAAGCAGTGCAGAAAAGCTACCTGAAATTTGTGTTCCCATTCGCTCCTCTAGATCAATTTATTCTCTACACGTGGGCTGAACTGGCACATTCAGGGGCAGCATTTCCTGTTGGCAGCCGAGAGGAAGTGCTGCCATTGAGAGAAAATGCCAGCTGACTATTAAACATATTTATTAAGGTTTAACAACTGCCTATTATATATTTATCCATCAATGAATACATTGAGTTTTACTAAATTGGCTATTAAAGCAAGTGACTATCCCAATAAATCTAACTTGTTAGATTTAACAAGGCAGTAAATGTTTTAAATACTATTTCATTATGAAGAGGCTTACTATATAGTACGCTAAACAAAGTCTAAGTGATTTAAAGTATTTATATGAAGAATTGACAACAACCCAAAGATATGTGATATCTGTTACGTGGTGCAGTAAAGCTCCATTTGCTCAGTAGTGTTGTTTTTATGAACCTAGACTGACTTTCTAATTCAATTTGAATTCTGTGCATGGCTGGGAACATGAGTTTATCATACTAATATACTGGCCTTTATTGACCATTATGGGAGTTAGCATTGCGAAAATGGAAAGTGCATGTAAAAGCCCTGAAGAGGAACAATCCAGTGCTATAAAGGGAAGGTATTAGCATTTAAATTTAAAGACTTTTTGCAGATACTCCAGAATAGCAGGTAAGGGAGAAGAGGCTGGCTGACTAATTATTCTCTCTGCGGTCTGCTGTGTGTCAGTCAAAACCTCCTTGCCCTTTAACATCGTTAAAGGCCATCCTGTAAGAAAGAAACATCCCCATCCACTGAAGGGCCATAATCCCAGAGCCCTTGCAAGCTTGGTCAACTGAAAAGATTTCCTAAGCTTCCTGAAGCAGGGGATGCAGCTGGCACCTCCTTCACTGCCTCTCCTTCCTTTCTGCACACCCTGACCAAGCAAACCATTAGCATCCTTTCCCGGGCTTGCCGAGGAGGCAGCCAGAAAGGTCGATGGTTAAGGAAACTGCAAGCAGTTCTTGCAGCTGATGTTGAACTAAGCAGATAGCACTTTTTTCATTATTTTTATTTTTTATGTCGAAGTGTTTCTGTCTGCTCACTGACATCTGTTCTTACCAAGCTTTTGGGTTTTGCGTCTGTCTTTATTCTTAGTTGGTATTTGTTCACTGTTTGCATGGGGCTTAGCATGCTGCACTTAGTCCTAGAGGACAGCAAGGGACACGTCCCCAGACAAGCAAGGGCATTCATTTTGTGAGAACGTTGGTAAGAAAAGGCAGTGAATGGAGGCTGCCATAGAAGGCAACAGGCTGGAGATGACCCCTAGAATATGTCTTCAAATACATGGTTCATCTTTCTTTTTCCATTTTTGCCCAAAGAGATGTCTGTCTCTTCTTTCTTAAGGTGGCACATCAGAGACTGATCTGTATTCTGACAGTAAGTTGCTTGTTCCTCAAGAATTCACCAGTATGTGTGGGTAGGGGGGATGGAGACTGGGACCCTAATCTTTCCTTGCTGAAGCCATCACAATCAGCCATTTGTAAAGTCAGCTCAGAAATCAATATGTAATAAATATGCAAGAAGACATTTTTGGCCAAAATCTCTTACTCATCTAGATGAAGAAAACACCAGTTAGATCGTTAACCATTGACCATCAGAACCTGTTGGACTCCTATGGACAAGAACTATTGGCACTCAGTTTAGCTGCCTCTGATGAACAGCAGAGCTGATCAAGCATGTATTTGTAGTTCTCCTTGTAGTTCAAAAGAATTTATATAATTCAAACACCAGACTTAAGCCATTGTAAGATGCCCTGCAGCTATGGCTTTGGATTACAATGAGCTAGGTGCAGTTGTGATTTTTTTAAGGGTAGGAAACTTTAAATACTTAATGTGTCCATGTGCATGTTTTTTACATGATATAGTATAACAGGAGAACTGAAATATGGCTCACCCTCCTCTGCTATGGAGTGCACTGTACATTTCATGTGCTTCAGGTTTCGGTGGATAGGCGGCAATGTGCAACCACGACTGCTGCTGCTGCTGTTCCTAGGAATGTCTCCAGGACCCTTGAGAGAGATGGGCAATGGAAGGGGCTGTATGGGGCTCTGTGCTTTGAGATGGCATTAAAGGCCCATATGTCCTCGCATGGAGCGTGCTCCTGGCTGTTCTTTATCAGGGGAGATGAGAGCTTGGCCATCGATTGAAATAGGTACCAGATAGGGTCAATAATTTATCAGATTTAAAATGCGATATTTAATAATAATAAAGTTAATAATAATAGAATAAAGGTTTTCTACTGTATGTTCAACATCAGGTTGCACTGTCCTCATAAACTTGGATGGAGACAGGTTTGATTTACACCAGCTGAAGGTTTGACTGTGGGTATTTACTGTGTTGACATATACCAGCCTCTCTGATCCTGCCCTGTTTTGTTTCCTTCTATGGAGTTTGAGTTGTTTGCAGAGGCTGTCATTTGTCTCTTGGATCTCTTTTGGCTGGGTAAATGATTGTGAAAAGGAAAGTAAAGGACCCATGAAAAGCAAAAAGTAAGATTTAGCTTGAGTAAATTCACATATAGCAATGATCTGGGAGTGACTGGAAGAGTGGACTGGTGACTTGTAGGAGCTGAATGTTAGAATTGCCATCAAGTTTTCAATGGACTGATCATAACTGTTCGTATGTTTGGTGGAGAAGGAGTGGTGGAGATAGCACTGAATTAGGGCCAGAGAAAGTGTCCATGACAAAGCCCATGTGTTATTGATGTCTTAGTTGAGTGGCTGGCCTTGTGATTATTGTAAAAGTAGGAACAATGCTTTTGCTCTTTTGCCTGTTGTAATAGAGCAGAATGTGGGAAGTGCATTTGTCTGTGGACAAAAGATTTCTTCTCTAGGGCTTTCACTGCAGGATTTTTCATGAGCACTAATATTCTCTGGGGGAAAGAAAAGTCAATATAGCTGAACTGGATTTACACTGAGTAAGTGGATTTCCAGGCTGTGATCTCTACGTACATGGGAGGCAGCATGCAGCATGTCTTTGAGACCCTATTATCTTTCCTTTCTTTTTTTCCTTTCATTTTGAGGTAAAGGTTTAGTAATAAGGTACAGAGGTACCTGAAGAAAATTTTGAGGGCTGAAATGGACCATTACTTTAATGAGTTTATTAAAAAGCCAATTTGGATCTGTATTAAGCAGGACTATTTTCCTTCACACGTAGTTGGAAATGGAAAGAGAAAGAGGATTCAACACAGCGAGTAGCAAAGGGAACAATCAGGATGTAACTGAATGCAGATGAAGAGCCTGGCAGGAATGTGACATAAGCTTGCATTGTATCTTGGGTGGTTTGTCTTTGTTTAATATGAAATCCCAGGAATTTAAGAATATGGGTAAACAAATATTTGCAAGACATATTTTTAGAAGACAATGGATAAACTGTGTCTTGTAATTTGCATGACTGCGTACAGCCCCACTGCTCTAAATATAACAGATAATTGTGGATCTGGAGTCACCAGAAGTTCAGAATTGGGCAACATCATACTTGAGGCTTGCACACTTTAGTGGTTAACATTGATCTGTTTAGTGCAATGAATGTGCTACTGAATTACAAGAAATTGCAAACCAAAATAGACCAAATGTTAAAATAATGGGAAATAATCTGGTCTTTAAAGTTAGAATTTGTCTTTTCGTTGTCAAGATTAACATTTAATTCTCACTAAATACAGGCTGCATCATTGTTTGGTCTATGCAGGCTGCTGAGAGGAACACGGCAGAGATCCAGTCCTGTAGCTGTTAGGATCCAAATCCAAGGATGAGTTCATTTCAGTTTCTAGTTTGAAATTGCCTGACTTTAATTCATGAGTCCACACGAGTATTTCACTAAAGGTCACACTGTTTGCCATTCGTTACTTGCCTTTTCAAACACATTTCTTTTTGTTGAGGAGATGTATTTGTAAGTGGAGTCAGGATGTCTGGTGATTTGCTGAACCTGGTGAGTCAGAGCTGTGGACTTTGCATTGCTTTTGTGAAATAGCATTGGTGAGGTTGGCAGTGGTCATTCCAAAATGACCCATTTCCTTTATTAGTTTTGTTTTTTAATCCCCTTCTTCCCACCAAGTGAAAAGAAGAAAGCCAGCTGTTGGCTTGCAGGCAGTGTTTATATATCCTCGGTCACCTCAGGCCACAAATGCTCCTTTTTGGGAGCTGCCATGTGGTTATCTGTGGCTCAGGTCTGGGTAGCATCAATAAGCATAAACCTATCTCAGCCCACATCACAACTTTCATCTCGGTTGGTAATTTGCTGTCTTCAGTTGATTTCCACTCATTAGGATGACCTTGTGAGCAGCTGCACTGGTTCCTGGGCAGAGGTTTGTGGTGAGCTTTGTGATCTGAGCTCCATGTACACACTGTCCACAGCACTTAGAACTAAAGTTTCAAATGGCTGAAACGTGGTATTTCTGCTCTTGGTGATCCTGAGGCGCTGAGCACTATACAGTTTGTTTCTGTGTTCTACAGCTTCTTGTTCTTAGAAACACAAGAACCATAGGGTAGGTCATTGAGTAGAATGAAAGGTCCAGTTCACCTGGTGTTTTGTCTCTGGCAGTAGGTGGCCAGGACAGACTACAAAAAGGATACTCTGCCAGCGGACAGTAACCTGTGGGTCGTTAGCTTCCTGAGTCAGACATGTCTTCATGAGCTGCATCATGCAAGAAGAACCTGAGATGCCAGACAATCACTATATCAATAAAAGGGGGGCAAGGGGAGAAATATAGGTCTTTGAAGTTACTTGCCAATTTCAGTAAGACAAGTAGATTACACCAGCACTGTTAACCAGTGCTATACACTAATTTTTCTCATTGAAAACGTGTTGTGTGATTGATCTTTGTAGGCAAATCTGTACAGATAATAACAGCATGGTAAGTGCAGCACATAACCACAGTATTTGATTGATCATTGATTAAGAACCCCTTAATGTAAAAGATGCAGAATGGAGATAGGGAAGAAAAAGTCAATGTGCAATGCCAAACTTTGGGTACGTACTTCTGTTGGTAAACAACAACTTTATGTGTAATTAGCCTCCCTTGTGGCAGCAAAATGCCTGCTGATGAAAGAGGAGCTAATTGATTTACTCCATGGATGATTTCTTATGCAAAGACATTACTTACTGTCGTGCTTGAAAGTCGTAAAATAGCAGCTGGCCTGGGATGAAATACTGCATTAACCTTAGCAGAAAAATTACACTAGTGAGAATGCTTTGTCATTAATTACTGATTACAAATGATAAGAACCTGGTTTAGATGCTGGGAAAATGACTTGGGGAGGGGAGGGTTTCAGGTACAGTGTACTTCATAGATCATTTGTTGTGACATGATGGATGCCTTTCTAAGTCAAGAGGAATGAATCGGACAAGTATGTACAGTAACTACCAGCACTCAAGGCCAGAATTATCCCCAGGATATGCTCATTCAAGTTACTGCAGTGCTTTGGGATGAATTTTGGGGCACCTGTGTTTAATAAAAGACTTGTTATCTGTATGAAATGAAAAAATACAGTCGTCACTCAAAATAGCTCAGATTTCTCTGACAGAAAAAGAAGCAGTAGAGAGACTTCTTTTTAATTTCTCCAGTCCTTGACTCATATTTTATTATTTTGAGAGTTTTAATATAAAAGCTTACTAGAGGCATAAAAGTATGAGAGTAAAGATTTAATAAAACAGGAGACATGGCCAAAACCAAAAGGGTTCTATGTGTTGGAGGGGAAAGTATAACATAGCTTTCCAAACTGGCTTTCTATGTGATGTATGAGCTTCCTGTTAGACAAGCACTTGGGCAGCTGGGTAGAGAGAAGACCTGGGCTAGACCTTGTGGATGTGGGACTTTAGGGCAAGCTCTATTGGCCAAGATATAAGGGGTTTTTTTGTGTGTGTATGGTTGGACTCGATGATCTCAGATGTCCTTTCCAGCTGTGAAGATTCTGTGATTTTGTGATTCAGCACTCTTACTTGGTGTCTTTCAGGATCACTGAGGCTTTTTGTGTTTAATTGTCTCCTAATCCAGCCTCTGGTGACCTGAATTATGTTGGCTCAGTCAAATGCTTGCTCTGAACTAACTAGTGTTCAAATGTGGAACCTGCCTCTTTCTCTGCATTAAGTTCCATTTTTTTTTTCCTCCCCACTTGAAAGTTATGTACGAGAAAACCTTGATAATCATACCTCAAAGTGCAGTTTGGAGGATATCAGTGTTTGCAAATAAGTGTAATGAGGACAATTTCTGCCACCGGCACCTGCAGAGGCAGAATGCACTTTTTCTGTCTGGGCTTTAACAAGTGCTCCAGCATCACCAGGTAAGTAGCTACATCCCACCATTCTCAGCCTCGACTTTGTAAACTGCAGCCTCTCATGCTTATTTCTGGTGCAAATAATTTTTGGGCAGCTTTCTCCATTGTGTGAAGGGTAGCAACTATGTTTGTTTAAAGATCTGCCTTTTTTTTTTTTTTTCTGTGTTTTTTTTTTTTTTATTATCAAAAATGTTTTTTTAACTCTACACAGCAGAATCATAGCCCACTTGCAGGCCAGATGATCTCTTTAAATCCAGAGAGCCCAGCTGCAACCTCCCTCTCCCTGGGGGACTGTAATGTATCCCTATAGATATAATTATGAAAATGAGAGAATACAGACATAGAACCTATCTACTGGTACTTGCAGTTCTCATTTACTATCTAACTTAATATTAAGGAGGGGCAGGAGGAGTTGTTAAATGTGCAATTATTTCCAAGAGATTAGATTCCCCAAGTCCCATTTTCACCGACTTACTGTATCTGGTGTAGCACCTCAAGTCCTACAAACTGACATGCAATATTCATTGATATTGTATGTAATAGGGATATGTATTATTCATAGACAAAGCAAGATGAAAAGACTGCCTCTTAAAAGCTGTGGTCGCAGAAGCCAGCGTGCCTTTTGGAAATTCATGGTACTGAGGGAAGGCAGCCCGTAGAGTTTCTGTACACGTGTATAAATAATTACATCAATCACAGATTATTTAAGACTGCTTTCCAAATAAGTTTTCCTTTTGCTGAAGTTTGTGGGGAGGGGTAAAGTGGGTTGAGCTGGGTGCTGCAGTCTAATCTGTACCACTCGCTTCCCCTCCTGCAGGGCTGCACCGCATGGTTACGGACAGGGCTGAGCAAAAAAAGTCAGCCGGAAAATACGCAATTTGGGGATGACTGAAACTAGCTGTGAATTTGGGCTGAGGTCTTCCAGTCATAGTAGCTCAGAAACACTTGGGTTGACTTGGGGTTAATCTCACAAGTGTGTGTGTGTGGGGGTAGTGACGGACTTGAGGTGATCTGATTGTGCATCCCAGACTTGGCAGTGGGGTGCTCAAATCATGTACACGAGTGACACAGTGCAGTGAGTGTCTTCAATCTCTCCTGTTGATGGTCTCTTGCCTTCTGAAATTAAATGGAAGAAATGAGCAGGATTTCAGGCTAGCATGCTCTTTATTAAACCTGTTGTCATGATCATCTGAGTCTATAATAGAGTGAGAGCTGTGGTCGTTACAAGGTCTTATGAGTTCATCTCTTGGTCTGCTAAACCAAGGAGAAAATTATGCCTTGCTGTGACAGTCCTGTTTGTCTGATATCATCAGACCTTTGTGACAGCAGTAATTAACAGTTCTCTGAAGCCAAAGTATGAACTGGAGGGGCCCAGGCTGTCGCTGCTGGTGGTGTGCGCTCTCCCAGAACCAGAGAACTGGGAGCCGAATCCTTGCAACCAGAGGATGCCTGCCCCATGCATGGGAAACACCCTGACAGCTTGGTTATTGGAGTTGTTCTTACGTTTGCTTGTTTAATGATCAGGCAGAAAGATGGGTTATTTCGGTAATCATCCACACTTAAACTGCTTTTGTTCATTAGTTTTCAGACCTTGCGTCTTACTCATATGGAAGAGGTGTGGAAAGAAAAGGGAAAGAGGTATTTTAGCAAGGTAATATCTATACAGCATTTGAACACAGCGAAAATAGTATTCATGTTGTGTATGTCTTTTTTTCCTCTATAAGAATAACACAGTAGCAGTCATATTGGGGCTGCTCGAGTAGATCTTTGCTGCCTAACCAAACTGTAGCAGTTATATATCCTGGTGGGGATGGGGTCTTATGCTTGAACCATTCCTGTATTTGTGGGGCAACAGAAAAATGTGGGGGATAGAATAATAACATTATTCTGTTTCCTTCCACACTAAGACTATTATGTGGTTGCATTGGAGGGCGACAGTGGGTTTGTTGTATTCTAGGATTTCCAGTATGCTGTCAGAGGAGATGTTTCTGTCCTTTCATAACCTTGGGAGAAAAGTGAAACCTGATCTCTTGAAAACTGATTGCAAAACTCCTAAGCTCTAAAGAGGCCAAACTTTTTGTTAAAACATCTGATCCAAGGCATCAGAATGGAGCTGTAATTGTAACTGTTGTTTTATCTCTCTTTTCGCTATTCCACACATCCTATTGCACTAGAAAATGCTGAAGAGTTTAAGTCTGATGCTGAAAAGTTTATCTTTTTTTTCCATCTGGTAGTGACATAATAACTATAGCCCAACCAAAGAGAGTTGGCAGACTTAGAGTGTACTGAAGTTTATATGTATTTCTGGTGCCTGGAAAATCCAGGAAGGAGTGTTCCTTCCTTTTCGATCTTAAATCACATCTGAACAGGATTCTGAGTGTGGTTCCAGCACAGGGCTAAAAGCATAACACTATATGCAGACTTTAGAGGAGCAGTAAAAAATCACAGTACTCCTGCGGTCAGATTGCCTGGCTGCACAGCAAATTAGCAAACCGCTGTAGCTATCAAATTGATGCCATGGTATAAATCTTTTCTCCCTGTAAACGTGGGCTGTGTCTTAGATCATTTCAGACATGCATCTGGGGATTAGTAAGAGGAAGTGAATATTAATTCAATTAGAGGACAGAAGATGAACGTACAAGCTGGCGCAGGGAATTGACATCAGGAGCCAAAGTAACAAAGACATCTCTAGCTGAGAGAGGACAGTTTCATCTATTCTAGTCAGGCTTTGCTTTTGTCATGCATACATTTTACTTAAGAAATGGTAGTTGAAGGAGTTGTATTTACATAGCAATATAGTTAATGTCACATTTTGGGAATGAAGCCTTGATGTCAATGGCTGGAGATGGATGGAGAGCTGGAGAGCAGATGCACAGTGGTAGCTTTCAGTTCATTGTGATACATTAAATATTCATAATAAGCTCAGTTGAAGGAGAAAAGAAATGTTTCATTGAACTGGTAAGGAGAAGCTGAAATCGTTGGTACTTCTCCAAAGCATAATGTCTTACTTAATGTAAATTGAAAGAAGGTTCCTGTGGTGAAGGTGAGATGCATTATTAGGTACTTCCACAATTGCTTTCTTTCTGTAAGAGATTGTTGTGCCAGTTACATCACTGTGGAAAGTAATAGCCAAGAATGACTATTCTGAGCAGTTTGTTTAGGCACAGCAGTGGCTTTTCCCTTCTTTTTTTCCATAGCTTTGGACCTACAAAAATCTGTGTATGGACTTTCTTACATGTAAATGCCCCCCGTACTTACAGCCTGGAAACAAATCTTTCCACACTGCAATTTCCAGGCATGGACACACTGTCACTAGGTGGATAAATCTTATACCTGTAGGCTTCTTTAACCCCATTTGTGTGTGGTTTGCTGACAGTCTGAGTCTCCATCTGAAGAATGTAGGTGCTTTGCTATACCTGATGCACGGATGTGAGTCTGTAGAGACGCTTTTGCCTCTGTTTAGGAACAGTTTCTAGCCCAGGTAGGGCTTGGCCTCTGGCTCTGGGGTAGCACTAAAAACTGATGCAACATGTACATGCAAATACATGGTTGTGTATTTTTGAGAGTAAATTTTACATTTTAGAAAGCTGTGCATTGACAGTATGAACGTGGAGCACAATGCGCACAGTTAAGTCATGTCCATCTCCCAAACAGCCTTGTTGGGCTCAATTACACTGCATGCAGGGTATCTAGCTGTAGGGATAGGAGTGATTCCACTACTTTCCCTACAACTGTTTTTATCTTCTTTATTTCATGTAAACTTGGGTTAATAAACTGTTGATGAATTTGCAGCTGTGTGCCAGGGGGCTAAGGTTGTCTCCTTGCCAAACCTAGTTCTCCTCTCCATTGCCTCTAGCCCTAGAGTCTCCTTCTCAGCCTGATGTCCTCTGTTCCGCTTAGTCTCCCTCTCTCATCCCTACGTTTTATTTTACAAAGATGAGAATATTACAGTGCGTGTTTACGGTCATGGCTTTAGCAGAAAGTGGTGGAGCCAGACAGCAAGAGAACAAGGATGGACAGGTGAAGGCAAAGTAGATATAGAAGAGACTTATCCCTCTGAAAATTATGCTCTCATTTATTTTTATATTTTCAGTCATGAAAAACAAACCAGGCAAAAGAAAAGGTTTTGTTTTGTTTGTATGGTTGGGGTTTTTTGCTGGTAAAGAGAGCTCAATGTATTTTATTTATTTTTTTTTTATTTATATATTTTTTTTTAGTTTATGAAAAGTGGTGTTGCTTTTAATAGTAATGTAGAAACATCTTTTCTGTCAAGAAATAATAGCAGGCCTGGTCTTGTGTTTATTAAAAATAGAGGGAGATAGAAAGCAGGCAGCTCAAGATCTGCGGTTTCACCTCCAACAACCTCTGAAGAAGTCATGGGAGACTGAGATGTAAATGCATTGAAGGGCTTTGTTTTCAAAGGGGATGTAGAAGATCTTTCTGCATCCCACTTAAGTTCAATGAATTACACAGCTGCTGATATGTAGCAGGAAGATCGGGAGAGTTTTAAAGCATCACCTGCATGCCTTGTGCAGAGTATCATTTCCTGGTCCTCTTTGCCAGACCCACTTCAGTTTTCACTTGGGCTATTAAGTGAGTTCCTGTATGAAATATTGACGCTGAAGGAAGAAAACTGCCTTCTTACCCAAGTGTAAATGATCTTGAAACAAAATACATGGGATAAAAGAGTGATTTCTTAGGCTGGTTTAATGAATAATTGATTTCTGCTTCTCATGACATTATCAGTGTAATTAAATCAGTGGCTAAAGAAGTAAGACAGAAGGTATCATCTGCGAGATGCCGAACCTTTTTATCCAACTCTTGGCAAAGTACTGCCATTTGTTATTAAAGGCTGTCCTGTAGTTGTGCACGTTGAAGATCTGTCTTATCACTAACAAGTCAGACTTGTGTAAGTACCATCATGATAAAACCCTCTCTGTTCAGTTTTCTGCATCCAGAAATAACCTAAATAAACTTCCTTCCTTCCCTGCCAAACCTGCTCCTGTTTTTGGTAGCTGTATGTTGAAATGATTCTTGCTTTGTGCAGATCGGCTGTGCACAGCATATGTGGGTATTGGTGTGTGTTTCCTATGGATGTGTCACCAAACTACTGGTGGTCACTGGCTTGAGTCACTCACCAAACCCCCAGAAAATGGTTGCTGTTGTGTGATTCCTTTGGCTCTGTTAAGAAGTCTGTTGAAAAATTGGAGAGGCCTGAGGAATAAGAGTAGGGGATAGGAAAGCAGTCTGGATGCAATTGGGCTTGTCCAGCATGCGTATCTTTAAAAAACATACGTATATGGGATTCTTGTTTCTTTACATGGGTTCTGCATTGGAGAAAGAGGGCATGGAGGGCAATTGCAGAGGCCAAGCAAAGATAAAACTAAAGGGGATAACTCAGCCTGCAGCTGCTGTAAATAAACCACTCATTTGGAAATGAGAGTTACAGATACATTGCCATTAACAGTTACTGTTGCTTTGTTCTGCAGAATTCATTCTGAGAAGCAGCTTCTGACTTTCCTCTAAAGAACATCTAGATACCACAAGGGTCTCTTGGAATAGTGCACTCCCTTGTGTGTCCTCACGTCACACACATCAGCCTTGGATCCTTCATATGGTGAAGTGCTAGAGTGTATTTTGCTGCAAAGCTACAAGTCCACATGGAACAGGAAATATAAATCCTCTACTGCTTGGTAGGTCAGTGTGTAGGTGATAAAACGGTCCTATATCTTTTGAAAGTCAAGGGAGGTCTTTTTGCCGGCTCTTGCAGATGTTAGAGCAGCCCCAGAGGAGTCTCATCCAGCAGCTACTGAAGTGAGTGGAAACACTTCCCCAGAGCAGCTTACTTTGCCTTGGGGTCAGTCCCTTAGTTGCAGAGACCTAAGAAAAAGTTTCATTCATGTTGTTAGCCGCTCTGATTGTGTTATAAATACAACACCGAGCAACTGGTCCCAGAGAACTAACTTCTGCTCAGTGACATTCAGTCATGCATACTGTTGTCTGTGTCTCTCAGTAAGGGAACACGAATGCTTTCTTTGGGTCACCATAATGATAATAGGGTAAGTATCACCAGGTCAAGGTAGCAGCGGTGGTGGCCTGACAAGGGGCAGTGCTTGCTCCTGCTGTGCTGTGGCTGTGCTCAGCTGCTGCTGTCTGAGCTAGTTTGCACAATGAGCACGCTCTACATTTCAATACTGGCTTTGCCATGAGTATTTTTTGTGCTCAGATCATTATGTCTCTGATTCCACACTTGTAAAATGAGTTATGCCTGTTTATCTATTTCTTAGGGGCATAGCGGTTGTATAATTATTGTCTGCATAGTGTTTTGATTGTAGAAAATGACAAGAATAATTACTGGTTACAAGTTATATTGTGCATCTACCAAAACTACACAGCTGCCATGAGATGTATCTCTTGAAATTCCTCCCTTACTTGAAGGCAAGCCAAATATTTGGTCCTAACTATAACCCATGTAAACCAAGATGTACCCATTTGATTTTCTGACATATAACATTGTCGCCACTGCATCCACCAATACATACCAGTCTGAAATGTTTGTCTAAATGCCATCAGGGAGAGCCAGTGTTTGTGTGGAGGCCTTTATAGACCAACAGGCAAACTGCTTTCTCACGCACAAATATGAACACACCTGTGTGTATACCCCAGCTGCTGCTGAAATCTATGAATTAGGGATATAAGCAGTCCTGCCAACAGATTTTGTACCAGTCTAGAAAAGCGATGGTTTTTGTCTGCCCAGTGCTTTATTGTGCATACAAAACACCTATTAGTAAACCTGAATTTTGATTCCTCAAGATGTACTTGCGTGACTGGCAGTGGTTCGCTTTCTGTACTCCAGCTGCCAAGCTTTCAGCTGAAACAAGTAATTCTCAGTGGGAAGAGTAATTGTTTCAGCTCAGAATTAAGTAGCTAATCATTAGAAATTCAATTGGCACGAAGAGCACAACATTAATCATGATACGCTAATGTGTCATCAATGTGGATGTAGTGTGTACTCCACAGAAATTTGCTAATTAATATATGTGGGTTTTTATCAGAAAGGGTTAATGTGTGCCCTGTTGTTAAGCGGGATATGGGAGTGTCAGAGGCTGAGAACCAAGAGGTTTCCAAGAGTCTGCCTGTATACTACATGTGGTTCAGAGCACACATTAGTGAGGGCTGAAACCCCTGGAAAGGTACTTTTTTTTCTGAAATCTGATACTAAAGTTGACACTAAAGACCTAACTTGAACCAAGTAGTATAGAATCATAGAATCATTCAGGTTGGAAAGGACCCTTGGGATCATCGAGTCCAACCATGCTAAATACTAAAATCTTACATGCCCCAAATGTCGCTATACCATGACCAGGGAGTCTCATCTTGCACTAGGGAGCGCAGGTGGGTGGCATGTGGCTGGGACTTCTCAAGCAGGGGACAGAGATGTGGGCGCTGTTTTCAAGCGTGAGGTAGATCTGGTCCATTGCAGAGGGACGTTGCCACCTGCCTGACAACATTCACCAGCATCCTCAGACCCCAGGGTTATTGACAGGCTGTCATCTGCATCCCAAAGGGACCTCTGCATCACAGTCCCAAAACTAGAAAGCTGGAGTCCTGCACCTGAGACTGTCTCTGCAGTCTTGCTGCTGCCTATTCCACCCTGAGATGTTTTTGATCTCTGTTCTGAAACTACTGAAAATATGAAGCTATATCATAATGAATGATGATAAATATTAAACTGAATAGCATCTGGCTTATTCTAAATATTGCTATTTCTCTGTATTGCAGAAAATTCCCTACTTGCTAACTGGCATTTACTGCATGTTTCTGGAACAAAATTATTCATTGTATTCATTTGCTTTGCAGCAATGTGAACTCCCATGTTGAGAATTAAAAACAATCTCCTATGTTTAATGCCTGAGGGCACAAATGTAACCTGTTTAAATATCATTCTTCAATTATCCTTTGAATTGTCTGCCGTTCAACTCTTCCCAGACTCTGTAAAATACCCTTCTGACTACCTATCAAAAAAAATAGTGCATCTGTTCTTTCAGTTCATTTCCCTAAACTGTAATCAAGCACTGTCTGTGTAATAAAAATGAAAAGAAATGTCTAGCTGGAACAGCATTCTTCACTTTCATTATTGAAAAATGCATTAATGCCCCCTTATCAAATATATCCATTTAACAAATCATTCCATTTCCTTCCATCTTCAGCTTTTTTTTTTTTTTTTTATAAAGGCACAGAGAGCCATTTTTCCCTGATCATAAAGGCCAGGCTTGAATTTTTTTTTTTTCTTATGCTATACTTTTATGAAACCTAAAAATGGATTATGGTAAATAGCCCATTGACCTCTCCTTTGTTTAAATATAGCTAAAAGATTATAGACCCTTACTATATCTGGTCTAAGTTACCATTTACGTTAAAGCAGCATAGCACAGGCTGTTAGTGGAAATTATACTTTGGGCATAGGGTAAAAGCTTGTGTGTCTTAGGTTGAAGTCTATTTCCAGCCTGGCTTCAGCAAGTAGAAAAGTGAATGATTCATTCAGGTTTCTGGTTGTTAAGTCTCAGGGACCAGTACTCAAACACTTTTGAAAGTGCTTCCCTTTCTATCTCTACTCAGAGGAAAAGAGACGGAGGGAGCACTTCAGCTGCTCAACTTGGGAGGCTTATTTTGCTTCCCATTTGCTGAAGAGGCTTTTTGAAGTTCCTCGAGTTGGCAAAGGGAGGGTGACTAGGTGTCTTCGTCTGCCAAATGCACACAGTGTTATTCTGCGTCCACTCTTTGCCCACTTTCCGCTGGTGTAAGGATTATACCAGGTTCAGGGTGGTGCAGGGTTGGCCTGAAACAGCCACGGTTGGGTGCCTTCTTTGCAGGTCCTTGCAAGGCAGCAGCAATATCAATACATGTATCAGAGTGAGGTTTGCTTTTGGTAAGATTCCAGCCACGTCTTTCCAGGTGTGACCTATCCAGCTGCAGGAAATGACACCCTGTGGTCCACCTCTTTGAAGTACGAAGGTGACCACCCAACTTCCCCAGCTGCAAAACACGGGTTCCACAGTGCTCTGTCCCGATGCTGGGTGAGCTGGTGCTTGGGAGTTGCTGGTGTGCTGCACCAAAGGGAGCTGAGCAGACCAAAGGGACCAGAACATCTCCTTCAGTGGTACTCAAGCACCATTGAAAAGTTGAGTATTCCTATTCATAAAAGCTGTGTATATCCCTTCCTGTTTTGCTCAGGAAGAGGGAAAAAATGTATTGGGTTTAAGAAGTGTAATTAGAGATAGTAGCTTGGTGGTAGTTTTCTCAAAAGGCTGAGGTACAATGGTTTTTCTGAGATTCCCAAGTGTCTCGGAGGTAGGTACTTTGAAAAGCTCACTTGGGGACTCTAGAAGGCAGTTAAATCACACTTGAAAAGAGGCTGTAGAGAGTTGGGGGTTGGTCTCTTCTACCACATTACAAGTGATAGGACATGAGGAAATGGCGTCAAGTTGTGCCAGAGGAGGCTTAGATTGGATATTAGGAAACATTTTTACACCAAAAGAGTTATCAAACATTGGAACAGGCTGCTCAGGGAAGTGGTGGAATTGCAGTCCCTGGAGGTACTTAAAAGACAGGTAGACGTGCTGCTGAGGGACATGGTTTAGTGATGGTAGTTAAAAGACAGGTAGACGTGCTGCTGAGGGACATGGTTTAGTGGTGGTAGTTAAAAGACAGGTAGACGTGCTGCTGAGGGACATGGTTTAGTGGTGGTTTTGGCAGCATTAGGTTGATGGTTGGACTCAATTATTGGAAAGGTCTTTTCCGACTTAGGCTATTCTGTGATTCTGTGTTTAACATCAGGCTTGTTGGGCACCCAGCAATGTCAAATGTCAAAAGTGTGGCCTGGATCTGAGTGCCATCAGCAACGTCCTGGGTGGAAAAGGGCCATGAGCAGCAGAGCTGTTGGGTGCACGCAAGATGCTTCCTCAGGTCTGTACAGAAGTGATGCACTTGGCTCCGGCGCATTCATAGCACATATACTTTCAATAAAGTGGAGGAAATTGTATGTGCAAATTCAAGGCAGTATTCATCTTCGTGCAGTGTGTGATTTCACTAATTATCAGCATTTGCCTCTTCTTACAAGAACTGAAATCCTGAGGAAGACACAAGGTCCATGAAGACTCGCTGCTTCCCCAGGCGCACAGATAGCACACAACGTGCAAGCGCTAGGATTTCCAAGCTACTTTTTTAATCTTGAAGCATCACATGTTTACTTATTTTAATGTGTCTGTAAAAAAAAAAAAAA
>VXBJ01006941.1:688532-757433 GCA_013400055.1 Nycticryphes semicollaris
AAAAAAAAGGCAACAGTTGTGGGAAAAATAATGTTGTGAGGAAATTAATGGGTGTTTTGGACCATGAGCTTCTGATAATATGAAAAATCCATGATTATTCAGTAGCTAAGGAAAATAAAGCCATGGCAAGAAAAAAAAACCCCTACTGATATGCCCTTTTAGAACAGAGCTAACATCAATAATTCTTGCTTTGTGCATTAAGTTTTAATGTGTAGACAGGCACTCTGTGCATGGCAGGGTGTCTGTGGAGTCATCAGTGAGAGCTAATAAATGCCTGTCATATGAAGAATACATTAAAGAGAGAGCCAAGTTAAGTGAATCATTTAGTTACCATTAGTAATTTTTCATTAATATTTTTAACTGTAGTATTATCCACTGTGCATTAGGTAGGATAGAGGAGATAATGCCCGCGATGTGCTTTATCCTGTAAACAAAGGTTTCTTCCAAAATATGTGGTGGTGGTGATGTGGATGAGGATGGATGTCTCAGCTCTGATCTCACCAGTGTCCTTTTTTTCTTTTATTTAAGACTGTAGAAACCCAGATGGGAAGGGAAATAATTGAATCACATGGCTTGGCATTAATCAGCGCACACCATTTACGTTAATGGCAATTGAATAGTAATAACTGTGCTGGAAATGGAATATCCATAAGCATGTTTAATACAAGGTGTTAAAAATAGCATCTAGAGAGGAATTTCCACAATACCAAATGTGTTATTCCAGTCCGGTGTGTCTCATTTTGGTACATGTGTCTGCTGCAGCAATCTCATTCAGCCATAACCTTTAAAGAACAACCCAACTGGAATCAGTGGGGATGGAGGTGTGAGAGTACTGGGGAATTGGCTGTGACCCCCTGCAGGTCCTGCTCCGGTTTCGAGATGCCACTCGGCAGGACTCCCACTTCTGACACATTGCTCACTCAAGGGCTGGATGAAGGCGTTCATGACAGTCCATCATCCTGAAAGACTTACAAGGCTAGATATGTTTGATCTTACTTAGGCTTATAAATTTTTACCCAGAATAATGTACCTCTGCCAGCTTATACTTTTTCCTTTTTAGTCTGTTATTTTTCATCACTCTCTGTTCTGAACTCTCAGATTCTGAATTATGTATCCCAAAATAATAACATGGTTGGGCATATATGTGAAGATGTATCCTTCCCACAATGCTGAGCAGTTCACAGATAGAGTAAGTGGTACATACACTTCATTTGTATGATATAAAGGCTTGTCAGCATGAATTTAGGATTACTCTCAACTTTGCATCATTCTCGACTTACATCAATATTCTTCCACTTGTAAAACTACTCTCCAGTAACCACAGAGGCTCCAAGGAGAGAGGGAGGAAATTAAAACAAAATTTTAGAAACTCTTACAAATTACTTTACACAATTTTTTCTCAACTGTAACAAAATTGAAGATGAAGTTTGATGGATCAGTATCTTTGAAAGCTAGAAAGGGACATTGTAATTCTCTTCAGAGAAATGAGGCATTGCCTTTTAAAGCATCAAAAGCTTCGGTCTCTGCTTTTGATGAGTTGTGAAATATCAGCTCCAAAACATGTAATTGTCTTGGAACTAAAATGTGCACATATTCCAACTCAGGCTAATATTATCCAGTGGGAAATGAATTCATGCTGTAGGAGGAAATATATACAATTTTTTTTTCTTTGTGAAGCAAATTACCCTCGCTACTATTATCTATGTAAAGTGTCCCAAATTATTTTATTATGTATATTCCAAAAGTAATTTGTGCATATGTATGGACATGAATTTTTTATTTTCTGAAGGATGCCGAACTGTCAGATGTGTATCAGATACGTTACAGCTTCTGCTGCTATTCTCCAGGGACAGTTACCCAGGCAAAAAGAACAGTATCCAAACCAGCAGTTCCTTGCAACATTTTCTGTGGCTGCCAAGTAATGCTGTGACTTGAGGATCAGGGCGTGAGTTTGTGGTGAGTGGGATGGCAACCACGAAGTGTGTTTCTGTGCAGCACTAAATGACTCCTAAATTTTAACCCTGCATCTGGTGCAGAAGTAGCCTTTGTAATTACCACTTGATTTTAGAGTATGGTTCATGTGGAGAGAGCCCTGGTTATATTAGCACTTGTGACCCTGTGGTGCGGAGCAGTGATTAGGACACGGCTATAAATCTTTGGGGGAAATAAATTTAAGGGATGCGATCAAGCTCTAGACAATTTGCATATCAGATGAATCTCAGGAAAAGTGATTGGGGCACATAAATATTCCATCTTTCTGGGCTGTGTCTGTATGCTTATTACCTAGCACCAGTAGCTTCCTTAATGAGTAGAAATATTTCACTGTTTCACATTCTCCAGGGCTTAATTTTTGTAACTGAACTGCTGATTCAGTTCTACCTCACAAAATAACTCAGTTTGGCAATAATTCAAGGCTAAAAATGTGAGCTGTAACTGCCAGCTATTTATCAAACAAGCAATTACACAAAACAGTGCATCATTCCATCGAACAATGTTTAAATTCTTCTAATTGTGTTTTATAAAGTAATGTCTCCTGGTTTTGCTTTTGTTGCTCAGCAGCTCTCACTACTCTGGCTGTCAGCAGCCCGGGACTCATCAGAAACTTCTGGCAGCCCACTGCAATGGCTCTTCATGACAGTTTTTTCTCCTGGCCTCTACAGGTTTTGAAGGGTCAGGGTTGGTGAATAAATGCTAATGTGTTTTTGTTGCCACTGAGTTTATTGATCCTGCAGCGAGATTGAATCATCCGGCTGAGTCTTAATCTGCTTTCTATGTCCTTTCCCTCACTCAGCAGCCACTTTGCACCAAGTGTTTTACTGAAGTATTCGCTAGCACAAGGTCCCTTGTATATCAAATTCATCCATCATCTATATATCATCTGTACTTTTCCAGATCTTATATAGAGAGCTGCAGGGATTTACTTTAGAGCTTAGATTTTGACCTTAAGCCTCCGATGGACCACTTTGTCCTCAAAGACCGCTTTAGCCTCTATACATCTTCAATTTGAAGGCCAACATATGTCTTCCTTGAGCCCTCTCTCTCGGTAGTGCTGATGCTATTCACTGTATTCACGTAGCCAAGCCCACCTGTTGAGGGTGATTAACTTTACTCATAAGAGAAGTAGTGAAATATTTATTAAGGTGAAACAGTGATTTAACAAAATTAGTAGTAATGTGACAGTGTTTTAAGAGATGTGATGGCAGGGTACACATGACTATTTACTGCATAGAGGACAGGGTCAGACAAGCTGTCAGGGAGACCCTCACGTTGAGTCACGAGGTTCAGAAAGGACCCTCTTGCTTTCTAAACTCCTTCTTAGAGAGGAGTTTGGGTGCGGCTGGATCCAATCCTGGTCCCAGACTTGGTCAACGGTATATGTCTAAGGGATTATATATGCACAATCAATCCTTTATATTACTTGGCTAAGATGTCAAAGTTTAGCATGCTATTAGTCACTTACTGAGAATCTGTTGCGGCAAGGAATCTCTCAACCTTGAGGAGCAGAACCTTAAATGAGCATCCTCACTAAAGGGGAGATCCTGGCATGCAGCCTGCTGCTGTACGGGAGAGCTCAAAGGGCTCTTGGGCTGTCCACCATTTATATATAGAGTAAGACAATTAACCTGTAGTCATATCTTCAAGAGAAAAAAATTTCTAGGTCCCCACTCCAAATAGTGTTTTGGCTGTGTTGCCAGCCTTCCACCCAAAGTCCAGGTGCAACTTTTCACATCTGATGTTGTGATGGCTATGATAACAATGGCCCAAGCAGGAGCTGAGGGAAAGAGGGGGAAAAGCAGGGAGAGCGCAGCACCACACCACTATTCTTCTTGGCTCTGATAAGGTAAGTGGGCCGTTGAGTTAATCAGTGCTTGGATGGGAGCCTAATGCTGTGGAGGTGTTGAGAGGAGCCAGTGCTTCCCTCATCTGCTTGTTCATGAAGCTGTGGTCCTAGGACTGAGGTGGAGGTGTGTTTTTTAGGATTGCTAAAAATAGTTTGTCAGGCAAACAGCACCATGGGGAATTTGAAAGCGTAAGTCTTGCATAAAGTAGCTGCTGTATGAAAATGTTAAATATGCAGGTTGTGTGCTCTCAGCTGATGCTGGGAAGGGCTTCTCAAGCTTCTCCTTTTGAAGCTTGCTTTGGGCTCTGAAAATTGGAGAATTTTTTTCTTCCTTCTTCTTCTCCCCTCCCTTGCCATGTAATCAGAAACAAATGTTCAGCAGCCCAAATAACATCCACAGTGAAGCTGGTGCCAGCACTGTAGTTTCCAGTTTGGCCTCTTTTTTGCCCCCATTGTCATTGTCTCAGAGGATGAACACAGCAGTTTTGTTGAGCTCTTTGCCTTTGGTGTGACGGTAATTGTCTGAGTCTGAAATACTCTCAACAGAATTGTTTGAGGGTGGAAAAGGAGAAATAGGATGTAAGCCAGGCTTTTTTTTTTTTTTTTTTTTTAATCAGGACCGATTCTAAAGGGTTGAAAGCAGCAAAATCCTGCAGAAATTTGGGTGGCAAGGCATGGGGTTTCTTTTTCATCACTTAGGTTTGTGTATAAATGATCAGGTTTGTGGAGTATTGGGGTGCTGTTTTTGCATTAATGCTTTTCAGAGCTAAGGTATATTTTGAAGGATGGAAATGCTCCTCATTTTTAGTTTCTGTAAATGTTTCAAGGTGGTTTCATGATTTAGGTGGATATGCAGTGATCACCATTCAAAAATTGAACGTTTACTACCAATTTAAGGCTAAACCTGGAACAGCAAAGGATTTCCCTGAATTTGGAATACATAATGCTTCTGTCAGCTGAGGCACTGTGATATAATAAATAATGATCTCTTCAGATAGCCATATAAATTAGTGTCTAAGCTCAAGTGGAAAACACATCCTTCATAGATAATTCTCTGTCTTTTGATAAAAGCCTTGAAAAGCAGTGGCAGGGATAGTGTTTCTCTTCCTCGGTTATTTTTCCCCAGTATCACAGACGTCTGAGCAAACCCAAAATTGAAGTCCTAAAAATTGCATTATGCTGTCAACCCCTGTCAAAAGAGTACAATAGTTGTTTTATCATTGGCAGCTGCTACTGTAAGTAATGACTTTTAAGCTATACCCCTAAATTTGAGCAGTATGTAGTCAGTCATATATCCTAAATCAGTTTAAAATGGAACAGAGA
The DNA here is from genome assembly GCA_013400055.1 of Nycticryphes semicollaris. Classification (NCBI taxonomy): domain Eukaryota; kingdom Metazoa; phylum Chordata; class Aves; order Charadriiformes; family Rostratulidae; genus Nycticryphes; species Nycticryphes semicollaris. The sequence continues at coordinate 693,697 of VXBJ01006941.1, forward strand.
TGAGATTCCTGCCTGTTAACATGAGACTAGAAAGGGATTAATAAAACCTAAAAAAAGAAGTCCATTATGGCCGCTGCAGTCATAAATAAGCTTTATAGTTATGTCTCACCACCAAATGTCAGGAAACCTCTGGTACCGCAATGTAGTAATTTTCAGTCTTGTTCCTTTGCATTATTGAGGTGGAATTGGATTTGCCAGGTGTTGTTTCTGCTGTCTGCTTCCTGAACTCTCTCTTCTGACCTTTTTTCGTATGAGTTGACTGCTTGTGAGACACCTGACAATTACTGTTCTTGAAAGAGCCTGGGCTCCTATTAACAGGTTAAGAGCCTTGGTGACATGCTGTGAGCTGATTAGGTGTGTGCACTAAATAAATGTTGTGATATAAGGAACACTCAAGTGAAAACCAGCAGAGAAACCCCTCCAACCTTCTAGCAACACAGAGCACATTTTAATGTATTCTTCAATACATTCAAGGGCTGGCATCATCACCAGGGCATCTTCACCTGTGAAGCTTTTCATGGTGTATTGAGTGAGGCTCTTGGTCAATGTTTTAAGGATTTTTATTGCACCCCTCACTAATTTCTGGGCTCCTCTGCATTCCCATGGCTTCATGTGTTGCTGGATGCTGAGACCTTCATTCAGAGTCATTCTTAGGCAAGTACTGAGCTTCAAAAGCAAACTTGAATAAACGGCCAATTTGAGGCTTATATGGGGAATGCTGTATTACTAAATACCCACTCTTTTTACATAAGATACTAGCTGCAGTTGCCGTCTGCCAATCTGGCTGTGCAGGTGAATACTGAAAAGGCAGTGATTAGGGAAACTGAACTATGTGGTTGTTCTTCCTTTGCTTTCTTCATTATTCATAAATTCACAGTTAGTGTCTCTGTAGTTAATAATTCTCTATGCTTCTGTACAGCCTTCAATCAGAGGATCTCTAGTAGTATGTGAACATTAATGGATTAGCATCCTTTCACTTTGCTGTAGGCACTTTTAATCCTGGTGCAATTTCTTGCCCAGTGTGCTCAGTGCTGGCCCCGGAGCACTCGACTTCTATTTTGTTAGGTACACTTCAGTAGTACTAAAGATATTAAGGTAATACACTCCAGTGTACTAAAACCAGCCACCTAACCGTAAAGTCAAACTCATGAGCTAGAGTATCATTCAGACTTGTTTCATACTATATAGGTCCATTTAGTAATCAAGTCCAAGGGAATATATGTCTATGTATTTTATAGACTGAAGATTAAAAGAAGGGAATAGCAGAAAAAGTGATTAACTCTTGAGTTTTAAATAGCTGCAAAATCAAAAAAGGTAATTTTGAGTTAAATCTTTAATGTACACTCTCTCTTCTACCACTCAATATCTAAATTACACCAATTTGAATCCTCTTCAGTCTCTGTGGTCCAAGAGAGGCTATGAGAGATGATTTATTAGAAGAGATACTTACTTTGTTTTGTAGGATGCTCTTTGAGACTAGTAAGGACTCTGGCTGTTGTTGTCCCCTGCTTTCTCCCCCGTGTAGCCAGCAGAAGGGATTATGTGGGTGCTTGATAATCTGCTGCAGACAGTGTTAGCCGTGGTTCAGGTTAATATGGTGACGAAGGCAGGAGGACGATGCCTTCTCACCTTGCCTGAAATGGCTTAGAGAGACCAGCCCACCAGAGCTGCTGGAGCTTCTGGCCGGTCCAGATGGGAGCAAATGAAGGATCTTGTTAGCTCTGCCTGTGCTTTTGAAGTAAAACACAGTGACTTTATTCTGTAGAATACACAGTGCATTTACCAACAAAACTTGTTTTTTGGGGTTAGATTCACTATTGGCAGAAGAACTACTGGTAGGTTTCTCTTACCTGGTAGTTTGGTGGATGTAGCTAATGTCTCTCAATATGAAGGACATAGCATCAGGTCTGTGGTATAGGACACTAGTTTTTGGAGTCAAGGCACCTTAGATCTTCTTTCCACTAGAATGGGTTATTTGTACAAAATGATGCTGACCACAGAGAAGGAGCAGGCTACAGCCTGCTATTGCCTGATAGCTGAGCAGTAAGGGAGAGTGGATCACCCCACATGCTGCTCTCCTGCTCTCTGCCCTTTGGACTGAAATGGAAACCTTAATTTTTCTGACTCCTTTGATTTTCTCACGTCACCAAAATTGTTCCAACTTTGTGTTGTAATATCTGGTTTGGTTAAAAACTTCACATTTTGCACTGGACAATAATTTGTATATTACTACAGGTGTGTTGTGACAGCTCTGGGTGTTTGTTATTAATGTTGTGTTATAGATCAAGCAAAGGGGTTTTGTAACAAATATAGAAGAGAAGTTTTTCTGTAAGAGACTGAAATAAATGAAGTATTACTTAGGAGAAAATGAACAGATTAGACTTACTGAGTATCCTTAATTTTATCAAAACCTTCATTCTGGATTTGCCTCAGGTCTCCTGATTTCATCAGTATCCCAGCAGTCTTCCTAATGAAGTTATGTCTTACCTAATAAGCTTTCTAGGATTATTAGGCAATTCCTAAGTTTTAAGGTAAGACTTGCAGCTAAGAAGGAGAAAGCTCCAACCGTAAGCAATGTCTCCAGCAAGGTGGGTAAGTTTTCTGTGGCACAGAGCAGACTCAGAGTTGGCAGGATTTGAAGTGGTCACAGTACTGAATGCTGAAAATTGTAGTTAGCAAAGAAGGATCACTTTAGACACTGCCTAGAGAGGAGCTATGTTGACAGTTTTGGCTGTCTGTACAGAGGTTTAATTTCAAGCTTCGGATGTAGAAGACTTCCACGTCTCCCTCATGTTTGATGTTCTTCATCAGCCTTTGCCCCATGCCCTTTAGTGGGATTGTTTAAATGCGGCTCTAACATGAACCTACACATGCCTTCATTAAGTAAGGTGTTTCTGATGTCACGTTCATTGAAATCTATCCTCATTTGCCTGATCTTGATTGCACTCGGTTCGCAAGGTGATGTGTTGCGTGATTCATTAAATGCCTGATACATGCTAGGTCTTTTCAAGATTGACAAAATAGGCATGGTGAAAATGTCAGTAATCTTCCCCATAAATGCCAGTCATTTTCTTATCAGCAGGCTTCTGTACAGCTATTGTGTTTCAGTTTTTTTCACTTTTCTTCCTGCTCAGCTTTCATAACAGAAAAGAAGTCTCAGCAGTAGCTGGAGCTAAGTCCGCTGTTGCCACTCTGGAAATTAGAGCGTCACGGCACCTTTTCTCTCTCCTCTGCTTCTCTCTCCCTCTTTTCTCTTTCTTTTTCGGTGCAGCTGGAGAGCTTGATATGCTACCTGGGTCGACAAGGTTGTGTATACAAAGAGATGGAAGGATGGGGCTGTTGAGGTCAAAATCTCTTCTGTACTGAAATGTGCTTGCTGAAGTTTGCTGGTTGGCTTGGCTGGTATCCATGGCCTCCAGCCCGTGGGGTTTACCAGTCCGAGTCAACTGTTGCAGCACTTTGAGCACAGGAGACATTGAATACTGCAGAAGCTGCACGCTGTGGCTCGCTGTCTCCTTCTGTAAAAGGGAAACTCATTTATCAGCATAACAGCTGAAACAAAACGTATTTGTAACCTACACGGAGTTCTGGAAGAAACAGCAATAACATTTAGTGACAAACCTTAATGTAAAATGTACTGTTCACCAGAGCCCTCCTTTCAAATCATCAGCTTTGCATAAATCTTTTACTAAGAAAAACATGCAGGTGGAATAAAATGACTATTAATAAAAGCTCCAAAGGTAGCGTGTGGTTTTTTTACAGCAAAAGCAGACAGTGCCTGCAGGGATATAATTCTTCCTTTTGTACATACACATTTTTTCCTCTTTAAAATGTTAAGTTTATATTCTAATAGAAACAGAACTAGTCCTGCCTTTGCGTGGGCTTTATAGGCTCCTTAAAGTCAGCGGGAGTATTTATGGGAGAGCAGAACTGGCCCCCTTTTTGTGTTCCCTGCTTCTGTAGCAATTGGACTAATATGTATTTGTCCAGACGTAAGGATTAAAAGCACCGATTCTTCCAGAAATGGGAGAATAAGTAGAGAGCGTGCTGCCGTACATGTAATATATTTTAGTGACACCTGCAAAGTTTAATGTTGTATTATCTGTCATCAGTACATGGATACCTGGAAGTTTAAGGATGTGGAAACGTTTTACTACAAAGTAAATTTCTTTTTATTGGATTTTTGTTATGTAGACCCTGTTAATTCCTCCAGCAGTTTGGAGAGCAAAGAGGAATGACACAGCTGCCAGGCTGGGGAGGCACAGGGACTCCTTCCACACGGCCCTTCAGCATCCTTTACAACCTGCCATATTTTCCTGATGTCTTAGGTTGGGGAGGGTAGGTATTACTCAGGCATGAAATGTAGGGGAAAAAAGACAGCTTGAGGGGGAAAAAAACCCCCTAGTTTATTAGGCTAGGTTGAATGTAGCTGCTCATTGTATCCGGAGTGCTTTACCTGGAACAGCCACAGTCTCTTGGTTGCTCCCGATTCTCCATCAGTCCGGATTATGAATGTCCTGCTTAAAAACACTGTCACTGAGCGTGCTTCCCCCTTTGGCTTATTAGGAGCCACAAAAGCTCTTCCAAATATGCTCCCCATATAGTCTCAAACTTCTTCAGTCTCTGTGCTGTCCAGATAACATACTCCGTGGTTATGTTTGCCAAATTGGTATTAAAATGAGAAAAACATCATTATGATGCTGAGAAGATAAATCTTTTTTTTTTTTTTCCTTTTTGTGCCCTAATCTATTTCAGAAAAAAAGCGTATTTTAAAGTCAGGATCCCACTTTGTGGGGCTTGACTTAGTCTACCTCTTAATAAACCTTACAATAATACGTAAATCTGCAGTCACCATTTTGCCTTTACAATGTCACTGTTCTCTTCTGTCTCATCTTACTTCATTTTCTACTCTCTATCAAGAGCAATCTTCACATCTTCTCCAGCTGAAGAGAGGATGGAGAAATTAAGACCTCCCAGCCTAGGCTGTATGCCTTAACCCTTCTCCAGCATGATCAATTCCTGTAAAATAAAGAAAATTATATTAGGCAAACATTGGCAGCTTATTCCACTTGGATGATAAAAGTATTAAGAACAAAATTCCATATACTTAGTTGAGATAAGTAGACATGGTATTACTGAATGCTTCTACACATGATAGTTGATACAGAATTTGACCTCTGCTTTTATGTTAATATTTGCCTATCTGTCTTCTGCTGCTTCTGGGAAGATCAGTTATTTTCTTCCAGCCCTGTAATTGAAGTCTCAACATTATCTGTCTACCCAATTATAGTTATTGTTAATATTATGCACTTACAATAGTGCTTAAAAGGTGAAAATTGGGAAAAACATTTTACTTAGTCAAGAAAAACTCTTTATTGCTCTAATGGATCAGAGATAAAATTCCACAGACCGCTGAGAAAAGTGGTGTTGGAGTCTGCTTTAACATTTCAACTTAAACTGTTTTTCCAAACTTTATATTTGCATAAGATATTTAATCTAAACACACAACTTTTTGTTTAAAGTGACAGCTGTTTCCTTTTAATGTGCACAAAGATATTGCAAAAACCACAGGAATTTCTGTAATGAACTTTTAAAGTCTTTCCTCTTTTTTTCCTCCCTGATCTCCTGGTGAGGATAACAGTTATTGCCCTTCAGTGTTACTGTGTAAGAAAACCAGATGACAGCCTTACCCAGAGAGAGCTGTAGACAAGTTATGATTTAGTCTGAAACAAGCACTTGAAGAAAAGATTTGCTTTAGGTCTCCACTCATGCATTTAAACACTTGTTTAGGAGCCTCCAGAGCTGATGTCTATAGGCGTTCCTGCTGGAAACACGCTGCTGGCACCCTCCTGGGTAGGGGAGAAGCAGCAACCCCCAGCCCAACAGCCAGTGGGAGTCCTCTAAGGGAGTTTGGTGGGTCCAAAATGGGGCTCTTGGTGGTCAGGCAGCCTGTGGTTTGAATAGCCAAAGAATTGTCAATTGAGAGTTATGGAAAAGGAGGATGAAATGCATGTTGGCAAAGCCATGGAAAAAAATAAATCAACAAACTCACACTTTTACCCATCTTCTGTCGCCCAACAAGATGTAAACACAGTCAATTAAGAGTAAAGTTTAAATCACGTCCTGGAATAAGAAGAAAAATATGATCAGCTTGAGTAACTGTGGATAGCTTTTGCCATTCCATAATGACATAAACTGGATTGGGAAAAATAACAGAGGCCATCCCTTGAGGTAGGGAGGAGATGAGGGAGTAGAAGACAAATGAGTATGGGCTTTCTCCTCCAGAAGGGAAAAGAGTGACCACTGGCTGCTGCAGCCATCCTAACATCGCAGCATGTCATGGGAGTCCGCTAGAGCCCTGCATTGAGGACATGGTGGGGCAGGTGTGTTGTCGCTGATAGCAAGCTTCCATTTGAGTGTGAGCTGAGGGGAGAAGACATGCTGACGTGTGGGACAACCTGGGCTGCGGCTCAGGGAGTGACTGGGTGGGTTACTTTCTTGTTGTCTGTCATCCCGTCGCTGTGTTTGTGGGCAGCTGCTCCCTGGGCAATAGCGGTGGATTTGCCAAAGTTACTGTGCAATAGCTGTGCCGCTGCTGGAGGTGCCAGCAAGGAGATCCGTGGTGTTCCTGAGGCTTGGGTCTGCCTTCTGCCTTTCTTAAACCGCACATGCATTACAGGAGCACTTGGGAATCAGTCGAAACCATGGCCTGTGGGATGAGGATTTCATCTCCTAAGTAGATGAGACGGATGAGAGGTTCCCATCCCTGTTTCACAGGTAGGGAAATGAAGCGTAGAGAGTTTACATCGCACGGTGGAGATCACAGAGGAAGCCAAGGCGTGAATAAGAATTGAATCAAGGTCACAGGAAGGCTGTTCCTCTCCTTTAATTAGTCTGTCAGAAACATATCATAGTTTCTTATACGGTGTATCAGCAATTACAAAAGCACACACAGCAGCCTGTCTTTGGAGGGATGCCCAGACAGGAAAACAAAACTGTTTGTTGAGCAAGTAATGGGATTTGTATGGAGGCATAGTAAATGAAATTTATTTTAAGGTAGCTTAGTAGATAGATGTTGGTGTGAGGAAGCAAGGCGTAATCCATACAGTGAGAAAATGCAGTCATTATCATTTTATTAAATTACAGTATGAACATCCCTACTAATTTATTAACAAGTCTTTTAGTGGTTTTCTGTGTCTGGAAACATAATTAACGTTGCTGGCAACATCTGACAGTGGAGAAGAATGTAGCACCTCTTATTACTGTGTTCAAACACAAACAGAGCTGCATGTGCAGAGTGGTAGGTTGTGTCTGTTTCTGGGGACATGCTCATCCCACCCTTTCGAGGGGAAAAAAATACAAAAAACCCTACTAGACCTTGCACCTTCTGGTAAGGAGAGTGATAAAAATTTGTACTGAGACCTGGTTCTCTCTGCATCTTAGGTGCCTGAGAAGAGTTTATTTCTGTTAACCCTCTAGAGGAGCGTTGCCTGATTGGAGCTCTCAGAATTGGCAGCATTATTTAGCACTCTGTATTTTGTGAAGATGATTGCATTAAAGGTGAGGGAGAGCAGCTGATGGGTTTTTGGTGTGTCTGTATGGAAAACAGTAGTCATTTCGGTAGATTACTTGGCTGTGTTAATGGTTTACTAATGCTGGCTGGAGTTATGATGGCAAGGACAGACCTGTCCAGGTGATCTGAAGGACGTACTGACGTGTGGGCAGGTGGGAGCTACTATTCAACCTTTATCTGTCTATTGCCATTTCATGGCAAATCTGGCCGTGTGGACTGTTCAGCTGTAACAACACTGTGCTCAGTACCTGTTGTGGCTCTCCTGTCCTTGAATAGGGCTGTATTGTAGCTCTGTTCACTGACATTCAAGAAACAGTCTTGCAGGACCTCTGTGGAGAGCTGAGTTCTCTCTCAGCTGCAGGTAGAAGTTGATTTTGGTGCAGTCTGCTGAGAATTTTCAATAGAAGTTTCCTGAGAGTTCTCTGAAAGACATTTTCCCATTCAGTGTCATTTTCATACGTGACAGCAGCCTTTTCTGAAGGAACACCCTAAATTACTAGGAAAGTTGACTCATCTGTTGCATTACTGAAGAATGATCTTTAATTCATGATCTGTTCGCAGTGGGCTGGGCGCTACTTAGCCATGGATTTGAGGGGGAGTTTGGCTTGTATAAAGGCTTCAGTATTAAGCCCATGGGGTTTAGTTGAGTCTTTCTTGGCACATAAAAACTTGGGAGGCTGATAAGACACCAAAGGACTGTTATTGATTAATTATTTCTTCTGAAACTTCTTTTGTATGTGATGCAATTGCTGAAGAACAAAAAGGTTTCAGAAGAACAGCCATGAGAAACAGAAAACTAAAGACAAGCTACGACCTGCCCCCTGCCTCTCTAAAGGTTGTTGGCATTTTGCGCAGTCAGACACTTAAAGGATTAAACAGTAAATGTACAGCTGACAATAAGAAGAAGGACGTGATTTAAGTTCCTGTTAATGTCAATACAAATAGTTCTTGTTGACTTCAGGAGTGGAAGTTAGATCTGGTCATGCAGTCCTAATGCAAGAGTGTGTATGTATGTGAAAGAACCAGACTGGACAGTCCTCTGCTACTGCTGACAGCAAAAGTACTGGAGAGTCACTGGGAGAATTTCTCCGTTGCTTGGGAGAATGAGGGATGCAAGCTGAAGGGCTGGAGGCAAAATGTTACTTTCTCTAATAAAAGCTCTCAAAAGCATTCAAAGCTGTCTCTCCAGTTTATACTATCTATCTAACTTCCTGGACTGTTTGTTTTGCAGAAAATAAGATTTGGAAACTTCTCAGGTGTGTTGTTTCAATGTATTTTTTCCTTTCCAGTCTTAGAGGAAGTTGGTATCCATAATGTGTTCCAGCAGCTTAGGAGACTGCTGTGCCGTAGCCTTATGAGAATCTTTCATGTCATTAAATCTCCATGAAAAATCACAAATTGGATTAAAAAAAAAATCTAGTTTATTTGAATTCTTACATTGTTGAAATAACATTTTTTTAAAAAAACAAACCACCAATCTGATATAGTGTGTGATAGTTAGGAATCTCTCTCCTAAGTAGACAAAAAAGAACTTTACAATGAATTTCAGCTAAAATACTTTAATTATTTTCCTTCCTACTTCTACATCTGATTAGAACTCTGCAAGGGGTAGGGACAACTCTCATGATCTCATCCTCTGTGGGATACCTCAGGAAGTGATGTAGCCGCGGTCTGGATAAAAGGGAAAGAACAAGGGTGTCTGCAAATGAGCTTATGTGCTTACAGGGCACAGTCAGGGCCCTGTGACTGTATCTCGTATGTCTGGCTTGTGTAACTGCAGGGTGAATACCTGCATACAAAGGAGCCGGGAAGTTCAAACCTCTGTCCCAAATCTACATTTGGATATATTAAGTCATTCTTCTTCTACTGTATCTCAGGGAATTGCCTACAGTGTACTGGGACTTGCCCAAACCAAGTTAGGGGGTTTTATGATCTCTGCAAGACCACCTACTGCCACGCATGGCAGCGTGTGGCATGAGTGTGTTCATCCCACAGCCTAAAAAATGAGAAAGTACATTCTCCTGAATAACCCCCCAAATCCCTTTTCATTGTGAACAGCTTGATATGGGTGGGAAAATTTCCTTTTTTACTATGTCTCTTGTGAAATGTGCTGTTAAGACCAATTTCAGCAGAACCAGTGCAATTTAATGGTGATTTATGCATTGAAACAGGTCTGACATTTAGATCCCTGCTTGGTTCTTTATTATTATGTTATCGCCCAGGCCACCCCTAGATTCAGGGGGAAAATGGCTTTTTGACCAAAAGTAAATTTTTGCAAAGGTGTTTTGTTTTTCATTAGTGGTGGTTAGAGTTTTGTTAAAAACAGATAGCCAGTTAAAAATCCCCAGCCCAAGACAGCGGTCAGCCAGGGAAAGACAGCGCTGGATGTTTGCAAACCTTTATGTTTTCAGCCCTAGGGGGGAAATTATGTACAGCAAGTAAAGCACAGCCCCTGTGATCCTTGCAAGAACTTCACGTTTGGGTTATGGTAGTAAATTAATGATGGCAGTGTCAGTCTCAGAGCAGGTCAAATTTTTTTGCCCAGCAGCAGGGAATGTGTTGTAGATACACCCATAACCAAGATCTGTCAGAACAACTGTAATGTGTGTGGGGAAGAGAAAGCTATATACCGACAAAAGACATTTCAATGGAGTATGCCAGGCACCTCCTCAATGGGTGCTGGGTGTCCAAATTGCTCATGCTAAGCCTTGAAAGTTGCCCCCATGACACGTGAGAAAAGGATCTTTTAAATGAAACGGAAGAGATTAGGGAGATAGTGTTTATTTAAGCAGCTGGATGCTGTGGGAATTATTAGCATTAGTACATTCAAGTCCTAGTGTCCTTGGCAATTTTCAGTCACCCAGCGCATGACAAAGTGAAACACTGGTATAAATGTGTTAACAGCGAGAGCTGAGCATAATAGCAGGCATTGTATTCTCATCATGCATTCAGCAACACGCTGTAAAAATTATCAGAGGAATATGTCAGCAGGATGTAAGCATTTGCTAGTCATCTGTCTTTTGGGATTTCAGCCTGGCAAAAGGCCCTCAGTGACATATCTTCTTACTTCCCGGTATCAATACAACAAGCATTTGAATATTTCCATATAATTTGTTCCGAAGGGAATATAGAGGATGTGAGAGAGAGAGAAGAGAGGCTGAGATTACCGTTTTGCTTGGAGTAGGTTTTTTCCCCCCCTCTTGCCCTCTCTCCCCCCCCAAACTGAGAAACACCATCCATTTTGGGGAATGTTTGATATGAAACAAGTGGTGGAGATGTCATTATAGCATTTTTCTTTTTCAGAGCTCTGCCCACCAGGGCCTGTAATCCCAGCGCAGAGGGATGCTGGCATCTTTGCTTTGCTGTCTTACGTCAACCACCACTTTTTTAGAGAATTTTTTTTTACAGTGGTTTCAGCACCTGTTTTACAACCCACTGTGGAAAAATAGAGGTGAGGTCCTGGTGTATCACAATACACTGGCTGAAGACGCTTCCCTTCCCTCTCCTGCTGAGAGGGGTTTAATGCCAGTGAACATGGGGCACAGCTCCTGGCACAGACAGTCTATTGTGCACTCTCAGGCAGTGAACTCCATCATCAGGGAGTCCGTCTCTGTCTCACACTGCTACAAACAGTGGTTTAAAGGCCCTCTTCAGTGCTCCAGCACGACTTTGTTGCCACAGCTCGCAGCACGCGCTGGGCTCCTCAGGACAGCAGCAGCCAGTGATAAACACGGACCTAATAAGGAAGTATCTCATGAAGGTCCTTAGTGATCTGCTGATGAAGGAGAGCTACCCTCAGTGCTCTTAAATAAAGAGTAGCTTTCTGTAGCCCAAGACCTCTTGGGGAGAGGAGGAATAGGAGTGTTTGTGATAGGATGCTCTCTTGACCTGATATTGTTTGCTTAAGTTTGGAAACTTGGCAGCCTCAAGCTTTCATTAAATTTTGATTTTTGTGTATTTACAAAAGGCTACAGGAAGAGGTACGGCAGTTTTGGCAAAGTTCTCTTGCTGATTATTAACTATACATTTTAAAACATGCTTTATGTTTTTTTTTAAGGTAGGAAAATTTAGCTCTTATTCGCCTGTAAGTCATTTTTGCTTTCCATATCCTTTCAGGCTGCTGTTGAGGTTGTTCCCATTGAAGTGATTTTTGCCTCAAAGAATCCTTGCCATGGTGTTGCAAGTGGGCAGCAGGCTCAAACTCCCACTGACATTTTGGGGAAGAAATAAAGGGTTTAGGTGAGCTGCCATAGTGATCCTTAGATGACTGGTCTTTGTGTCAGTCCTTGTGTGGAAGGAAACCTTTGTTTTACAATAAGCAGCTAAGCATATACTCTGATTTTAAGTACACACACTTTCATCTCTCTCTGTACCATTTTTCACCTTGCAAAACATCTTTTAATCTTTTCCTGGTTTCCCCAGACGGATTCTTGATCACCTGGTGCACACCTTACCATTTTCCTTGACTGCCACTGAACTCCTGTCTCATTACAAATTGTCTTGTCCTAGAAAGCTCTCACCTTACCTCATCAGGCAGACTTTCCAAGTAAGAAGGAGTAGATAGAGAGGAAATGAAGGGAGGTCACTCACCTTTGCCTTTTCATTCATTCCTTTGGTTCCTTCACATTTTAATAGTCACAACTGGGAATGTATTTTGAGAATTTTGAGAATCTGCTAATTTTGAGAATCTGCTAGCAGCATTTGAACGCCCCATTATAATGCCTGCATTTGTAAATTGAGGCGTTGAATAGGTTTGGTTTAAAAGCTGTGGGAATTAGATGCTGCAAGGTAAAGACTGGTGCTGCAAGTTTAGGGCCTAATACAAAGTCAGTGGAAAATCAATTCGTCTTTCCATTTGCCTTAATGGACTTTTGGATCAAACCCATATTCTTAAAAGCATTTCAGTGCATGAATACTGTCAGGATTTTAGACAGGTTTCTAATTTGTGAGCCTGAGTGGTTGCTAGTGGAACCCCAGGTACGTAGACATCTGCAGATGGGGACTTCTGCCTCTGACTGACTGAACCAGAGTCCATGTATGCTTGTATCCGAAAAAAGGGAAGCTGTCTTCAGCCTGCTATAAAAAAAAATCAGATGCTTTTATTTTCTAAGTCGGTGAATAAAGAAATTATACTTTAGAAATACTAGTGTAAAAAGGCAGTCCACCTTCCTCCTTTCTTAAGGAATGCTGGAAGTTTGGGGTAAAAAAGGGGGTTTCCCTGTGTGGTGGTTCTGTACTCTGAAGCTGTGAGATAGTGCTCCAAGCCTACCACTGCAGTCACGTGGAAACTGCCTTTTCTGGATTGCCAGGCAGAGACTAAGAGAGTATGAGCAAAGCCCTGTACAAGATAACAAAAAGTATCCCTGTGTTTTTAAAAAAAAAAAAAAAAGATTAACAGAAGCACTACTAATCTACATTATTGTGCTGTAGATCCTTCAAATGTAAATGGTTTATTACTTTCCCTGTACAATAAATTCACTGCAAAAACAACTCCTCAAAGTCCTTATGTTTTTAACCTTGGCCTTGACTGCTGAAAATGTTCTTTATTTAATGCCTCGGCGTTCCTGCTGCTTGGCAAGCTTATGGTTCAGCACATAAGGGGAATTTGATTGAAAGGCTGCACTACATTTAGGATCAAATTCTCAGTGCCCAATTCACTAAGGAGGCAGCAGAGCTCAGTGAAGGAACTGCTACGGTTTGTGGAAGCTGAGGTTCATTCTGCTGAAAAGCAGTTGCCTTTTTAGTTGGTGCAAATTGCCTGAAACCTTCTCTAGCAGGTGCCTTGTTGATCTTGTCCTCTGTTGGTGTGAAACCATCTCCAAAAGCGTTGGTGCCTCCCAGACATGCCGAAGAAGCCTCTAGTAGCTGGGATCTGCCATAAGGTGTGGGAAGGCGGCTATGCACGCAGTATCTTGCACCTCCTATTTATGGAACAAGGCAAATATGAGTTAATACAGCTCTGAAAAAATGTCATAGAAATTTTAGTGCCCTCCATGGTGCATTTGCACATGCCCGCAACATAAGCAACTACCAATAAAATACTTTATCTTCTGAGTTATCTTACATGTTATCTTAAAGTTATCTTCGATCTTAAATGTGAGTTTGGTTGTTTGAAGTCTAGTCTGACTGCTGCTGGGTACTTGATGGTGCTCTCTTTTTCCTTCCCCCCCCCTCATTTGTATGAGCTTTATGTCAGAAATCAGACGTAATGAAACAAAGAGAAGATAAGATACTTGCATGAAGGGAGTCAAAGCCGTTTGAAGCTTCTTGTATGACTTTTATATCCCCTTTTGTTGCATTTGATTGTTTGGCTTGAGGCAGGAAAGGAGGTAGGAAATTTGCATGAAGATGGAATTACTTCTACTCTTTCCTCTTTGAATTTACATGGGCTACTCAATTTTTTACTGAGACCTACGGACTAATTTCATCAAGGTCCACTTAAGCAGGAGGCAGCATATGACAGTCGGCCTTCTAAATGCTGTGTGTGGCTTCAGTGTCACACTGGACAAGGACAGAAAAAAGCCCCACTGCTCGCCTGCACGAATGCAGGAGACATTCTTTGTCTGGGACTTTGACAAGGTCCTGGCAAAATGTTCTTGCAGTCTGGTGGAGGAGGAGGGTCTACTTTACATGTAGCCCTTGGATAGCCTAAAGGAGGCCTGAGGAAGTCTAGGGAGTCTTCTCAGTTCTGTCATGATGAAATATTACCTTGGCCTCCATCCTGGAGTGCTTACATGCTTTGCCAAATTTGAGCCATAAGCAAATAATGAACCTGTATCACAGGCATGCTCCTCATCTTTAATCATTCTTGTGTATAAAGAGCTTTGGTATTATTTGGATGGAATGTTCCAGCTGTAAAGAGCGATCCTTGCTCTTATCAACAGAGTGTTTGCAAATCCTGTCAAACTTTTATTTTGGGGGAGTTTGAAACTACCTCATTGCCTTTGTTTAAATCCAAAGAAATTAAGTGTTCCAGCACTTGTATAAATGCCTTGGTGGACAGGAAAAGTACTTACAAACCTCCAACTGGCTGCCCAAGTCCATACAAGAAGTTTGTGATAAAATAAGGAGTTTCACTGCATTTTACCCCATCCTAGATTGTGTCCTGAGAGCTGCGTTACTTTGGCTGTAATTGCTCGGCCACCAGGAAGGCAAAAGCAATCCCTGTGTTGAATAACTTGTAACCTTTCACAATTATTATGTTACTTCTTTTCAAGTTAGGAAAAATCAAGCTTTCAGTAAAAACAAGGGCTCAGGGGAAGGTGCACGAGGGAGCTTGGTGGACAAACTACCTTGAAATTCAATAGAAATTGGGTACTTGAACGCCTTCCGTTTCTTCTGAAAATCTCAGCCTTAGTCCCTGCATTGCAGTGGGGTTTTCTGCAGTCTGGTGAAAAATTGTTCCCTTTCAGAGCTAAGTAAATCCCAGTGATTTAAATCCATCTTTTACATGTGTTTGGGGGCAAGGGGGATGTTTGTTTATTTATTATAGGATACACTAGCTAGCTGTCTGGCTTCCACTGGCACAGAGAAAGGCAATGAGAGACCCTATTCAAAACCAGTATTAGTGGTGGATCAAGGCTGCAGGGAGCAGCCTGCAAATTTCATAAAATACAGAAGGGAAAGTTGCCCAGATTACTCTTCCTTACTTTTTTTTTTTTTTTTTCCTCATACACTTTCAGAGCAATTTTGAACAATCACATACATTTTTGGTTGGATTTTATTAGTTCTCCTTTTTTTTTCCTGCAAGGCACTGGCTTTAGTTCAGAGTAGGAATTGAGAAGTTTGCCAACACAATGCAGCAGGACTGAACACTGAGGAAAAATCTGGGTGTTACAGGGCTGCTTCATGCCTCATATTGTCTCGTCCCTGAGCCAGACTGTATCTGGGTCGATGAAGAAAAAAGCTCTGAATGATCACCAGCAGCGTCAATGTTAAAATTCATTGATTTTTGCATATTTCACTTTGCAGCCCAGTTTACATGTGATAAAGGCTTTCTATGAAGGGTTGTGTGGCCATCTGGTCATATAGTCTATGTCTAGCTTGCACTATGTGATTTCTCTGGAAAAGCCATGTTCTGATTAGGAGTTTTCTCCCTTTTTTTTTTGTAACATGCTATTTAATCTTGCAGAAAGCTTTGGTATTAGCTGTGGGCAATTAAGACGGCTAGTTAAAAGCCACTTCTGGAGCAGCTTTTGGCTGACTTGGAGGTATTACATCCCTGCAGAGAAAGCGGGGAGCAGATCCTGCTGGGCACAGCACCACTGATGGTCCATTAGGATCCAGTGGCGAGGCTGCCTGTTGTGATGGAAGCACCGAAGCCCCGGCCCCAGGGGACTAACACGGCTTTTAGCCTTCATTGCATCCTGCTGTTCCTGGATTAGTTGACTACTGACCAAGCGTATGTCAGCCTTCCCGGGCTGAATTGCTGGGAGCAGCTGTAGGGCAAAGAGATAAAATTAGGGAACAGTTTGCCTGCATGGATTAGTACAGACTTGTCACATCTTGTTTGCTCACCTCCTGGTCCTTCGTGCAGCGTGGTGCCCGGCTGTGCCATCTCAGTGCCTTGGGGGCACAGGATGTCTCAGGTGGCAGAGTGATGTGCCACTGAAGCCCTGCCTTTGGAGCAGGGTCCAAGGCTCAGACCAGTCCCAAAGCCTGACTTCCTGCTGCCGTGGTCCTGCGTGTAACTAAAATGTGCTCTTATAGTCTTAAGGTCATTTGACTCATTGTGCTCCTTCCTTCACTGTCAATACCTTTTTTTTCTTTCCTTTTTTTTTTTTTGTCCCCTTCCTGAAATTACAAGTAACTCATCGCTGCTTTTTTCTTACCTCTGTCACCTTCTCCAGCAAAAGTCTGGAGACAAGCCCTTTGGGTGGAGAAAGCAGCTCTGAGAATCCCTGGGAGGTGCTTGCTTCATGCCACCTTGTGTCTTTGAGATCAGCTCACCTCCCCCCTGCACTCTGGCCCCTGGAGAGGGAACCTTTTCACCTTGCAATTCCCACCACAGCCTCTTTGCTTCTACTTCCATTTTAATCATTTATTTACAGAAATTGTCTTTTCAGAAAAATCTGCAGGATATGCCCTGAGCACACCTATGTATTTTTAAAGAGCTTTTAGCTGATTCCCCTGGTGTGAATGATGAGATTGATTGGGGGAATAAAGACCTGTTAAAACAGAGAAGCAAGAGGTCCTTCATTACCCTATACCACCTCGTACTTCTTGGTTTCCAGCTATTAAGAATACATGAGATACGAGGCTGCTGGAAGTGGACACACAATCCTTACTCTTATACTAATGTAGACGCTAGACCATGTAATTTAATGGTGTCCTCAAAGTCCTGCTTATATTTTACACGCTCATGTTTTGAAATGTGATGCTGTCAGCACTCAAGATAAAATGGGCATTAAATTTCAGCATTTGTTAAGTTACGAATAATTGTCACCGCACTGCTCAGTTTTGTGTAAGGAAAGAGCCAAGCAAGATTTCCGCATTAACCATCCAAGCTCAGTTGTTCCATGCCTGTCAAAGTAGCGAAACGTGCTCAAGTCCCCCGTCACATTTCCACCCCTTTTGCGGATTTGTAGGTATTTATTACCGGCTAAGGAAGTTTGAGGACTTCAGGGTAACCTGTTGGAAATGTGTGGGAATGTCTCTCAATAAGCAATCTGTGACTGCTTTGGCTTAAGGTAAAATTTAGCATCCAGGCGAGCCTGTAGAGGAATAAAGACGTGCTTTCTTTCCCCCTGCGGTGCAAGGAGCCGGGGCTGGGAGGTGAGGGTGGAACAACGCCGACAGTGTTCCCGGACACGCGGCTGCCTCCCCTGCTGTAGTTTTCCACAGTGGCAGAAGGGAGCTGAGCAATCTGCAGAGGCAAGGCAAGCCTTTAAAGGAAAATTATGTGCATAGAGAGAAAGAAAATAAGGCAGGGTAGTGACTCCCGAGCCGGCATCTTTTGCTGTGTGCCTTCAATCAGTCTCCAAGCAACCAGCAACGTAACAAGGACACAATGAGTCAGACTCAAACAGTGCCGTTTCTGCACCTTAGTATAGAGGTCTGTACATGTTCAGTCTCTACGAGCCCAATCTTAGCCTCCTTATCCATGCTAATTTATTAAACGCCAGGAGCTGGCAGGCACTGGGCCACCCTGCATGCTCCATGCAGGCTCCTCAGCCAGGTTTCCAGCTGGAGCAACTGGGTTGTGGGTCATCCTCCCCAGTTCTGCCAGATTCCTCCGCAACCATCCCCAAGGCCTACAGTTTATTTCCTGAAGACTCCTTTTAACTTTTTGCAGCTTTTCCAGGGCTTTGTGCTGAGCCCATTCATCTTCCTCCCGTAGACTTGCATCTTGCCTGGGCTTTGAAAGGGGAAGGTGCACGGAGATGGGTAATGACCTGTTCGTGAAAAGAGGTCCCTGAACTTTTGAGTGCTCCTGGGGAGCGTAAGCGAGGGATGCACAGCGTGCTGGGATTTATTGGCCCCTGTCTCGGTGGCGATGTTGGCAGTACCTGTGCTTGGCACAGGTAAGCGCTTTGCTGAATGCCCGGTCTTGATGCCGCAGACAGCACAGCTTGCTGTTCGGCGGTAGGAAAACACACTGGGGTAGTTTCATCTATTTTAGGTGCGTCATTGGAACCAGCTCAACACAGATATAATAAAAGCACACTTCATGGCAGAGAGGAAACTACTGAAAGAGAATACTGTTGCAAAAAAAAAAAAAGCATGAAGGAAATTTCCATTGGTCGCCGAAGCCCAGCTAGGTACAGTCTCCAGCGGTACCTTCCTCAGTATCCAGTAGTGTTCTTTTAGGAGACATCAATATTTATAAATTTTCTTGACAATCGGACACTTTGGAGATGATTGATAGATGTAAGAGATTGGCAGTACAGTTTACATTGTTTTAGGTCAGAAAAATATTAATGAGCACATCTGCAGCTGCTGACTGGCCCTGAGCTGGGGTCCTGCAGGGACACCACTTGATGTGGAGCTCTCCATGTCTCCTCAGACCTGACTGTTGGCTCAACTATTGATAGCTCTTGTAGCCCTGGTCTCGCCAAAAACCTCCAGCAAAAAAGAGTGGGGGGAAAGAAGAAAATTACAAAGCAGTGTTTATTACTTGCTTTGACTCATTATCACTTTTCTGTTGGCATTAATTGTGGCGGGCTGGTAACAAAAGCCAACCCAAACCAACAGCACTGTGGAACTGGAAATTTTTAACAAAGATGGCAGCCCAAACACTCGGGATCCCTGCAGTATTTTTACTGAAAATAAAAAAGCTCCTCTTCACAATAAGTGTTGGCACTCGACTAATGAGTGGAACCACGGCGGCCAGGGAAGAGGCCACCCCCGCCAGGAGTACAAGGAGTGCCCACTTCATGGCATCCTCCCAAGGGCTTCTTGCTGGAAAAAACGTGTGGAGACACAGGCTCCTGTCCCCTTGCGAGGGAAGGCAAGAATACCTTTATAAAACCTCAGGATTTTGGCATGCATAAAACCCAAACCTAGGCTCTCTGTGAGACTCAGTGGCATTGCTGTGTTGGCCTTTAATGGGAATTAATCGTCAGGCTATCATGGTAAACATAGCGGCATGTATCTCTCCTTGACAGTGCTGGGCTGACATGATAGTTAAAATATACCACCTCTTCTGAAGAGAAATGCTCCCTTGTTGTTAGGGATTGTAGCAGCTTAGAAGGGTTACTTAATTTAGGTAGTTTCTAGGTCTGTTAATTTCCACATATTATGTTTTTACCCGTCTGGCCAAGATTTGTCATTTTCTTTTCTTGAATGATGCAAACTTTTTTTTCCTCATCTTAGGTGTCAGTAAAAAAAAAAGGCTTTTCTGGAAAATGAAAATGCCTTTTGAGGAAAACAAATAAAGAAGTTTACGTATTAAAATAGAAAACTTTAAAACACTCAGCTGTGAGGTTGACTCAGAATAGGTTTGTTAGATTTGTTAACCATACAGTCTTGATCCAAATCAAGATCACACTTTGTTGATAAAGATTTATATTTATTTTGTAAATTATGGTACCTGTTCTTTTCATTTGCTGGGGGGGAAAAAAAGGCTTATTTTAGCTTTTCACTACGTCTTTCCTTCTCCTCCACTCTTTACATTCACCTTTAGTCTCCATGATCTATAAAAATAACTTTAATTCTCTTCTGCTTTGGGTAAACCAGTAGCTATTATAGACTAGAAGAAAAAGGCCCTTTCATATTGTTGATATTCAGTGTTTGTTTAATTTCAGTAGGGCTTTCTAAATGTGTAATGCAAGTAGAGTTTATTACTATGTGCGTCTTTAATTGCTGTAGTAATATTTTTTTACAGCTCCTTATTTTTATGTTTAAGGGTCCCCAGACACTTTGATTTATTGGCATCGGTGAATGATTGATAAATGATTGAGGTTAAACAGAAAAACTGAAGGCATTGTATGAAATAGAACTGGTGCCAGAATGACCATGCAGGACCCACCAGTATATTTAACATGAAGCGTATTACACAGCTGCTACAAGCTACAGCCAAAGCTACCACAAATATCAACTGTTCCCTGGGAAGGGAGGAAAAAAAAATGTAATAACAATAAGAGCAGGGGTTCTTTCCTGCTGCTAATCAGGAGAAGTGTGGTTTGTTCTGTTGCAGTCCACCTTTTCATTTCAGTGTCTCAGGGTGTTTATTTCTGGAATATCATAACTGCAAAAAAAAAAATAGAAGGGTTACAGACAGGGTTTTCACAGGCACCTAAAGCAGTTGGGCACCTAATTTCTGTGACATTTGGATGTGAGTTTGTTATTTTTGTCTCTTATGCTACCTTGAAACAGCAAACAAGGGTTTCTGTTTCAGGCTTGTTGAGCATGCACAGCTCCCACTGCCATCGGTCACTATTCTGCTTATAGGCAGATTTTGGGGTCAGGTGCCTGGCAGAACCTGTACTTTTACATTACTCATATTTTTATCCTAAATTACAAACAGTTTGCACCCAGCAGAGTGAAAAGTAATGGGTATTTATTCCTGAGTCACAAGGATAAGCACACAATGCCTGAGTGTTGGAAAGGGAACAGTCAAACACGACAAAAGCTGAACAACAAGCATTTATTGTCAACTTTTCATATGCCCTTGGCTTTTTACCCAATTCCTAACTTTTAAAGCTCCTGATATCCTTCCCTCTGCTGTACATTTAGGCAGGCAATAGCTCACAGGACAGGCAGTGGGTGCTCCTGTGGGGCTGAGCCAGCCCCAACAGCTTGGCATTGGTGTTAGCATTTCATGGAGCTGTATGGGTAACTCGGAACAGGCTGTCCCCATCAATTCTTCTGTCCGAGCGGATCTGATTCAGGCAAGGCAGGGAAACCGGGACTACCTGCTTCAGCAGGAGCCCACCGCTAAACCGAACGAAGCGTGACACAGACCTGCACCCTGACAGGCGCCGGCTGACTTCAGCTGTGATCTGGAGCAAGCCCAGCTACGGCATATGTTCGCAATCAAAAAGTCATTAAAAATTCACATTGACAAGTTACTCGGCTTGGAGCTTGTCTGTGAAACTGTGTGCGCTGGCCCATGCGGTAGCTCAGGCTCAATGTTCCTGGTAATCTTTCCTAATCCTATGAATCTGCAGGCGCTGGGAGAAGGGTACTTGCTCTGGTTGGATTTTCATTTCCTTAATCTTTAGGGAATGATTTCCCTTCCACAAGGCTTGGCGCAGATGTCTTCTGAAGGGCTTAGCCCTGAACATCATCTTTCTTGGCACGCATTCTGATGAAACTCAGCGAGGAAAAACAAAAAAAGAGTAATTAATTTTTTCCCCTACGTTAATCGTTTGGTCCAATGCAGTCATCTGTTTTGGACTCTGATTTTGGTTGATAAATATAAAGGCCATTAAAAAGCTTGTGTGTGAGCACCCCCCCACCTCAGGATGCAGCCAAAAGAAATCCAGAGGAAACAGGTCGTCCACAGGCACCTTAGAAATGGAGCGAGGCACATGGTAACATGCGATGAGCTAGATCAAAACAAGTTTATTATGAGTTTATACAACACTCTGAGAAATAATTTGATACCAAAAAAGCAACAAATTAGAGGTTGCAGTAATGTGCTGTTGGCAACCACACTTGCACTTGGGTGCAGTGTGATTGACAGGTACTGAGGGCTTTCCATGAATGCCGGTGCCACTTGAAAGCACAGTGGGCTTCGCCCTTCTCTGTGGGGAGCTCAGTATTTCCCACTAAATATTTCTCTTGGTCCTGCCCTTCTCTTACAGACCGTGTCACCAGTGCCTGCTTCCTGAGGGAATGGGCTCTCTCTGGTGGTCTCCCGTAACAAACCATTGGGGCTTCCCTTCTGGTTTCCTACACGGTGACTTTCACAAAAGGTGAAGATGTCACTGAAGTTGTTCGGTCCTGTTTACCAAAATATCTGTGCCACCCTCCTGTCACTGCTCTTCCAAAGGTGCAGACAGTCCTTGAAGGAAGTAGAGGAGAAGTGGGAGAAGATGATCAAGAAGTCAACTTTTATTGCATCCCAGGGAGAAATCCAGCCCTGAAGCAATTATTTAAAAACCCAGATTCTTAGCAACTTCTCTGTGGTATGACAATCTTTGGGAAAATGAAAATCATTAAGTACTCTATCCTTGCTCAGAGTCAAGTTTTGGATAAATTAGCAAATCTTCAAGGCACGATTTTGTTAATTGTCGACAATTACATACTTTGTTTTTACATTAGGCCAGCTGTGCTGAAAGTTCCTGTGCCTCCGGTGCATTTTCCATTTTTTAATGGGCTTGGTATTAAACCTCAACAATCAGGAGCTTGTTTTTATGCTGGAAAAAGTTCTCTGTGTGATCTTTAAAATTAACTGGGTAATTTTAGCTCCTCGGTATTATTTTCAGAATTTTGTTTGTTTACGAATCCCTTCTTCCCTCATTTTGGTTATTCAAGTAGTCTTTTTGACTTTGAGGTTATTTTTATGTGACAAACGCTTGATCCCAGAAGGAGATGCTTCTAGTTTGGATTAATGCAGGTCTGAAAAACTTGGCTGCATACATTTGGAATTATTAAATGATTTGATAATGTGTGAAAATACATTTCTTTATGTTTATTTGCAGATCAGTTAATGCAGTGTAAACTAATTTCTGAGTTTATTTACTCTCATGCATTCGTTCCGGCATACAGACTAGCCTCACTTTTGGGATGTGGGACACGGACAAATACAAGACTGTGCAAATGTAATGGGTGTGTTTGCCACAGCTGAACATGCGGTTCCCAAAGTTCAGGATGTGTAAAAATATGCAGGAAAAACACTGATGGCCTGTGCCAGGCAGACAGTGCCTCTGAAGGGTGGGGCTCCGAAATGCCTGTATAGCATTTGGATTTCTTTTCTTTCTTTTTCCTCTTCAGAACAGGGAATCGGCACAAAGGGAAACCTCTCGGCTCTCCTGAATTAAAGAGAAGATGTGCAGCAGCTGAGGGCACCATGGCTGTAAGATGCAGGTTGCTCTCAGGGGAGAACTGCATAATAACCAACTCAAAGCATTGATACTAGGCTCTGAGGGGTTAGAACAGGCAGAGAAGTCCTCAGCACCACTGAATGTCAGTCCTATAGTGACTGAGCAAGGGCTTGTGATGGCTACATCCCAAGAGGACTGCAGTTCCCCTGTGCCAGACCCACAGTGCCTGGACCGGAGGGGGGATGAAAGGGATATCCCTTTACATCCCAGGTGTGCTGGGCTGTCCCTTGGACCCCAGCAAACCTCAGCATGTCTGTATTTCAGGAGGCATGAAAAGTGTGGATAATTCCCAAAAGTACTGGAGTATGCATGTCTGGGTCGAGTTATCCTGGGGCCCTCCCAGCCTGGCTCAGTAATGGAAAGTCAACCAAGGCTGTGATGATTGGACTGACTCATCCTTTGGAGCAGTCACCAGCAGACATGTGGTGACCTGCATGAAGTGAGTTTGGATGCCAGTTTTTATCACAACCGTGTAAAGTGCAGGCTGACAACACCTTTGGCAGCTCAGTGAGCACAGAGGTGGCCAGGGTTAGTATCTTCTGACCATGGCAGGGGAGAACAGGCAGACGCACTGCCACGCTTAATGTCCCTGCCTCCTTACCCTAGTAGCTCTTTCAAAACTCAAATACAGGCAGGAGGTAAAATAAGTTCCCTATTGAGAGGAGGGCTGACATTATTGCAACAGTGGAGCTTTGCTCCTCAACAGAATAACTCTTCTTTCTCCTTAATACCCAGCGCAGGAAGTTGGTGCTCTCATATCTGAGTAATAAATTTATGGTTTTCTGAGACCCTCCATAAAATGAAATCTGCTGTGGATCTGGTCCAAAGCCTATTTGAGGGAATCACATGGACTCCCATGGATTTGGTGGAGTTTATGAATCAAGCCCTATAGCTTTCAGTACACTGCAAACAGAAAACACTGTGTTGCTATTTTTGGTGTCACTTGCTCTTACATAGCATGGGGGAGCGGCGCCTTCAGTCAGTGCTCTTCTCCAAGGAATCACCTCTCCACCCCTTCAGGAAAGCAACTTCTGTTCTTTGGAGCAGATTTTCATTTTTGGAATTTCTGTAGTTAACCATTTATTGGAGAAACTCTGGTGACTTTTTCCCTCTCCTTGCCACATTCCTTATCATCTAATATGTCAAATCTCTACCATGTGATGAAATCCAGAAGATTGAACATGTGTTTGCATGTGTGTGCTAGAGAGAGAGAAAGATGATCTCTCTTACAATCTACCAGTTCTCCAGTTAAAGCACTACATCATGTTAATATTGCAATCTGAAGTTTTGTTCGTGGTGCATCTGTTAAATCACCCCTATAATCTCTTTTAGTTCCATAAAATAATTTGGCGAAGAAAAAATTTCTTTCTCTATACTTGTCTTCCCTATATATACTAATATATGAATTATAGTATATCTTAAATATATACATGGACCTGATGGAGCGGGTCCAGAAGAGGGCCACAAAAATGATCAAGGTGTTGGAGCACCTCTGCTACGAGGACAGGCTGAGGGAGCTGGGGTTGTTCAGCCTGGAGAAGAGGAGGCTCTGGGGAGACCTAATAGCAGTCTTCCAGTACCTGAAAGAGGCCTACAGGAAGGCTGGGGAGAGCATATTTACAAAGGCCTGTAGTGACAAGACAAGGGGCAATGGATTTAAACTGAAGAAAAGCAGATTTAGATCGGATATTAGGAATAAGTTCTTTACAATGAGGGTAGCGGAGCACTGGAACAGGTTGCCCAGGGAAGTGGTTGAGGCCCCTTCCTTGGAGACATGCAAGTTGAGGCTTGATGAGGCCCTGGGCAGCCTGGCCTACTTGGGGGTGCCCCTGCTGACTGCGGGAGGGTTGGACTAGCTGACCTTTGAAGGTTCCTTACGGCCCAGATGATTCTATGATTCTATGCTTAAAGTCATATATTTTACACATAGCCTCAATGCAGTTTTAAAATCCTGTACTGGTTTTTCTTTGCACTGTAGTTGTGCATCAGGTCTCTGATCGAACTGGAATATAGCTTTACTTAGATTTTCCTTTTCTAAATACTGTTGTTAAATTACAGACCTGACCTGAAACCTGGTAGGATTAATGTTTTGGGGTTGGTTTTTTTTTTTTTTTTTCTGATTTAACTGTACCTTGGAGATGCTATTCCACTTCTAGGAATCTGCATGCAGTCAATGCTGAGGTTTTTCTCAGTTTCATGTCAACTTAAGCTTACATGATGCTAACAAAAGTTTTATTCTACTGACTCCAGTTGATATTTGAGGCTGGATAGATATTTGCGAGGGGAAAAGCTTCTGCCTACAAAAAAATCATGCTTTAACTATACTGCTTTGACTATTCCCTGGAATATTCCGTCAGGCCTTTCTGGCATAGTCTTATCCTGAATTGCTGACACACTCCGTGAAACTGTGGTCAGATGAGGGAGTTTTCCCCCCAGGTCCCTGTGAAAATGTCTGACCTCTCTCGCCCTCATTTGGGAATGTTGCCAGATCTCTGTAAGGACAATCCATTCCCACTCTACAGAGCAAGGAAAAAAAAAATGCTCATCTCTTAATGATATCTTTGGTACACTTTAAAACCTGTCAGTTGATGAGGTGTAGATTGCCTCTTGGCCTGTGGTTCTACAGCTCCTGACTCAGTGAGACCTTGATGAAGTTTTGGGGAGTGATTGGATGTCGTGACTCTTCATGTCTTTCCTGAATCATGGAATATCACTACCTGCCCATTCCACGCTTGAAAATAAGGTGGCTTTTATAAATAGGCAGAATGTAAAAGAGGTCTAAGGGTTGTTTTCTTGATGCCATCCTCTTGTTCCTTTTGCACACTGGTCTTCAGTTGCTCTGTGGTAGTGCCTGTGTGCCAGGGATCTGGGCCCATCATCCGGGATCCTGTGCACAATTATATAGAACAAAAAGAAATTGTTCTGCCCTAGAAAAGAGAAATATTTTAATAAAATCTTACTTGGTATTTCCAAATATTGGGGGGGAGAGGTGTTGCTGGCTTTTTTTCCCTTTCTAAAATGGTAATGAATTTATGATTTTGTTTCGGAAGGGCTTTCCTCCTCTATTTCAGCACCGAATGTAAGTGTCTCTTCAGCTACTCTCTACCCTATCCATTTCCCCGCTTAAACTGTCGAACTGAGAAGTTATTGCTTCATATTTGCATTCTGGAAATGTCACGGGAGCCCGCAAGGCATTAGATTTTGTGAGGATTTGTTCAAACGTTTATCGCCGACTGCTGCTCTAGGGGGATCATAGTTTTAGCTGCTGCTGGCAGAGGAGAGGCCAACAGGCTGCCTGCATCCGCTGGAGGCTGCAGCTTGAAAACGTCCTCTGTTGCCTTTGCTTTTGGGTTTCAGGCTGCCTACAGCTGATTAAGCAAACCCCAGCCAGTGAGTATTTGTATTCTCCAAGCGCCACGTCCTTCCCTTTGTGTCAGCGGCGAGGTTGGAGGCACGGCTGCCTCACAAGCGGGTCTTAAAATGCGACTTCTTTGTCAGAGACAAAGCATCACCCGTGGTAGGCAGTGTGTTTAGGCCGAAGGGTCCTGTAATGTGACAGCCGTGTGGCGAGGCAGACGGGCAGGTCTCTCCTCACACGAGACACCGTTGTTTGGCAGCCTCGTAACAGGACAGATTCGGGCATTCTCTCTGCTGACTGGGGCACCTCGATCACATGTGCACCTCGGTTTCTTCACCTGTAAAGTGTGGATAGTGGTATCTGCTCGCATCAGAGAAGCTTTGTGGGAATGAACAATGGGTTTGAGGTGAATAATGGGAACACTTAGGTAGATGTGACTTTCATGACCCCTAATGATCTAAACAGCGATTCTCTGTGTGTGCAAAACGCTGTCATCACGTAAGTGGACGTGAACTTTGCAACACGCTGTCACACTGGATAAGCTGCTAAGTAGCATTCCTCTGCTTTTTAGCTTTCAAAGGCAGCTTTCTTGTCCTTTCTGCCCATCAGAAATATCTAGGGACCAAGTAAAGCACTCACTGGATTCTTAATCAGTCAGTAGCAATAACACTATTTTTTCTTTTATGTGGCATTATAATGCAAGGATCTGAACAAAGCACTCCTACTATTAATTAATAACACTTAATAAACCCCATGGGGTAGATGGTAATTATTATATTCATGTACAGGCGGGGAGGTGGAGATTCAGAAGGGTTTGGTGGCTGTGCAGTGTCACACCCAGTTATTAAATCCTCTGTCTTCTGGCACCCTGTCCTGATTTCCAGCAACAGACATCCCATTCAATTCTTCACATGGAAGAAGACAGAAAGCAAGCTGCTAAACTGGTGGGCTTTTCAGAAATACAGACTTGGGGCTCTGTCTTTGTTAGCAGTGACCTCGTCCTTAGTGCCTCCCTCAGAGTCAGAGACCCCAGCGTGAGGAGGACTGCTTGTCCATGTAGGGGATCATTGGCCCAAAGGGTTTCCATATGCAAGTATCTGCTCTTAAAGACCTTTTTGATAATGGGTTACAGTGCTAAATGGGGAAAATCGAACCATCAGAGAAATGATGCTTAAAACTGCTCTTTGGAAAAGCACAGCAATCTGGTCCTTCTGGTTTCATGTGGATTGGCATGGTAACAAGCATCATTTCTCCCTTTACTACCTCCCTCTCCCCCCAACTTAAACTTTATGTCTGCTATAAAATGTTGTTTGAGAGATGCTGTCACATCCCTGGCGTGATGACATATCACAGTAGTAACACAATAGGGATTGTAAGTGTCTGAAGCGAGGCAGAGATCTTGGGAGCAAATCCAGAGGTGAAACCAATGGAAGATTTATTTTGCTCCCGTGCTCACTTGCTGTCTGGAAGAAGGCTCTGCTGCAGCACCACTGAATCACTCCTTATAGCCAAGTTTTATATTAATAGCTGGGCTCGAGTCAAGCTTAGCACAAGCAAGCACTTTATTTCCCTCTGTCTGAGACACACATTAACCTTGTTCCTCTTATAGGGTTAGCCCCCATTTTTCCAAACAGCCCAGAAGCTCCACTCTAGAGTCCAGGACTGTGGCAAGCCCTTGCACCCCTTCCCTGTCCTGTGCTGCTGCAACTTCTTTGCTGCCAGCTGTTGCACAGGGTCACTTTGCCCTTGTGTGCTGAAGGGACATCTCTCTTCTCCATGGATGAAAGCTGGAGGCTGAGATTGTTTCCTGTTTTTCCAGAGGGAACTGTTGGCTGATGGGTCTTCTGCCTCTGCTGGCACCCAGAGGCATGGCCAGAGGGGGGACATTTCCCCTTAAATTCAGCCTCGGCCCAGCCGCATCCTCAAATGCTACCCTGCTGTGCGGAGGGGTGGGATGGATTCTTTCTTCATCCAGTGTCATGTCTTGTGTGCCGAGTACAATCTTTTGGAGGGTGGGAACAAGATGATTTTACCTCTGCTGAGGCTCTCTGAGGGCGATTGAAAATACATAGTGTGTGACTTGGTCCTTTAAACTCTCAGTGCAGTCCCCAAGGGCCACATTTCCCAACTATCGTTAGCTCCCAAATAATAAAAAAATTACTGACTTCCACAATTTAAAAACAAAACACCTGAAGATGTGTTTGCTTTTATTTCCTGTTTAGTCAATGAAGCAGTGATTTTCACATCTATGTGACTACAAGTATCAAGGAAGTTCCCTGCTTTCCCCCACCTTGGGTGGCTGGTGAGAGTCTCATTTAGGTATGTCAGCTGCGTAGGTATGTCATCTAGGTGGCCTAATCCCTTCTCCCAGCCACTAAGGCTGTAAGAACATACTGGTATTTTGAAGCTTACTGTATAATTGAAGCAGCTGGCAGCAAGGCATTTCCAGATCCTGGGTCTTCAAAATGCAGTCTGTGTTTGAAAAACTGAAATTAATTCAACCCAAATTTTTCCTGATCTTCAAGAGCACATATAGATCAGCCCTGACAGAACCATTGGTCCTTTGTAAATTGAATTCTTGGAGGTTCACATAGCTGTAGAGGCTAAATTATAACCAGTAGAACTCTCATGCACAGTTCAACTTCGAGAAAACCAGTACATTTATAAAAGCTAGTTAGGGTTTGGGGTTTTTTTGCTTCTGTTCCTATTTTGGTCCGGATTGGCTGTAAGAAAGAGTGGCCATTTTCAAGTGGATGAAAATGCTGAGTAGTTCCCAAGATACCAAGCACAATCTGCAAATATCGATTAAATCAATGAAGCAGCACACGTTGTTGTTGTTGTGCCTGATGCACAGGGAAGTCTACAACAGTCAATCATCCAATTTTACCTGCGTAAATGGAAGCCTCCATGGACTTAGGATGCTCAGACTGCGCCCGCTGCGTAGCCCTTTCAGTCCCTTAATAGGAGGCCAACTGTTTTCCAGTGGGACATTGGAGCATGACTGCTCTGCAAAGAAGGCTTGGAACTCAACTCCCCAGAGCAGCGTTTGGCTGGTCATTTGGACTGAAACAAATGACATATTGAAGTTTCCCCTCCCCACTCCTGCAAGATTGCAGGCAGTCTTGCTTTTAATTTTGTTTGTTTGTTTGTTCATGTATTTAAAAGAGGAAGGTATTTCAGTGCTCATGAAAAGCCAGTACCCAGCAGGACTGAGAACAGCCTGAAACGATGCTGGCAAGTGCTGGGCATTTCCTTCACCCCGCCAAAGCACCCCAGACTTTCCTGACAATAATCCTATTCCTCTCCCATGCCCCTCCAGAGCAATGATTGAAAATTGGACCTCTGTGTTGATTTCTTGTTGTTGTTTTTTAAATATATAGCATGTATGTGTTTTAGTCTTTATTAGAAACCATTAAAAAGTAAATGAAACAAGAAACAACAAATGAAGCTTTTATTTCAAGCAGACCTGGGTTAAACAAATGATCAGTCCTTCAGCTGGAGGAGTGAATATGGTAGTTACAAAAAGCAGACCAGAAAACATACAGAACTGCTTTAGAAAAAGAAAGGAAAAAAAAAAAAAAGCCTGAGATGGTGGGAAACAAAGAGTTATTCAGTTGATCAAGTGATAGACACAAATGAAAGGGACAAGGGGTGCAAGACCTTGTGTTGAACAGGATTTCATTTTAAATACCCCAGCTTAAGCCTGTTCATTGAAAGGGGGTTTATATTGGGAAAGGCAGGATATATTACTGTGCCTATCAGCGGTGACAGGGCATAAAGAGCAGCAGTGTTTGATCAGGCTTTCACAGGTAATGTAATGTTTCCACTAGGAATTAAGCATAAAACTTTTTTAGGTTTTATAATGCAGAGGAGGGGGAGACTTGTAACAAACAATAGTTTAGTGGATGTTTGCAGCTCAAAACAGCACACTAAAAAGATACATAACAGCCTTACTGCCTTTTAGAGGTAAGGCAAACCTCCCATCTGTGCACAGATCTGTATGATCTGGGCCAGTGTGCAGCAGCCTGGGACACAGAGCTGTAATAATTTTTAAAGCTTAGAAGGCAGCTGTACATGTTTAAATGAAAACCACAGCACAGGTATTACTAATATGACTCCGTAACAGTTCATATTAGTGTGCCCAAATGAAGACGAGGGCATACACTGTACACGTTCAGGATGAGGAGCCGTCTCTCCCATATATGCTGGAGGTTGCTCAGAGCCTGAACAAAGGCACCACATTAGGAGCAGCCTAATGGAGATGCAGGACTGAGAGAGGAGCTCTTCTTCCCAGGCTCTCAGCATGACCCAGAGCAGTGCACTGCTGGCCAATCCCTGCACTCCATGCTGTAGCTAAATTTCCAGAAAACCAAGCAATGGCCATGGGGATGGCTGAAGATTTGCAGAACCCAGCTTTTCTGTCTTGGTGTTCCCTCCCCTGTAAACACAGGAAAAAAGCAAGTACCTGAAAAGCACGTTTTTAAAATATGTGGATGATTTAACACTTGCAAAATGCATCTGCAGACTTTCAAGGGCGATGTGCAGTAATCCTGCACATCCTGCACACAGGATGGATTTTCTTCAATTAAAATCTTGTTTACATAGCCCATATGAAAGCCAATGACACATTGGCTTCACTGTGTCACAGATCTAGAGTTGATGGATGCCCTTTGACCCAAAATTCCTTCTCCAGTGGGGATTGCAGGTGAGTGACATCCAGGAGAGGAGGAACACTGAACCCATCCCTTCCATCGACTCCTTCCTTCCCTGAAGATTAGGAAACAGATGAACCACGTGGCTTAGCCTCTCTCAAGGTTTTGTTAAGCAGCAGGGTGCAGGGGTCTCTAGAGATATCTCCGCCAGCTCTGAAAGGGCTGAATGAAGTCCAGTGGTCATGTCATGACATGCAAAATAATTGAGGATAAGTGCTTTGCACAGGTGTCATGGTTTTGAGTGTCCGGGATGCCAGTATAGGCATCTCTGCGTAGTACTGTGTTGTGTTATGAAGAGGCACAATGTCTTTTGAGATCCTGGAGATAGAGATGTGCTAGGGGATACGGTCTTTCTAAGACTGGATTTAGATATCCACAATCATCCTTTCCCACACTGGGAATCTTGGCCCATAGAAGCCACCCAGTTCGCTGTGGGGGTTTCTTGTTCAATTACAGGGTGATGTGCAGAGCACTTATCCTTCTGTCCTGACTATCACAAGCCACAAAATACATAGTTTTAGATCTATAAGAGAACAGCAGAAGCCACAAGCACGGTGACAGTAAAAACAGAACCTCCACCTCAAACATGGATGGTAGCATTTCCAGCTGTAGTAGCTCTGAGAAGAAAGAGATGTGAGGACCAAGGAATAAATGCCAAGAGAACCTGGCCACTTTGGATTTTATTTTTTCCGTGATTTAGCTGGCTTCTGGGTCAGCAGAACTGTTTTCTGGCACTCGTGTTAAACTTTCTAAGTTTAATGCTGAATTATTTGAGCTGGCATTTGACTTCCCACTGAAGTAGTTTCAAAGAATTTCTTTGGCTAATCCAAATCATATGCTAAAAAAAAAAACCAGGAAAAAAGCTAAAATACCCAGTGAGGTCTGGAGGATAAAACGGGAGACCCAAATAGAGTGAAATCAAACAAACAACATTTAATCTTGGTTTTCAGCATGGGAATAGTAACACTGAATTTAGCTCAGCTGGGTTTGTCATCCAGGTGGAGAGAGAAGAAATCCCAAAGGTGGATGTCTCGTGACAGTAAAGAAGTTAAAAGTTTTCTGTAGGCAGAACTGTACCGTAGGCATATATAAACATTAGGGCAAAATTCTGCCCCAAAAGAAGTCATTAGCAACCCTTATAATTACGAGGTACATGTTATGTTTCTTTGGAAGACTCAACTTGCATTTCTCTTTACCTTTTTAAATAAGGTGCAGACGATTTCTTTTCTAGTCTAAAAAAGACCAGTGTATTTCCCTAGGTATATCCCTGCTTTCCTCTCTAAAGATTTCCATTTGTAGTTTTTGAAATATTGGCAAGTATACAGAAGACGTAGGCTGTGCTATTGCAAACCCAGCACATGTCATCACCAAGCAATAGCCATATAGGAACCTTAAATTAGAATTATAACCAGCTTGGTAGTAGTTGAGCTGAATACTTGATTTCTTCAACTCATTGGCCAGGCCAACAAAGTAACAGAAAATGTATCTGAGGTGAAGAAAAGAAAGGGGTTTCCCAACTGAAATGAAATCCAAAATGAAGGGAGTTTAATTATTGTTTTGTTACTCAGCCCAAGCTGAATGATTTTTTATGGGATAAAAAAATAATTTTTTTTGCATCCTAGTTTTCTTTCTCCCACCAATGACTTTAAAATGTTTTGGCTCAAGGTATATTTTTCAGGAAAAAAGAATCACTGCAGGAAATTTGCCCTTCATGCTAGCATTTCTACAGTCCTTTCTCCTTCCCTGGACACTAGTTATTTGTGTCCACTTTGCTTTGTTTTCTTTAGGGAGAAGATGGAAATAATTTGAGTCTTTTTAAATACAATAATTATGATTTTAAGCAATGAATAAAATGATTTGATGTGTCACTGTGGTAGGATGCTTATAGTCTCATATATATTGCTGAACTGTCTGGGCTCTGTCTGGCATTAGCTTCTGGACCTACCACCTATAAAATCAGGCCAAGTTTCAATCAGATAATCTAAGGGCTGTTAAGATTTCCAGCCTGGGCTTTCATATGATGACCCTGCAATACTTTAGGCCCTTGTTTAATGAAATTAGAAACTTGAGCATGGCAATATATCCCCATCACTAACTCAAAAAGTTGAAAAGTTAATACTCTGATAAGCTGTTGTTCCAATGAGTCGTTCTCCTCTGTGCAGGCTACACATGGAGAAGAAGGGAGTTTCTGCAGTTACTAATAGCACCTCTGAGAAAAGATAATTTCTAGAAATGCTCGTTTCTTGTTGCTTTCACAACTTGAGAACAGAATGAGGGCATTCAATTTATTATGAAAATAAAACCTAACAAGAAGTGCTCCAAGTATGAAAGTGTGGCATGTGTAAGAACTGTTTAGGAGCAGTGACATTAGCCTAGTTTCTTCCTTTACTACAGCTTGCCTAGACATAATTAAGGTTGAAAAGTGCTTGTTTTTTTTCTTCTAAAACATAAAATGTTTAACAGAAGTGGAAGACAACTTATGTGAGAAGTGTGGTCCTTTTTTTGGTGCTGTCTCAATGTATATCTATTGTCATGTGTCATAGAGCGACTTGGGTCATTTCATTACCTTCTTGGTCAACAAATACAGTTTTGGTATGAAAAACAGGTGACATTATATAGCTTACATTTCAATGAAATGTTTTAGCAGTTCGGGAAGCAGCAGATAATTCATTCTTCAACTTCTTAATAGCGCTCCATAATCTAAGTCCTTCTCCTTCACTTGTGACTATGGTTATTTGAGAAAAACAAGCTTTATGTAATTTGATATAAAACATCTGCCAGAGTAATAGGTGGGATCATTCACTGGTGTTTTAAATTTGAGAGCAAAACTAGTATTTTCCGAACTACCGTTTCCATGAGTTGGGTGTCTGGTATCTTGAGACCGCTGCTCTGAGCAAAGGATGACGTTACTATGAAGGACTTGACGAGAAGCTGCGAGAGGCTCAGGAGCAGTCCCAAATCCCGCCCAAGGGTGACTGCGGGGATAACTGGTGGTCAAGGATGGGGTCTTTCCCAAGGGATTGTGCTTGGCGCAGCTCAGAGGGGCAGAGGGGGAGGGAGGGTGAAGGAAACCATGGGACTCAGGAACTGTTTTCAGACCCTGAAAGCAGACCGCGGTTTCAGACAATAATATTATTCAGCAGTGTGAATAGGAAATTGTTCCTGCTTTTACACAGATCCATGCCCCCACTGCATGAGGTGCTGCACGGCAGAACCAGCAATGCTTGGCCGGGTACTTAACCTGTTCGCTGCTGGTTTTGTTTCATGACAACCCCGTGGTGCTGTAGAGACATTATGATTTGGAAGCTGAAGTTATGTCCTGATGTGAAAAAAAACCAACCAAACAACCCAAAACCATGGAGAGCCCTCAGGGTGCCACCAGCACTGATGCATGGAGCTTGTACTGTGCCTTCTCAGAGGTTTAGCAGAGCTAAACACACCGTTTTTGCCTGACCAAGAGTCCCACAGGACACTTACCTCAGCAGACGCAGCTGCACTCATGTAGGCATGTGTTATGTGCCTGGGTATCTCTGATTTGCTCGTCTTGTAGCACTGCTTTGGGGGTTGTCACCCTGGCTGTATAATCACATGCCTGCCATGCCATTCCTCAACACACCAGACCTTAGAAACCTGTGGTTTTGCTGTAATGTGGAGATTTTATCAGGATTTTATGTGGGAATGGAGCATTATTTGGAGGATTTTTATGAAATGGAGGAGTTTTATCGATTAATGTCTCATGTGAATGTGGTTACACTCAGTATGTGCAGAATCTATTTAACTTTATAGCAGTAGGAGCAGAGGGCTCATTTGGATCTCATATCAGTGTGTGCACAATCAGCTCCTGCTTGTAGACTGCCTGATTAGGCGTGATCTTGAGTCATTACTGTGTCCATTTAGTGCTCCTGAATTGAAGCTCTATCGACATGGACAATCTCAGTCCTGTGAATTCACTGGATAAATGTATATTTAACTTCTCCAAACACGGAATGTGGTGTGCCGGAGACAGTGGTTCTTGCTCCACAGGTGACTTTCCCAATGCTACTCCCCATCCACAGTGGCACAGGAACTGGTTGTCACGTGGTTGCACTGATGGGACAACCTTAGCAGAAGCATCCCAGCAAGGGATAACCTGCCACTGGGCAGCAGCTGCCCTGCTGGCATGGTGTGATGAGGGAAAGACTGAAATTTGGGAAGCTGCCAGGAATGGATGAGGCACAGGCAAAGGAGGCTGCAGCAACCACCAGCTCCAGCCTTGGAGAAGGCTGGGTCTTCGGCCTCCTGGAATTGTCTCCACTTTTCCCTCTTCCTCATGCTGAGCCTGTTTTCCCATGTGCTGAGAATGTATTTGTTCCTCCTTTTGCCTTTACCAGTGGTTGTTGAGGGAGGGAGGCTGGTATTTTGTTTTTAATTCCTTCAGGAGCTCAATCCTCATTGATACTTGCCAGGTCTGAGCTGTTAAAGCAGAGACGTTTTGAGCTGAGTGCAGAAATGTCTGTGGGGGGAAAACCAGAGCTGGTTGGTTTTGCTTTAAAAATAAAATAAAGGTCCCGCTAAAATTCACCCAAGGGCCAAGGAACAAACATGATAAATTGCAGCCCAGAGGGTAATTTTTCTGGAAAGGTAAAATCATCTAAAAATAGCACCTTAGAATGAAAGTGCTTCATTGACAATAACTACAGTGTTGCTACGGTGATGCTGGAAAAAAATGATCGTTGATACTTAGACTGCCACAGAACTGCTCCCCCGCCCTCCCATGGCATGAATCAACTGCTAGTATTAAAATTACAGACAAATTTTGTGTTATATTTCAATTTTTTTGCCTTGCCTGAATGCTTTTCTGTTCTATGACACGTCCCGCAGACAAATGAAACACCCTCAGAGAAAGGCATTGAAACAAAATTTATTGGTCAGCTCGGTGTGATCTATCTACGTTTTGTCTCAGTTGAAACTCAGTGCTATTTCTTTCAATCAAAGCTGCTTGCTTCAAGAGCAGGGAGCCTGTGGTCAGAATGAGACCCAAAGATAATAGCTTGATGGGACCACTTACAGGTTTTTCTCTCTTTTTTTTTTTTTTTTTTTTTTTTTTTTTTTTTTTTTTTTGCCTGCAGCAAGTAAAAGACATAGCACCGGTGAAATCCGGAGCCTTTTGTTTCAACAAGTTTCAAGTTAAATACCTCCCAAGCTATCCTCCTTTGTGCGGATTATGAGAGATGAGAAAGTTGAAACTCCAAATTTCTTTTAAGAAAACATAGTTTAGCACTAAAGAGTTTTTCTTTCAGCGTACGTACCAACAACAGAAAAAGCTGTGTAATACCCTTTTGATATAGTCAGCCCATTCAGGCCCAATTTGGGGGATTGGAAATGCAACATGGCTTCAAAACATTTGTGGCTCTGCAGAGACTATATTTGCAGGCAAGTAAAGCTTCACAATCTTTTGTGTAGCAGCTGAAACCTACTTAACCGTCTGCCTTAGGTAAAACTGGTAAATGGCTCTGTTTATACAGCAGCTGCATCTCAAATGTGATCCATACAGCTGGCGGCACACCAGTTGCAATGTAGATGATATTTTAATTTCCGCATCAAATGCTGTCTGTAATTTGTGGGGCTTTCCTTAGACAAGTGAAGCGATATTAAAACACACAGCGGGTACTGTATGATATTTTCTGCCTTCCTTGAAGAGCTTGGGGTATGCCAGTTACACTATAGACAATGTTGTATGAATGTGAAAGAAAAATAAATCCATGTGTTCTTAAAATTAAGTTTAATTTCTAGCTGCATATAGAGTTTCTGACTTTCTCCGTGTTGATGTTGGGCTAGAGCCATCAGTATGTGAAAAAATGCTTCTATATGGCACCTACCCTTACCTAAAGAAGATACAGCATCAGTCTCATGGGTGCAAGAAATTATATGATTAGACTTCCAGAGGATCTGTAGCCCTCTGAAGCTAGGAATTAAATTTTATGAAGGGTAATTTTGAGAGTGGTTGACTGGCAGTGTGGGAGGGTGGAGTGTTAGGTGGCAAAGCAGCATGGTTTCATTAGCTGGCTTTCTCTGTCTTTGCTTCAGGACAACTACTGGGCCAAATTGCATTGAATTTGGAGGAGATGGAGGCATCAGAGATGTTGTCATGTTACACAATCTTTTCAAACAGCAACTCGAACCCTGGTTTCGCTGGGTGGAAGGTTTAGTGCTCCCCTTTGTAGCTTGTATTCCAGTGGTGAGGAAGAATAAGAAAGTAGAGGAAAGTGAGGCTAGGTTTAGTTTCTTATGCAGTACAAGGGAAGATAATGATGGGTTCTTACCATGATGAGGTGCTGAGCGAAAGGATTCAATTCACAAGAGCATTATAAGAAACTTAGAAAGAATTTCGTAGTGCTTCCCTCCACATGTTTATATATAGCATATTACTTTTGTTCAGGTGCACACAGTGTTCGGGTATGAAAGGCTGTGTTTAGAAGGTATTGTGATTAAGGTTTAAAGTGATAATCCCTCTGCACTTCAGCAAGCTTCAGATCAGGTTTACAAGGCAGGAAGCTCAGACGTGAGACCTCCCTCACACATCCTAATGCTCCGCCACAGATTGCCCCAGCTGATAGCGCTGGTAACGGAGAGCAAAATTTGCACTTCTGAATGTCATTCAATGCAGATGTGCTTTGCTGCCGGAGGGTACACGGAGAGAAACAATATGCCAGCGGCCAGCAAAATTTGGCACAGCTGCCGAGATGGGATGCAAAAGCAGGGAGCTGTGGCGTCCTGTCCAAGGAAGTGGTGTCCTCTTCTGACAGGGTCTGAAATTCACTGGGAACCTTGCACAGAGGCAGGATACTGCCAGGCAGCTGCCAGTTGTCATGGTGCCTCTTTGAGAGGCAGCTTCTCACAGCCACGACTGGGGTCCTGTTGGTCTGTGCCACTCCTGGTTTGGGAAGGGGGGAAAGCACGTCCCATTGCTGTCCTGTGCTGCACTTGCTCTGTTTGTGGCCTTTGTAGCTCTGAAATGGGTCAATAGCTTTGAGAACTGAAAATAAGCATTTTAAAGTGCTGCTAATGTTTGAGGAGCTGATCACTGACTGACACCCTCCATGTCAAAACTGGACAGATCATGAAATTGCAGGTTTGCTGACCATTCTAAGTAGATGAGAAGAAAGGTCGCAGTGGAAACTTTTTTCCTAACTGGAAGCTTAGTTCCAATTAGAGGTTGTATCGGTGGGAGGTAACACTTAGACGCTGGAGGAGTCAGATTCCCAAACCAGCTTCAGGTATGGTTAACCAATCCAGCTCATTATTTGCAATTCATTTTATAGAGTCTGTCTTTTCAGTGTACAGGTAAT
The DNA here is from genome assembly GCA_013400055.1 of Nycticryphes semicollaris. Taxonomy (NCBI): domain Eukaryota; kingdom Metazoa; phylum Chordata; class Aves; order Charadriiformes; family Rostratulidae; genus Nycticryphes; species Nycticryphes semicollaris. The sequence continues at coordinate 732,159 of VXBJ01006941.1, forward strand.
GTAAGATGGTCTGTCATTTTACAAAGAGGCCACAGTTACAGTCTCCTGGAATCATTGTCTTGATGTGGGTTAGAGTTGCTGAATAATTTGCGTGTGTGTGAAAAAGAGATTCTACAAATAAATTATCTAACCTCTCTGTCCTGGAGAAAGCTCATGCTTAAAGAGGAGTAGATATCTCGGATCTGCTTATTTTACTTCTGACAGAGCAATTGGTCTGAATACATACTGTGTAATGTTAGATCTCTTGGGGATCCCTTCGAAGTATGTTAAACACCGTCTACATATTTCTCCTCCTTCCCTTAATGACTTACTGACTTTTATCAACGTATATCATTCCTTTCTCTTCTCCTTTGATGATAAGTGAGTTTGTTTAGCAAATGATTGCCCTATGGTGGCCTCTTAGCTCTCCTTACCAGGCTTTGAAACTAAACATTTGCTCAAAAATTTGTAAAAGGTGTACTGTGGTGTTAGCTCGAAGCTTGAAAAGCTTCCGCTATCCTTGGATGAATATGTCTGAAGGAAAAGTAATTCACAGAGGGCTTGATCTGTGATTGCTTCCAGGAAGTGGGCAACAGAGACCCTTTGTGAATACAAGCCACTGAAGAGTTAACTCAAAGCTTTCACAGGAGTACAGGAGGAGTATTTTTCTAAATAGGTTTAGAGGCTAAAAACAAGATCAGATACTTGGAGGGAAGATAGGAAATGGCATGTGAAATTAATTTCTCCATGGAAGGCTAGCATATAATCCGTGACCTCTATTAAGACCCAGAGAAGTCCTTTTTTCTTGTAGGCTGCCTCTTCTGAAAGTTTTCCCCTCTTTTGTAGGCTCAGTGTTTACAGCCCTTAAAAAAGCACATGTGTATACATATGAAGGACGTGCCTGACAGGGAGGTTATGTTCTCACCTTGAAGTCCCAGTGTGGAGTCAAGTTTTTTTAGAACAAACAGCAAAGACCCCATTGCTTGCAGTGGGTCATGCCATGCTGAAACACCTCCCCAGTCTAGCCTGAGAGGTACCCCAAGCTCTTCCACCCACTTCAAAGCAGCACCTGGGCATAGGGCAGCCCTGGTGTGGGCAGAGGGACAGAAGCAAAATAGGTGAAAGTCACCTTTCACCAGGAGTGATGTATCTCAGGCTCAGAAAATGTGTCTGCCTCCACTTCTGTGTCTGCATTATCCTTCACCCTCTTTAGTTATTTCAAATAACGGTAGGTTGAGGGCAAGTGAGGGGCAATGAGGGCATAACCTAGCCTCCCCCTGCCTGGAGGCTGATGGGCTTCTTCCCTTGAAAGGACCCCCACAGGCCCTGTGTTCCTGTCTCACTTCCTACAGTAATTACCATGGCTGATGTTAAGGGCCTGTAATATCCAGTGCATAAATTGCTGTGGCAGAATCATTGCATTTTATATCCACTGGGATTAAACTAATCTGTTGTGTTTCTCTGAGAGCTCAAAAAGTATGAGGGACCCTTTCATACATTTCAACCTCATTTAGTAGAGGTTATCTACAGTTTGTTTTTGAGCCTTGCTGCACATTCTTATAAAATAGGAACCATAAAGCACTGGTCTACAGTATATTCATGTGACATACTATGCTTACACTGTGGTTAGCGGAGTTTGAGGAACGCATAAACAGATGTCCTTGAGAGTCATCTCAGTCTTGGCTTGAAAAACAGTGACCCCTCATAGAGTGAGATGCGGCTAATTGTTGGTCTTTTAACAGCTCCAGCCACTGCACTGGATAATTCTCATGTGTGTGAAATATCATCCTTGTGTCTTGTGTTTCTGCAACTGAACTCATGTAACGGAGAGCTTCAAGTGGGCAGCAGACTGAGATTTTATCTTCTCTGCAGCGTCAACTCCGATGATTTCTGAGTCCTTGACCACACACAAAACCTGCCCTTCTAGATGTATTGGTGCTTAGGAGATGGGGCAGGAGGCCCACCTGGGAATACATTCGGGTATTGCTTTGTTTCCAGATGCTTACTTGCCCTCACTGCAGCAAGGGCCCTGCAAGGACCAACCACCTCTTAAGCAATGATCTTCTTCTCATATTGCCTCAGGATCTTCTGCTAATCATAGTGTGCCCAGAAAGACAAACAGGACTTAATCCTGGTGACTATTAAAGAGCTACTTCAGGAAGCCCGGAAGATTAGGTGATTTTCTCTACGAGGGCTTTGCTATGTCTGGTGCTCTGTGTGATGTATCTGTGAGGATATACTGTGTCCAGTAAAGTTTTGCAGGATGGCCACTCACAACCAGCTTCAGCTGAGCAAGGCAGCCAATCTCAGCAACGCAGGCTTATCTTTAGTGATCAAATCTAGTGCAGAGTGTTTCATTGTCGCGAATGTGACTTTTGCTTAATAAGAACACTGAATGGGAATATAGATGTAGCTCAGGCTTTCAGTTATAGTTTTGTAATTCTGTGTAAATCTCTGTAAATCTTATGCCCTGGCTAAGTTCCTGACAATTTGATAAGGCTACAAGCACTTACCCTCACAGGCAAACAAAAGCTTTGCTCTGATCCTTCTCTGGTGTTTAATATGTCTTTTTCTAGCTGATTGCACCAACAGCAGAGGCCATCTGCCTTCTTGGGTTAGGTTTTAGCTCTGAGTTTGGTGTCATCCCAATATCACTGCTCCCAGACTTGAGACTAGTTACTCCATTGGAGGCAGCTTTTCTAAATGTAATCGTCTTAGCTACTTTCTGGAGGAAAAAAAAAAAAAAACAGCTTTCCCCAGAGCATTCTTTTTGTCATTCCTCTGTTTAACATTTTTATCAACGATATAGATAGAGGGATTGAGTCCACCATCAGCAAGTTTGCAGATGACACCAAACTGTGTGGTGGTGTTGATACACCAGAGGGACCTGAACAGGCTGGAGTGGTGGTCCCAGGTGAACCTCATGAGGTTCAAACAGAGCAAGTGCAGGGTTCTGCACCTGGGCCGGAACAATCCTCACTATCAAGACAGACTAGGAGATGAGGTATTAGAAAGCAGCACTGAGGAAAGGGATTTGGGGGTCCTGATGGATGAGAAGCCTGACATGAGCAGGCAGTGTGCACTTGCAGCCCAGAAGGCCAATCACATCCTGGGCTGCATCAAAAGATGCATTGCTAGCAGATCCAGAGAGGTCATTCTGACAGTTTGCTCTGGTGAGACCTCACCTGGAGTACTGTGTGCAGGTCTGGAGCCATCAATATAGGAAGGACATGGACCTGATGGAGCAGGTCCAGAGGAGAGCCACAAAGATGATCAGGGGATTGGACCACCTTTGCTTTCAGGACAGGCTGTGGGAGCTGGTGTTGTTCAGCCTGGAGTAGAGGAGGCTCCAGGGAGACCTAATAGCAGCCTTCCAGTACCTAAAGGCTGGGAAGGGTCTGTTTACAAAGACCTGCAGTGACAGGACGAGGGGCAATGGCTTCAAGCTGGAGAAGAGCAGATTTAGACTGGATATTAGGAATAGGTTCTTTACTATGAGGGTGGTTGAACACTGGAACAGGTTGCCCAGAGAGGTGGTTGAAGCCCATTCCCTGGAGATATTCAAAGGTGAGGCTCAAGGAGGTCCTGGGTAACCTGGTCTAGTTGAGGGTTTCCCTGCTGACTGCGGGGAGGTTGGACTAGAGTCCCTTCTGGCCTGGACCATTCTATTATTCTGTCTCAATGAAACTGACCTTATTCAAGCTTTTGGAGACTACAGGTCCACAGTTCAAAGCCCCAAGGCAGAGGCAGTACAGTTAAATACCTGATCAATAAGAAGAACAAGTCCCTGATCAGTCAAGACATTGGCTGGTCTCGAGTTGGTTTCACGTCCCTCCCTTAAGTTCCAAGAGACATACTGGTCTCCTGTTGTTGGCCTGCCAGAGGTGAACTTCAACTGAAGGGAGTCTCCTTTGAGCAGTAACTTATTTCCTACAGTTGAGATATATCTGGGAACACATTGATCTTGATTTGACTGACAGGTCTGTGAGTCAGTTTTGTGAGTTCAGGTTCAGAAATAACTCTGTTTGGTTCCAAAAATAAGAGCTGTAATGTTGCTCGTGACATGAGACCTGCTGTCCCCACTCAATCAATTGACCAAAATAGTCAGCATCCTGAAGATCATGCAGTTTTGAGCCTTCATTATTGTTTTTCCAGAGAAAACCTCTTTGTATTCTGTAAGAATTGAATGTGTTTGCATGTGGTCATGTTGGTAGAGTGCTTAAGGGGATTAGTGAAAGATCTTTTATCATGGGTAGCTGGCTAGAGGAAATATTTCTAAGATGTAACAGTCTCCTTCATCTTTGTCATTTTCCTTATATTGGTTTGTTTTTTCTCAAATAATTTAAGTTGCAACAATTTTCTGAGGACGATTCTGTTTTCTCTTTGGAGCCTCTCCTGTTGCCTTAAAACAAATGCTCCCTTGACTCTTCTTGGTTCCATTGCTATTAAAAGTCATGGTCATCACTAAGCTGAATAGGGCTGCATGCAAGAATTCATGAAAAAAAAGTCAGTCTCTCAGAAATAGTAGGATTAAAGATGCCTGGTAACCTTAACACAGATCCTCTGGGTGTTATAAAACAGCCCTTAATTGTGTAGTTTTATGTGACCCAAGGGCTTTTCTAACTTGAGCCAAATTGATGTGTAGCTCAGGCCGATAGCCAGCGTGGCGTGTGCTTCAGCTTTCCTTCCTTGTTGCTCCCAACATCCTTTCTTATACAAGAGGTGTGAGCCCTGTTTGGCTACTGTTCTAAGCACGGGCGTGTTTGCTACCATGGCCGTGGCGTTGCCAGTAGGTCAGAAGGGGAGGTTTCGTCCCAGGATGCACTTTTACAGACATTAGACAGCAAATACAGACAGCAGCATATGGCAGTATTAATTCCTTTCTTGTCTACCATGTAGGCATTACAGCCTGTAATTAAAGCACAGTGCAAACCAAACGTTTTGGGAAAGCTGTAGCTAACTGTCCCAGTAACAGAAGGACAGCTCTGTCCATCTCCTCTCCCATCATCCATCTCCATCCATCCCTAGCATTATTTTTCAGGGCCTAGAAACAGGCTTTCTTTGAAGCAAAAGTTTAAGGAGACAAGCTGGCTAGACCTAAATCCCTCTGAAACGTCTATGTGTTTGAGAATAATGTGTGTGTGTTGAGGATACAACTACTTGGTCTGAACAAGCTATGAGAAGACATGATTTTGCTGTCACACCTTGGCGATGTGGAATGGATCTTTTGTGAGGAAGAGGTGGGCAATGCAACCGCTCTCAGCCATGCCTTGCAGCAGATACACCACTGGAGCAGATTAGTGTTGGTGGCTAGCAGAACGTTTGGCACAGGAGAAGGGCTAGTCAGATGGTGCTGGCTGTCCTTACTCTCGCATCTGGCTGTCAAAAAACATTCCATAAAGGAGCAGTAAAATACGTGGACTACTGCCCAAGTATGTGATTGCTGCAGCATCATAGGATGCTGTTTTCTGTTTGCTGATGGGCGCAAATGTGGTTGTGCACATCACAGTGTAGGAAAAGCTGAAGCCACGATGAACCTGATCAAACCAGAAAATTTGTTACTGTCCTGGACTTCTGTTGACGTAAGTGATTAATTCCACTGACTTTATCATCTCAAGCAAGCCCTTCTCAAGCACATCAGCAACAAATTTCAACAAAGGTTCCTCACATTCTTCACAAATATGTAATTCTTAATCTCCACTGCTTAGTTTGGATAGGTGAAAGCTATGAATTTGTATGTAGTACAGCACTAATTCTTGGTCCCCATAACCAGTTTGTGGTGGCACTTTAGATAACAAAGCTTTCTTCAGTAACTTCTTCAGCTTTTAAAGGGAATAGCAATAGAGGAAGATGGTAGTCTAGAAGTTACTACTTTTTACTTGACAACCAGTGGCACATACCATGTGATACGATTCTCTGGAGTAACACATTTGCCCTCAAAATATGGGGATAATTGCACTCTTGTGTGTTGAGAAACTAGCAGTCACGTAAAGCGATGATGATGGTGATTTTGTAAGGGCCTAAAAGTTTCTTAGCACCTTACACAGAATTAAGTAACTTTTTCTATTGCTTTTTGTAGCTATTTCTTAAAAAGCAGAAGGCACAATGCTGCAAAGTGGCAGAACAGTTGCCTGATTTTCACAACAACTAAGCACAGGCTTAATGTTAAATGCACACTTAAGTGCATGGCTGCATCAAGATGATGAGCTGAGCTGGAGACCGATACTTTCTAAAAAATGCCTGTAAATAAGAAGACCTTTAATACGTGATTTGTTCAAGCCACTAACTAAATCAGCTGACTGCCACTTCTTGGATGTGTGCTCTGAAGTAGACAGTGCCTGTAATGTCCATCCATACAAATAGCTCCCTTCTCTCTCCTGAATGAAAGGAGAAGCTTATTTCAGCTTACAGGGTGATGCCAGTTGGAGTGCTGAATGTCTAAAATGGATCTGTGTTACTGGCTATGTCTCTGATTTGCTTCTCAATCAGTTGTGATGAGAAGAATTTACCTTTATCAAAAAACTAAATGAAAATCTGCAATTGGCGTTTGTGAGTGAGATTGAAAAGGAACCCCAAAATAGCCAAGGACTGCATCTCTTCATGTAACGGTTTGGATAAAATTGGGACAGTTTAGTATTTAATTTAGGGGGATATGCTGGGTAGCAGTGAAAGAGCTTGCAAAATGTTTAGACTTGGTATAATCTGCTAAATGGTAATTTACCAGCAAGGAAAAAATGTAGCCATGCAAAATTTAGCAAGGTTTGTTGGTTTCGTTTACGTGAATATTTTTGTTGCCCTAAGTCCAGTTTGATCAGGAACTTTCTACACACGCTACTGTACCAGACTGAGAGTACGGTAATATAAATGGAGCTGTATTTTTTTAAAGCTTTACCTAGTGGATTTCTAATTCTCTTGTTAACTAAAGTGAGAAGAGTTTCTCTGAAGCTGCAGAGCTGCTTTAGTGCAGGGCAAATAATGCTCCTTCATCTGTAGGGAGAGGAGGACTCCATGCAGTCATAATGTGGTGATGGGTAAGGGAAGTCAGATGGTGGGGTAGGAGGTTCACACCATCTGATACAGACCTCAGCTCCTTTGGGTTCCTGGTAGGAGGTTTTGATGGAATGAAGGGATGTTCCTGGGTTCACTGGCTGTATCCTGAGCTCTCCTGAGTTTCTTCAGAGCCTGGCAGAAAGGACTGCTCTCCCTCCATGTGTCCACACCAACCACTCAGGGTGCTGACAGAGGCTGCTGGTGCTCCAGCCAGCAGGATCAGCTGTGTCAGCCTTGGCAGCCTTGTGGCTTGAGGTGGAGGCCTCTTGGCAGGGATCAGTAAAATGGCTTGTCCCAGAATCCAGGATTCCACCCTATCAAATCCCATGGCACTCTTCACTGGAAGGATGAGTGATCCATCCTCAGGGGACCCAACAAACCCACAAACAATGAATAAGTCATTACAGTAAAGCACAGAGGGGCAATGGGTCAGGTCCTCTTTTGCTTTTTGTAAGGAGGTTTTAAGAGGAGTTTTTTCAGGAGGTTTTAGGACTATGATCCAGGTTAGCAGGTTCTGATGGTACCCACTGAATTCGCTGTGCTTTGGATGCTGTACACTGCAGCTTCTCAAGTGTGCCATACTAGCCCCCTGAGTTTCCTCCTGCCCAATGAAGGGTGATGTGGTGTGGTGGGCAATGATAACGCTGAACTGTAAAGAGCATTCAGAAAGCAGTCAGCAGGTGCTGCATTGCTGTCACGAACTGCTAGAGAAGAGCCTCTGAGACATCAGATGGTTGTTCAAGTAAGGAGAGATGACAGAGGAACAGGAGCCAGATTGGCGGCTCCTGTGGAGCCTTAGTCTGTGCATCAGTTGTCCGATCATTCCTCCCCGGGAGCAGGGGTTAGGTAACAAGGATGGTGCTGTTGATGTCCCATCTGGAGACGTAAGTGAGGGAGGTCATTCAAATTGCATGAGAAGTCTAGTTCAGATAAGGTATCATTACAGCAGGCTGTTACGACAGTGTGAAACAGGCTCTTGACTACCATGAAATAGGATTCTTTGTAGAGGTTTAACATCTAAAACTCAATCTTACAATGTCTTCCAAGTGAGTAAATGTAGGACTGTATCTAACCTGAAGGCTTACCTGCACTGAACTAATTACAGGATCAATATTAAATCTGAATCACAGTTTTGTGTGATTTGTATCAAGAACAACAGAAACAAATCAAAGGCCATGAAGTACTTAATCTTCTAAATGCTGGGAAAATGTATATTATTCTCCATGTCATGCAGCTGTAGGAATTGCTAACTGCATTCTACAGGAGAGGAAAACTGCGTCTGAGAGCTAATGTTCCTTGTCCAGAGCTGCAAAAGGGAGTTGGTCAAAGTGACATTATTCCCAAGTACAATTTTGCTAAAAATTAAAATTCTGTCTTTTTCCTGAAATGTGCATACCATGTGCCCTTTCTGACCTTGGTGGGAGGCAGCCAGGATGGGAGACTTTCCTTTCTACCAGTACCACTGGGTCCACTCCATCCCCATGCCTGGATGTAAATGAGGAGCATGAGTCTAGGTTATCAGTTCTGTCCATTTGGTTTCTTTATCGTTGTGCTCACCCGGTTCCTCTTGTGTTTTATTTATTTATTTATTTGCCTTTAACTGCCCATATTAAGGTGGCTTCTGCCCACCTAGTCCTTGACACCATCCCATGTGCCACCTCCTGCTGGAGAACCTTACCCTGGGCATTCTTCCTGCATAGGTTCTCCAAAAACCTGTGGGGAGGCAAAAAACCCTGATTTCACCTGTTTACCTTCTCACAGGGTATATTTACCAGATCACATCCTCCACACACCTTCAACCTGAAGGAGAAACCTGCCTTCCAGGCAATGTTGCACAAGGGCCTCTTTCAAGAAACTTCATGGGAACTTCTGATGCTCACCAGGTCAGACAGTGCAGAGGGTTTAACACTGATTCTAACACTGGCATGACTGGGGCCGTGTTGTACAGCAGTGCCCAATCCCAGCCTCATTCTCACAAAAATTCAGGATTGTATTCACATTATTGATGGAAGCACCCCAGCATGAGTGTGCTTCCTTGTGAAACTAAAAGATGGTAGTGAACACTTTGTGCTCAGCGTATCCAAGAGGGATATCAGGTAACAGACGGTAACATTTATAAAAGTGGGTGTTATTTCATGATACCAGTGGGGCCCCAGTTATCTGGTCCCCTCTGAGCCGGACTGCTTATTGGAAGGGGCTTGCACATGTATATAGGACTTCTGTGCTTGTATCAATTTGCTTCTAATTGCATAAAAAAAGTTATCACATGGAAGTTGCTGGCATTATTGGCTAAGTGAGAATTAATTAAAAGGGGCATAAGGTATCAATTTTTCAGGCTGAAAGGGAAAGATTTGGTGGGATAGGGTAAGTCCCTAAGGCAATGCTATTTTATCTAATGCTGGCTTTATGAACCACGTCCAAAAAGCATTGATTTTTGCATTGGATATTGTACTTCATTCACTTAATTTACCAAAGTACTCTTAAAGGCAAAAACTTGGTAAACTGACTTTGGATAATAAATCACTGGGATTTGTAATCTATGGTATGGCAGGGTTAACTGGCAGGATCTGGGGAAGTATCTCTGTTCTGCTTCTATGACTCCCCTGTCATCGTTCACAGCAGTGTGATTGGCACTGATTTACAACCAGGGTTACTCAACATGAGTCTATAAATCGTGCTCTTCCTATCCTCAATTCCTCACCAGTCTTCCAAAAATATCTCCCAAACTCCTCCTCCATCCACTTCCTCAGCTGCTGAAATACCTGGGCATAGCAGTGGAAACCACTCATGGATTCCTGCTACAGAAAAGTCCTCCCAGGACCACTGGGGAAACTTGCTAGATGGAGAGAGGTTATCACAGCCTGAAAACAGCCTTCAACTTGAGTTACTGTGAGACTAAATTAGTAATTTTTTTTGTATGCAAGGAAGGTTTATGTGTAGTCAGCTGAAGTCTTTGAGCTCTTTCTCTGCTGGTTCCGTGGGCCAGCCACATTGCAGGTCCTTTCATCACTAATCCTAATGACTTGCTGAGAGCACTTGCTTGCATTATGTTTTGTGAATATTGCTTTGGGCAAGTAGCTCCACCATAGCAGAAAATTTAATGCATTAGAATGCATGAGATTTATAAAGGTTTGATGAAAAGGTTAAAATGATGGGTAACATCATCTGTTTTTCTTAGTGAAAACCCAAAGACCGAAAAGGCTTTTAAACTCAAATGCATTATGAGAGTATAAACCAAAACATTTTGCTTTTTAGAGCAGAGAGTGCAAAAAAGCTTGAGATTTAACAGCGGGCAAAGGCAGCCAGGCTCTGCTCTCTGGCCCAGAGATGAACTACCATGGCACAGATTGCTTCCCTCCAGCTCACTCGCCTCACCTCCAGACCAGGGCAGCCATATCCAGACCATTCAGATGGCCCAGGTCATCAAGGTGGCAAACCCTTGAACCCACACCCAGGGACTGTTTGGACTGTTTGGGAGAGGGCTGCCTGATGCTGACCATGGGGATGGACAATGCAGACCAGTGCTCAGGTGCAGTGATGAGTTTGTCCAGCCTGATTGATATATAGAGTAACTTTGGACTTGAATCACTTTCAGCTGAAAAAGGCTGGCATATTAATGCACTGAATTAGATAGCTTCGTCAAGTCGCCTCAGTATTTAACCTATTTTTACAATGACTGCACAGTATATGGCATATTAGTGGTGAAGTAACTTTTCCACCACTACCTTGGAAGAGAGAGCAGGGAAGGACCAACTTTTCCGGTTGTCCCAAGTCTTGCTGTGCTGTTGGAGCATTTTAATCTTAACAACTCATCCTGTCAGCCAGCTGAGAGCACAGGGGTAATAACACGCAGATCACAAAGGCGCTAAACGGATGAAGCCTAATGTGGAGTCACAGTTGCAAGACTGAAGGTCTGTTTTAATTACAGCATTCAAATATGGTGGTAATGGACAACCTTGTAAATCTCTCCTAGAGTTAGGTTTTTCATTACATTTTTAATGAAATACTGATTACCCTGTGCTAATTGACATGAGCCCTGAGCAGAGTAAGCAAATGAAAACAATCTGGCAACTGGCTGCTACTATGCACTGGTAGGTCCTGTTCTTCCTCACTGCTCCTTGAGTGCAGGCTGGTGGGACGCCAGGGATGAAGCGAGGTAGGGGCAGTAGTATAGGGTCTGTTCCATGGATTTTACTGTTTGAGGTGTCTGTCATCTTTTTTGCTTTCTTTCTCTTCTATTTGCAAATTAATTTAGTTCATTTCTAGTACCTGCTTCACTTACATTTTTGTTTGCTGACTTGTCTGGGCAAGCAATGGTTTTGGGCAGCCAAGTAAAATATAGTTGTCCTCAACTCAACTGTTGGTGAAAGGATTTTGTATCTGGCTTGGAGGGTTTTCATGAGAGGTTTTCAAGCTCAATTCTAGTTTATGTCTATAGGAGTTTTTTGCATGCTTCCAGGAACAGGATTTTGTACAAAATCACCATTTTTGTTTAAGATAATGTGTGTATTATATTTATGGTTTGTCTATGGTTGAAATGCAAGTACTAAATGAAATAGTTTTAATTCTCAGGGTTGCACCTGACAGCTTTAGCAAGACTGACCTTTCAATTGGACCCTTAGTCCTTAAGATTGATTGTCAATTAAGTGGTTGGTTTGGTTTTAAATGAAGATTTTCATCCTAGGCATATAAGCCCAAGTTTAATCTTGAATCATCTTAACCTGACTTTCAGAAAAGCAGGTTAAAAGCCCACTGCTTGCTGAAAATTAAGCTACTTTAATTTATCTGAAGTTGATACTTGATGGTTCGTTACCCACTTTAAAATATATAGGCCATTATCTCTTGCAGTGTAAACACTGTGAAAAATGTCACATTTAATAAAAACTGTGACCTCATTCTCAGCCTTATTTTAAATGAGTTTCATTATTTTACTCAATATATTATTTATTCATGTATTCAAATATATTTATTCAGTGAAGGCAGAGATATTTTGATTAATTCAAAGACTAAATGCTCTGTACTTCTCATGCAAATTGCCAAAAAAAAAGAAAAAAAGAAGGTAAAACGCTCTTTCCACTCCAAGGGCTAAATGCATCATCAGAATGTAATGAATGCCGCTGCTTGTGCGCAGTCGAGTGAGGATTCATGTTATCATGAATCTCTCTCCGTGGCTTTTACTGTTATAGCAAAAATAAAATTCAGCACATGGGTTATATATCTGTTTGATGCTTATTTACAGACCCCATTTAAATGGGAAGTAGAGTAGGTGGTCAGAGGAGCCATGCCAGCTACAAAGTTGTCTTATGGCATGACTCCAGTATGTCTTTGCTATTATTTCTACAATTCTACCGGCTTTGCCTTTCTCAATTGAAATTTAACAATAATAAAAACAAACAAACAAACAAAAAAAAACCAACCCAAAACCTGCAAAGCGAGACAGGTGGGATTTTCAAAAAGCGCTTGCCATTATATTAATTAATTTCCCACTGAAGTGGGTAGTTAATCTCATTGACCTGACTTTGGTGGGAGCAGATCTCAGGCCAATACTGAGCAGTGTTACACACGTGGAACAGCAATGTGTTGTAAAGTTTGCCCAGCTTGATGGTATATCCAGGCTCTGGGAATCTGAGCAGGGTAAGACATTAAAGGTTCTTCGGTCCAGGCCTGGTATTTTCAACTAAAATCACTCATTGAATTTCCGTAGACTTGATTTATCTTAAGAAAAAGAAAAAAAAAAAAAAAGCCTGGTGAATTTGGTTTTTTGTCTTTTGGTTTTAATACATATTTAGGGCAATACTTGTACTTTCTGTCCCCTCAGTGCTGTGACTGAGAGTCAGCCTGACCCAGGACATTCTCTGGCCCCTTTGCACGGGTTCCAGACAGAAACACGATTTGCTGTGACCAGACCCCAGCCAGGTCTGGTGATGAGGGTGACACTGAAGGTGCAGAAGCCACAGGCTCTTCTCCAGCTCACGCCCAGTTGAGCCAGGGTCAAAGTCTGGATGCCCAGTGGCTGGGAAAGCTTATTTTGTACCACCGCAATCCCGCTGCATCCCCAGTCCATCCTGCAGCCCCGTCCATCCTGTGGTTCCCAGTGGAAAGGGAGAAGCTGATACTGCATTGCAGAGAAGTTTGTGTTATGTGATTCCCCCCATCTGGTGGACCTGACTTGCGTATCACGCTTGTGAGATGTACCCCAAATACCTCCACACAGCTTGCTGTCACACAGTTTGCCAATCACATCTCTAGTGCCTGGCCCAGATGCGTAGCAGGCTGCTTGCCCAAAGGGCTGGCAGTTTTCATTGGACCCTCTTTGCAGACATGGCTGGAAAAGGGTCCAAGGTAGTGGAAAAACAGTGCTTCTTCACGATGCAGTGTTGCACAGGAAGACTGACCATGGCACAGACATTTTTCCTGAGCATCTTCCAGAAAGCAGCCTGTCCCAACTGCAGGGCCAAAATTTCTCTCTGGGATCTCTATAGCCATCATTCTCTCTCATGTTGTATCCTGTCCCCAGGGGGGATTTCCATTGACATTAACTGATCCTCTCTGTGTTACGGATCTGAAAGCAGAAATTTTGTGCTCAGGTTGCCAGACTCTGTGCAGACACAAAACAACTGACAGCCTGCTGCAACCTGGTACAGATCTCAGGTAGAAACAGTGGGGTTCTTGTTCTGGGTCTCCACAGATCAGCCCTTAAACACCAGCTGGAAGGTTCTCGCATCCTTGCGTGCAGCACCAGGCAATATTCTGTTTCATAGCAATTTTGTACCACAACATGGAAATTAATTGTAGAAGTTAGTAGATACTATCGAAATTTCCAGCAAGGATGCCTGTTCCCCTTACCTATGAAAAGGCCTCCCTAGTCATACTGCTGCACAGCCAGGCTGTAGTTCATCTGAACCATGAAGTAGAAAGTCACTGATATTTTTAATCAAGGTCCAAATTAGAATATTGCAGTAAAAGCATTTCTCTTTCACTTAAAATACGTGTATTTCTGGATTGTATTAGCAAAACTCTGCATTGCCCTAGTTTTTTAACATACGAAGCGCAACAAGGCAGTAGCTGTTTTTCTGTCTAATAATAGTTTCCATAAGCTATACCGTAAGTTGAAAGTATCCATCTGTCTACCAAGGCATATCCTTCACGTGGGATTTGCCCAAAATAAGAACTTTCTGTTGCAAAAATCTGGTTACAGAAATTGGATTGTTACTGAGGGCATGAAGCAACAGCCTTGACATGAACTTCCCCTTGAATTCTGGTGACTGAAGAGGCAGAAAACATGACCTGCAAGGCTGGAAAATAGGTCTTCAGGTCAGAACTTGCCAACCTCAATGTCTCTATTACGTTCTTCAAAGTGAGGAAGCTTAAAACAAACACCAGCTCCGCAGGAGGCACCTGCAGAGCACTGTCAGTCTGTTGATGTAGCCGCAAATTCTTCTCATGTGTTTGCAGTCCTCAGTCCCATCATGATGTAAACTTTCAGGCCAGGACTCACGCTTAGGATATCAAGATCGTTGCACTTCTCATTTTGTAATTCCTCCCGTGTGAAAACTTTGGCGCGAAACTTAATAATAAAACCTGTGGGCAGCTCTCCTAATAATATAAATCTCCTTCGTGATAGTGGGGCATCTGCTCAGGCCTCAGCAGGGCGCTTTGCATCCTGCAAGACTTCTCATAACTTTCTCAGGTGGATATTTTTGTGATAGCTACTGGACAATTCCCATCATTTGAGATTGATGAAACACAGCAGCCTCATAGAGGTATAGAGATTGGAAACATTTGTAGAGTTTTTTTGTTTTGTTCTTTTTTTTTTGGGGGGGGGGGGGTTTGTTTGATTACGGTTTTGGGTTTTGTTTTTTTACAAAAGTCTGCTGTGCATTCCCTCATTTTAAAAAGCTTTACTCTGAAACTGCTGTTGATCCACTAGCGTTTAAAAGGCATTTAAAAGAAAACCTTTCATACCTTTGCAATTGAAAGAATATTGCCATGAAGAGGCAAAGCATTTTAATATTATTTTGTCTGTATTCTTGCCGTTGCTCATTTTCTTTGCTTTTTCTTTTGGGTCTACTCTGTTTGTCCATTACTTTTATTAATCATTGGAATTCTGGTCTCAACAATCAGCCCTTCACAGCTCTGGACATTGCACAAACACAGCAGAGGAAATTCTGAATTCCTTGAAGTCACTGGCAAGCTTGACATTAATTTTCATAAGGCACATGATCCGAACCACAGTCTTCTTGCAGTGAAATGTGGACATGGTAAAAAATTGTGCTGTGCTCAATTCCAGCCTTGTCAATGGCAAATGCATTTTATACTGAGCACTGAACTCAGTAAGAAAACTGAAAGTGTGATGCAGAAAGGGAAACCTTGGACTGGAAACTGGGAAACCTTTATTTTGATTGTCGTGTTACTTTGGTAGATTTACTGCTTGCAAAAGCTGGTGTTAATGACAGGAGACCGGGACACTGTTGAGTGTTAAGCTTGGCTCTGCCACAGGCTCAACATGTCAGCATGACCAAGTTTCACATTTATTGAATGGTGATAACATTTACATGCTTCACACGGGGACTGAGATGGCGGGGACCACGTATGCTCCTACGCAGGCATAAGCTGTCTGGTTGTTCACAAATATCCCGAATGAAACACTGCTGCTTTATGCTTGGATGACAGATGGGTCTGGTCTAGTCATGTTTTTGTTGGCGTTCACCTACTCAGTGTACAGCAGTGAGAGCACTGCTGAGTGCTTTTCTTTAATCTATAAGTAAAATACGTGTTTTCTCTATCTGCAGGTCTTGCTAGGTTAGATATAAAAGATAGATTAGTGTGACTAACTGTAGTGTAAAATACCGTTGTCTAGATTTTGACTTTTAAGAATTGAGTCTGGGAATAGCCTGTGGTTTCTTGACTTTGTTAAGCCGCAAGCTTGCATCATGCCTGATAACCACAGCCAGAATTACTTGAGTGGCTTCTTTGATATAATTAGAGCTTGCTTTTAGTTTTAATCACTTGCTATTTAAAGGTCCGGGAAAGGAACCAATTTATAAGTCCTCTTAAACTTCACATAAGGTTCAGGAAGGCCATGAACTCATGAAAGGCAAGGCCGTTAAAAAAAGCACAATGAAGGTATCGGCATGTGCATTTTAAAAACACATCTATAAATTTGCTATCCAAAACTGTATTTGTTATTCTTTGCAGTAACTGTAGAGCTGTGAGCTGTCTATTGAATGACTCTAGCGCCCTTGAACATAAAATTTTGTTACATAAATAATTTCAGAAAATGTTCTCCTGTGGTGCTAGTGAACATTTTTAATTATCTCCTCTCTACCCACCCCGTCTGATCTTAGATGCAGAGCTTTTAAAATCTCCATGAAGTGGTGTTATGTCCCTAGCTGCATTCCCACGATTTCACATATCCCTGCATTTCATTTATTTTGTCAATTTGGCACCAAACCCATCAGATTGTCCAGTTCTGGGAAACCAGATGGTTAGAAATGCTCAAGGGTCCATGATTCACAGAACACCAGGCCTGGTTTGCCACAGACACGTTCATGAGTTTGGCTCTTCCAGCACCACCAAGCTCAGAGGACAGGTAACTGCCACCACTGTCTCCACCAGCTTTGGGGCTTACTGGAGGTCAGTTCAACCACAGCTTTGAGGGCTTTCCAGGTGTTTGGAGTAGCCTTGGATGGGTGAAGGGAACGGACAGTGCTCTTTTCCAATGGCACAGCTGGGAGAATCGGGCTCCTCCACGGGCTCCTTGTCTGCTGCAGCTCCTTGCCAGGGGTGTGGGACAGCCCAGAGCCCTCCTCCAGCCATACATCCCACTCCCACGGATGGTGATGCTGGATGAGGGCATTCACCAGCCAGCACCACAAAAATTAGTCAGGAGTCGAGCACAGTTCGTGGATTTTCTATAAAAAACTAATTGTAGACTTCATTGCCAAGTGCCAAATCCATTTTCACCTCTTCTGGGAGCCATTCAATAAACTTTATGTTCTGAAGTAATGCAAAAACTGCTGCAGTTTAATGCAGTGTTTTATGTGTCTTCCCTGCATTTTAACACCTGATTTTTGCTAATAGTCCAGTGTGGATTTTCTTTTTCTTTCTAAATTATATTAATAGGACTGAAATGCCCCGTGACCTGGCATGTCTCTCTAGAGGTTCACTCCCTCTTGCCCAGGAAGAAGCCAATATTTCCAGGAGCGGTTGCCTGTACAGAGTTGTCACCTTGAGAGCCACGGGCTCAGGATGTGATCAGGCTGGGTGACATCACTGCTGTGCGATCATGCCTATGCAAACCAAAGAAATGAAGGTGGGATAGAATTGCCCTCATTCTGCCACCCCTGTGGGACACTGTGGCTCCTCCCCTAATGGCATCAGGTGGTAAGATGGACCCTGCAGCACCCCCAACACAGTCTTGACCCAACTTTGCATTGGCTCTTTGACGATGCTGGGCGCCAAGAGCTGCTCCTATGAAGAGGGTCTGAGCAGACATTTTGCTGGAGCAAACACTCTCAGACATGATCACCTGCCACATTTTACATGGCATCTGTAACTGTGAGCCTGGGGACCTGCCTGCAGGTACACCATCTAAAGGCCTCCATCTGGGAACTGCTATTAAAGAAAAGAAATAGTGCAGAAGGTAAAATTTTCAGATGATTAGCATCTACGTTTATACTCCTTTCACAGAACCATAGGACTCTGTTAGTGCAAGTCATTGTGCATAAACCAGAGCAAACCATGCCTGGAAATGAAAAACAACCCTACCTAAAATGAAAACCCCATCCAAGAAACAAACCCACAGAGAAACAAACTCAGAATTGAGGTTGTCA
Source organism: Nycticryphes semicollaris (assembly GCA_013400055.1). Classification (NCBI taxonomy): domain Eukaryota; kingdom Metazoa; phylum Chordata; class Aves; order Charadriiformes; family Rostratulidae; genus Nycticryphes; species Nycticryphes semicollaris. Next base: position 750,023 of record VXBJ01006941.1, read on the forward strand.
CAGTGGTTTTTATTCAGCCTTTTTTAACTGACCCGTTTCCGCATTCATGATCTTCTGGCTATGGATATATTTAATAAAAAAAAAAAAGAAGGAAAAAAAAAAAAGGAAGCATGAACTTTAGCAGAATATCAGAAGAAATGCTTCTCAACAGAGAGATGCAATAGGTTTATAAAACATTTTCCTTCCCAAGAAGCAAATGGGTTTTGAAAACAAAACTAGATAGTGTATTGAATATGGCACATTATGATACTCCATGGCAGGAGGAAGGTCTCTAAACGAAAGCATCTTTTCTAGCTTACATGTCTGGAGGGGAAGATTTTGAAGGGTTTTAAGAGCCATTGGTGCAGTAACTCCCATAAGCAGTTTCAGAAATAATCATCCCCATAACACTGCAGGTAACATCCTCCAACACCCAACACCAGGATTTAGGATTCACTGTTGTCCTCTACTGATGAGAAGCTGTTCAACTTCTGGCAGTAACAGTTTGACCCTATAGCATTTCTCTGTGCCACTAGCTGAGCAATAGGATTTCTTTAGGGGAGTGATAGTGGGAGTTTCCCACTCTTAAGAACATCAGAAATTCCCGAAGAGTCAAATCAAAAGCTTTTGGAAATCAAGAGGAAATGTTCCATTTTCTGCACTGTCTTTTGTGTGTATTTTTTTCCTTTTGACATTGCCTGATACAAAGGGGAATTAGTTTCTTGATAGTACAGCAGCGGATTGCAGGTTCTGCATCTTGTTTTTTTTTTAATTCAGAACAACTCTGCTTTTATTAGGTTTGTGTTATCTCTTTATTTTACTACAATCTTCTTTGCATTTCATAAATATTAATTCCCTAGACAGTCTCTTTTGTTTAGTAGTTTTCATCTATCAGGCTTTTCTGTTTCCCTTTCCTCTCTTGTCCCAGAGAGATGTCATCCTCTGCCATCAAAAGCAAGAGCTTCTCAAAGGAAGCTTTTCAGCCCAGAGATGTAGGAGCAATATTTTTACTACATATCATTTTTATTTTCTTCTCTGTGTTCCTTCCCTTTCACTTTCTAATGCCAGAGCCAGGCTCTGATTTCACCCGATTCTTTCAAGAGGACTAAAGCTTTAAAAACATCTTCACCAACTTTTTTCCTCCTGTCTTCCGTGGACAGACATTTTAGACTATTCCTTCATCTTTGTACTGACGTCTGGGTACCAGACCATGGTACCAAATGCCATTCAAACCCAGAGAGCTGTTCTCAGGCAGCCTGTGATTTTGCTACAGTTTTGTGGGTTTTCTTCATGGGATCCTTCAAACGACTCATTTTCCTTCATGCTTTCCTTCACCTTCTCTACTGTGTTTCAAGTTGTTTTTAATGCAGACAAGTAAGATATGTTAGGCTAAAGGAGGTAGGCAGAGTTGTAGTACTACATTTAAGCTGTACCCACTAACCAGCTTCTTAATGCTACTTCTCCAAATTGGAGTGGTTTATCTCAATATTGTCTAGCTATTGCAGATGAACTGTATGCTTCTCACGTCCCTGTTTCTTGCAGTGAACCCAGTACTTTTCCAGAAAAAGTCAAATGCCTCCTTTTACTTCTCGCCATGACATTTACAGATACATGAACTTTATGGGTTTTTTTCAGTAACATACAGGTTGATTTTCAGAGGTGTTGTAAACTCGTATTATTAAATTAAGAGACCAACACGTGACCCTTCTTTCTTTGTACTTTAAGTAATTTTTTTTTTTAATCCCAGAACAACAGCTTGGAATGCTCTGACTGTACTGAACTTTGATTTTCCATTAGATCTCAGTGGCATATAGGACAGTTGTTTTGATAAATGGAAAACTATATGTGTCGCTGCAGTACGTGCTATACATTTTCACAGCAGACAGTGCCAAATATCTGTTATTAATTTCTCATAGACACTAACTTGATATGGAAGTTACGCCCAATGGTGAATCTCACAAGTGTTGGTCAGGAAAGAAATCACAAAGAGGGAAAATTGTAAGTCTAAACCAAGCACTTTGAATAGTGTCATCTGCTGCTACCAGCATTCTTTACTGTCACAATTTCTGAACCTGAATTTCGAGGCTCCAGTTGAATCCATTTACTTAACATTTAGGTAACTGGGAGGACTAGAAACTTTAGGGAGGACAAATATTTAAAGAGATCCTCTGTTCTGAAGTTCTCCCAGAAAAGTACTAGGAACCAAGACTCCATCCCCCATCTTAAAATATGAGCAGAATCACAAAAAGTTGAACGTGCTGGTAGCATTGGGTTGCCTTGCCTTGAACTGGGCAGAGTTGCACTTGGGCAGGGAAGAGATGCTGAGAGAGGACACGGTTCAGCTTGTGAAGATGGTAGAAAAATGCAGCAATGCTAGAGCGATTCTTTGTGGCTTACTTCTCACATCTGGAAAGCGGGGATGATGCATTGTGCTTTGAAGTTTACAGATGGAAAAAGACCAGATAAGTACTGGGTGTTATTTTTATTTCAGAGCTCAGTCTGCAATAACGGCTCCAGATGCAGCTTCAGGAGGAATTATCCATCCTGCCAGCACCTGCATATCCCTCTGCATTTTATCTGAGGTTTATTTGGGAACTAGCATTTATTCCCATTCAATGTGTACATCTGTTGCCTTCAGTCCCTAATGAGACAGGTCATAGCTCAAATATGCCTGTATTTTAGTGGACTAAGGACTGCTCCACAACCTTGCCATAGGGAGAAGAGTACTCAAGGTACTCCCAATAAGCCATAGGCTACAGTTGAGCTCCTAAGACTTGCTGATCTCAGTTGATCTGCAAAAACTAACTGGTGAGGGGAGGACGAGAGGGGCCCAATCCTGTCTGCAGTGTTGGGGTGGCTGAAGAGGGAACAAAAAGTATAATTAGGCTGTTGCATAGGCTCTGCGTAGCCTAGCTGGCTGTTCAGCAGTTCCATTTTTCTCAGCTAATCTTGGCAAGTGTTTTCTCCTCCTGGAAATGGTATAAGCGAACCTGCAGGTTATCTCTGCTCAGGTGGTCCTTCTCTCTCCGGAGCTGAAGACAACAGAACATGAATCATTAAAAGCAAAACAGGAGCAGAAGTTCTGCATCAGGTTTAAACTAGTAGTGTATAGTAACTGCTTTATCTCAATCTCCTAAGTACTCTGTGTGTGTTGGAGCAGCCTCTTATTCATCCTGTTTAACATTCATGTCTTCCTTTGAAAAAGTTTGCATCTCTCCCCTCTGCTCCCAGCCCTCCCTGGGTTTGAAAGTTCAACTTGAGCTCTAGCACTATTGAGTGCAGCTTGCAAAAGGGATGCTGGAGGGGTTAAATGAAGAGCAGCCGGGGAGAGTGAGGAAAGACCGATGAGAGGCACAAGTGAAAAAGGAGCTCAGGCAGAACGAAGAGTTAAGGCTAACCTTAAAATAACTAGGATTACTTTGTACCCTGTATTGCATTAGCCAGGGGCTGAGAGAACACAGTAGGGTTAATGAGTTAGGGAGCCTTGGCCACTTCTGAAGAATGCTGAGGGGGGAGAGACTGAAGGGTAGGGGCTTGCACTTGCACAGGCATAAAGAGAGGTGATGGCAAGCTGCAAGAAGAGAGCACCCAGGAGGACAGAAGAAGTTGAATGAAATTACGTTTTGTTCCTGGAAGCAGTGAATCCCACATACTGCTTTCCCCTGTGAGCAAAGCTTATTTTTAAACAAACAAAGGCAGAGATAAAGTTAGGTCATGGAGCAGGAAGAGAAGGTCTCTAAAAACAGTAGGAAGAGTTGGGTAAGAGGCTTTGTGAGACTTCCCTTGCTAGCTGGGGTACACAGCAGTTGGAAAATATGCATGGGGATGGATTACAGGAATAGATATAGGGTTGCAGACGCCTGATTAGAAGTGTTTAAGTACAGTCCTTGCAAATGGGACCTTCACATGGTGACCTGCTCCAGCCAGGGAGCTGGAAAGGATCCAGAAGGGATTTAGAAACAACAGTATAAGCAGACTTTCACAAAATCAGTTTTATATTTAAAATGCAAAACTAAAAGGGTTGAGAGCAGTTGGAGGCTGTTGTTAATCTCTAGGTCAGCTGTGCTGATGCATCTCATAAAAGGCAGGATATGTTCAAAGAGCAAAACCCACTGTTAATTATCAGCATGTTTGTGAGAGGCATTTGTGCCATGGAAGCCCTCCCATGAGGTAAAGGCCATGGCAGTGCTTGGCAGCTCTCCCTGCAGGTCCTGCAGTTGGCAACACTGTGAGATGGAAGAGGTACCCGTAGATCATTCATCGACCCAGTGGGTGAAAGTTGCTGTGTAAAGAATCTAAAATAATAGCTCTCTTAGCTGGAACTTTTAATTTAGGTTTACATCTCCCTCAGGAATTTCAGCTATTCCAGAGCTATGTGAACTTGTCACTTTTCTCCAGTCCTAAATCCGTGTCACCTGGCAGCTCTAGAGAAAGACAACCTCCATTCAATAAGCCAGAACAACATCAGCTCCCAGTGTTTCCTGGGAGTCATTGGGTGCTTCTGCTGTCTTGATGGAAACCATCAGAGAGGTGACAGCAGTTCCCAGGTATCAACTGACTGTGAGGCTCACGAGTGCTTCTCAGACCACCCTAATAAGCAAGACCAGCAGCAGTACATGCTTTCCCTCCACTTTGCTACTACATTTTTTCACTCCCACCTACTTATGCACGAAGTGTCTTTCAGTGCTTTGGTACTGCCTGGAAACACCCGTGTGCCCTGGTCTTGACTGACATCAGCCAGTGTGCCATCTGGGTGCTTTCCACCGGGATGTGGGCAGGGATGTATGTATGCACGTGCATGCTTGTGTGTATAGGGAGATGTATGCATTCCTGCCCAGCTTACTTAGCATTATTTGTTAATCAAAGAGAAAAAAAAGCAGCTTAGAAAAATAAAAAGCCCTGAGAACAGTTGCAAGCTCATATGGGTGGGCAAGCAGAAGCCAGTGGTAGCTGGAGTTATTGATAGCCAAGCAGTCAGTTCCCCTCAAAGTCCTTTTCCACGGCTGCAATTCCAAAAAGCGCCACAGTGGATGTAAACCGCCCAGTGCTACCTTTTACCTGTGCCAAAGGGAAGCTGTCCCTGCGAGCTGCTCAGTGCAAAGCACACCCCTCTGCCCTGCAAAGACCCCATGGGAGGGGGAACGGCGCTGGCTCTGTGTGTGGGACATAACCAGCCAGGTCCCCACTGCGCAGGAGAGGGCACGTTTCCGTTCGGTGCACGCTCTTGGCTCCCATAGCCCCGCGCAGCTGAATGCCTCCACTCTCTCCTGGCTTTCACGCTGTGTCCCTTCAGGCCTCAGGGCCGCAGGTTGGCACCTCTCTGCCACTCACCTTGTCTTCCAGAGGACATATCTCCCCAGTCCTTCAGTGCCCTCCAGGCTCACAAATGCCATTAGCACCTGCCCAGCACTGCAGGCAGCTCAGGATGGCAAGGACCTGCTTTGGGGGATTTTGCATGCCGAGCAAGTGCTAGCTGAAAACTCGGTCCTGGAGCTCCTTTTTCTTCTGATCTTGCTGGCACACTCAAGCTGCAGGTGGGACAAGGCGGATGACAGGAGTACAAGAGCAGCAAAGAAGGAGCCAGCCCTTCCACCAGATAGAGAGGGAACTCATGAGAGGCTGGCGCTCATTCAGCATCCGTGAAAGGAGCAGAGTGCCAGGAGACAGAGTTTGGCTGCAGCCGGAGAAGGATCCCAAAAGCAAGAGCTCAGAGTGGCCCTTTTCTGTTCGTTTTCTTTCAGAAGTTTAAAAAAGAATGAACATTTGGGAAAAAAAAAAAAAAGGAAAAAAGGGGGAAAAAAAGATGATGTGCAATTTCTTTCAGGGAAATGTTGAGGGAACAGTTTCAAAAAAATAGCTGCCATTTAAAGAAGTACTAAGAATTTGTTCTTCCATTGTAAGTTAACATTTAGTATGCAGTCACTAAATGGATCTGTTATTAGATGAGACAGAGAACCCTTAGAAATCACAGTAAACACAGCTGTAGAGATGAGTCAAATTAACAAGGCATCGTGCTAATAATTGTACCTTCCAGTTGGCTTAAATTGCTGAGGAAAGTTACTTCTAATATTGCCCTTAAGCTCCACCATAGGCAGGCTTAATGTGGAAAGTCAGATGCTTAAAAATCCAACCAAGGCATTTTTAGGTTTGTCAGAATTTAAAGATTACCTAGGGGTGTTTTCTGGTCTTTTATTGCTCTGGTGAGGTCTCTTCCACTGCAGTTCAGAGGGACCAAGGGAGATGGGAAGTTTCTGGCAAGTGCCTGTTGGTCGGATCTGCAGAGCGTTGGATATTGTCATCTGTGTAGAGCTGGCACAGTGGTTGGGGAGCGCTGGCATTTGGGAAGAGGTGTTGGTGGCCAGCAGAGAGGGCAGCCTTATGTGCAGATGCTCTTTGCTTCCCGGAGAAGCCTGTGGTGGAGTCATTTGCGGTCGGCTACTGGCAGTGAGTTTCTTCCAGTGCACAAAGACTGAAACATCTGGCTCTTTCAACAAAATCAGAAAATGCTGCAAAAGCAAACAAAAACCCAAATCCCTCTCCTGTGTCACAGTCAGTCTTTAGCTCTGGTCCCAATTTGGGTCTAATCCTGACAGTGTTAGGGTTGGGCTACATGACTGCCTTTGGCTTGTCTGGGGCTCAGCATCCCTCAGGACTGGAGCCACTGGTGTTTATCGCGAGGTAGAGGAAATCGGACCTAGGAAGCTATTAGTGAAACTGGCTTTCCGTGTTAACCCAGAATCTTATTTCTGTACTACTTCATTCCACACAGGAAGGTTCCCTGGGAAGCCTGTTGTGATTAAGATTATAAATGGGTGCTAGCATTTTAATAGAAGGGGCCTTTTGTCTTTTCAAGCAGGGGGTCATCTAATTCTTTTTGTACAGCAGCAGAAAGGTGAAAAGTTTGCCGTTAACTGTAATTAAGGCTGTGGAGAATGAGCAACCCTGGTTAGTCACCTTCTGTGAACATTAGCGTACTCACTAATGGACAAATGTGCCAGGAAAATTTACCTTGGAACAGCAAGGTTTAGTCTGAGCAAAATATAACTTCACCAAGGGGGAATAAAAGAAATTCAATGTCAATTTGTAATAGTTTAGTCAAAAAGAAAATTTATTATCCAACAGATTTGGGTATTTTGTCAGTCTGTGTCCAGATAAATTCTTTCAAATCATTACATCAAAAAAAAAAAGGAGTCAGACTGAGATAGGAGATGAAATCTGGTTTTGTTTCTGCCACTGACCTGCGGGGGTGGGGGTGAGATCAGCTCTCTCTTCTCCATCCCCTCTGGGCCTCTGCACTGTCCAATTAGACAAGTGAGCCCCATTGGGGGAGAGCTTGCAACAGGATCATACACTGTCAGGCATGATCACTCCTGCTGCCAGCTCCTTACCTTAAATAAAACAGCATAGTGTGGGGTTTTTGGTTTTTTGGGTT
>VXBJ01006942.1:0-38588 GCA_013400055.1 Nycticryphes semicollaris
CCGCCGTTATTTCCCTTATTTCCCTTCGCCTGGGTTTCTTGACAATCGTTAATGTGCGAGTTGACTGATTTTCATGGTAATATGCTAAACAAGTGCCTCTTTCTCTGCGCAGCGATCCGGCGGCTCAGCCAGAGCCCCCGTGATAGACTCGGCGTACAATACCCTGATGTAGTGAATGTGGCGTGCCAAAGTAATTCCGAGTGAAATCCCAAGGGATTTATGTCAAGGACAAAATAGTGTATCCCATGGGTAAATATAGTTAGCACAGCTGCAAAACAGAATTTATTTCTTGTTTGCGATATCATTTTTAAAGTATGGCATAGGGAAAGCTTTAAAAATGAAATTATAGCATGCAATAAAAAAAGCTCATAGGCACTGTATTCAAATTATGCAACAGTAATATGCTGAGTTCATAAATAAACATCTCTTATTAACCCTTCTCATAGCAAAATGCTATTTTTTCCCTTGAAGTAAACAGCCGGAATGATTTGCCGGGGAAAACATCAGCAAACAAGGGTAAGCCATAGCTGCAGATGGTGTTATTATCCGCAAAGCCGTGAGCAGGACGTGTGGGAAAGTGGCCAGGACACCAAACCCCAACCCAGGGGGTGGCCCCAGTGCCGGTGGGGACACGGGGGACTGGGTGACAGGGTCCCCAAGTGGCAATCCTCCCTCCACGCCCCCGCCTTCCGCACCCCCTGCCCCGAGTTATTAGGGTAAGCATTAAGTGGCTAATCAATTTTGTTTGCATATGCAAGTGAAGACGCTGTCATTTCATTAGCTCAAGTAAGGACTCAGCACACTTTGTGCAGCTTCGATAATTCTCTTTAAAGTTATTGAGAAATGTATGCTTAATTATATTTGCATATGAAAAATAGGGTCTAATTAGTTTGATTGATTATTATCTTAACCTTAATGACATTTTGAGTATCTGTCCCAACTAATAGCAAATGTATCTCTAATAAATCACGAATTTTTATAGCATGGTCTATCGAGCTTCCTTTTGAAATATATTTTATTAATATACCAGAATGTATTGAAACTGAAACAAGTCAAACAACTGCCCATTTATTAAACCATTTAAATGTCAGTTTTATACAAGAGTATTATTACAGGAAATACGTTCCTGTGAAAGACATCTGTAGGCCAGGGAGACTCAAAATATTCGTTATTTTAGTGAAACGTATGAAGGAAATAAAAACTCAATTATGTCATTTATTGCACCAAATAAATTTATATCGACTGGTGGCCTAAATGTTTTGCATTAGCAGACGTTATTCCTGCAAACTCCCTAATTTTCCAGGGCTGATCCCGTGCCGACGCATCTCGTCCTCCCATCTCTTCCCTCCGGAGTGAGCCATCCTGGACCGGCGGCACCTTCCAGCAGGGACCGGTGTTTTCTGGAGCTCTGGGATCAGCTCTCCTTTGGGGAATCCGAGGAGAATTCCCAGCTGGAGCCGGTGTCCGACTCGGAGCTGCAGCATCATCTTCCCGGCCACCCACCCACCCACCATCCCAGGGGAAATAAGAAGCAGGAGCCGCTTTCGTACCATCCTTGATTGAAATTCTTAGGCGGTGGCGGTGTCCCTGCCATCAATGCCTTAATTAGAAATTAGGATAGTCACATTGGCATAAATTAAATCAGACTAAAGATGATTAACAAAGTAATGCAAGAAATCATTAAATTAAACCACTGTGCCAAGTCCACTGCTGATCTATCACAAATTTGGGCTGCTAATGAGGTCTTAATTAGTAAGTTAGGTCGAAATAATTCATGTCATTCAATTCGGAGAAGACACTTTATTTTTTTCCAAGACTCGATGCAAATGGATCAACTAATGGGGCCGTAAATAAATAAATAAGCAAACGGCACCCCTGTGTTATCAAAACTCTGCCCACGGAAGTGGCAAACGTTAATTTGCAAAAGATTCGTTAGTCCCCTCGGCGCTCAAAGCACCCAGCTCTGTTACCTGACATCTCGCCTTCTTCAGGGCCTCTGGGCTGAGCCTGGCTGGATTTCTGGGGGTGGAAACAGAACTTTTTTTACTTCCATCTGAAGTCCGTCACTGCCAGCACCAGCAGTGAAAGCAAGTCAGCGTGTGCAAGAATTCATCTGGAAATTTTTCTGAGGAACGACGACGTCGTTAAATTGTTCTCCCCTTCTCTCCTGAAATAGCAGAAAAGTAGCATTTTCATTTATTTTATTTTTACATGACATTTTTGGCCTGCTGAGAGAGAGAAAAGGCAGGGTTTGTGCGATGAGCAGTTGCAGAGAAGCCGTGGGAAGGCTGGAAAACCCACAGCAGAGACCCTGCGTGGGCAAGAGGAGGGATGGGCAAACCCTCTCCCGCCCTGGGAAGCCCAGTGCAGCCCTTCAGAGCGGAGCAGAGCCAAGGGCTCTCCCCACCACCAGCAAATTGCTTCTTCCTGGCTTTACTTTTCCTTTCCCACGTATTTTCCAGCTGGAGACATCACACATTTCTGGGTCCCACCCCCCCTTTTTGGGGCAGCTACGTTGCAGTTCTGCTTGCACAGGCCCCACACACTGCTGCTGTAGGCACACACACAAAAAAAGATAGATTTATTTAAAAGTGGACTGAAATGGCCGTTTTGATCTTCTTCTGTGCTGCAGGTGCCTTTCTCCCCTGCATGCTGTGTGGGCAAACCCTCCTTTTCCATCACCTCCTGCTTCCCCGCTGACTCGCAGGACACCACAAAGAGAAAAAGGGCAAACCAGGCAAAATCCAGCCCAGCTGCCTGTGAATCCCCACGCCAGGAAGGCTGCAGCCCTGGAGGGTGACACCCCCGTGTTCCTAGCAGCCAGGTTGCCTGATGATATTGCCACCAGCAACAAGACCCCAAGGAGCTTGAGTATCTCCAAGAAGAGAGACCCTGGGGACCTCCCTGGCATGAAGATGCTCCAGCTTGGGTTATTTCATCTGCTAAAGAAGGGGATGAGAATAAAACTGAGGCAGGGCTGGAAAAGGCATTTTGACTGCAAAACTGATTGAGCCAGCACTTGTAAAAGTGCAGAACCATGATGATGCAGTCGCTTCCCCACACCCTGCAGCCCAGGGGGGGATGCAGCCCGGCACCCCAAAGCTCAACAGCCACCATGGGACAGCCAGCAGGTCCCCAGCTGCAGCATGTGGCACCACCAGGTCACCTCACTGGAGGAGCAGCAGCTGTGCCACAACAGGGCTGCAAGTGGCAGTGTCTGCAGAGTAATGAAAAAATCAGAGAAAAGCAGTTGGAGCAACTGCCAAGTAGGAGATATCCAAACAGGGCTGCTGGCTGGGAAATGGGGAATGTCAGAGAGACAGGACGTGTGTCCTCTGGGGTGGTGGGGACCTGCCAGGCTCTTCAGGGTCCCTGAGGATGAAGTTGGCAGAGAAAGCCCTTACAAAGGTGTCAAGGGGCTGTTGGGTGGATGCAGTGCCTGTAGGCACCGAGGGTTACTGATAGATGGGGAGAGCAGGCTGGGGTGGTGTGATGGATGTAGGAAAGATTCAGAGCAAGCTCTTTTTCATCTGAAATGAAATGTTGATTCAGACTGGACACCTAAATTATCCCATTCCCTCTTCTTTAAGACAACAAGAATTGGACTTTTAATGGCTCAGATGCTTTTGGAGAGCTTGCCTTCCCCCTGCCTTTTGTCTCTGACCCTGGACCCTGCAGAAAGCCTGGACAAAGCATGTAAATATCCCCCTGGCTAGGGTCTGGATGCTTCCTGCCCTCCTGGGTGCTTCCCACCCATCCTGCCGTGCTCCTGCAGCTGACCATTCCCGGTCTTTCCAGCCAGCACCCCATCACCGCTGCTGACAGCCACGCTGAGCTGCTCAGGCAGAAAAATATTGATTTTTCTTTCTTTTTTTTTTTTTCTCTGCAAACAGCCCCAGCTGCAAGAAGAGGGCTGGCAGGGCTGGATCCTGCTGCGGGGGGGTCGTCGGGATGCCTGGACCCAGTACGCTGCCTGCACCCTTTGGGGGTCCAGGGGTCTAGTGGAGGTGATGCTCTGTGCAAGCCCACCCGGCCTCCAGCATGAAGGCAAATCAGCAATGGTTAAACTTCACCTGGAATGGGTGTGAGCATCCCCAGGGATGCGCTGTGTGCCGTCCAAAGGCCACGAGCAGAGAGGGCAGGTGGGTGTACTGGGGTCTGCAGAAGCCAGAGCCAGCTGACTGGCTGTGTCACACAGCATCGCCCCTGGTCCAGCCGCCGGGAGGACACACAGCCAGGGACAGAGGCACTAAAAGACAAGCATTACAGTGTCTGTATGGTAAATAATGCCTTTAAGAAGCAAACCTGGCCATGAGGGCTTTGGGAAGTGTGTCTCTGCAGCCGATAAGGAGGGTGTAGTTGGGCAGGGAACTCCCAGCACCTCCCTTCCCATCTCGGGGGCCATGACCCAAACCCTGTAACCTCGAAGCCCAAGGCCAGAAAGGGTGGGATTTTCCACCCTGATTCTCTCCAGAATTGGATCCCGCCCTGGCACGGCACAGAAGAGAGACATAAATGAACCCTGCTATTCTAACGCCTGCAAAGCACCCGACGATACAAAAGCAGTGGTAACAAGAAATGATCAGAAAGAGCCAAGGAGGGTGACCTGGAAACCTTGTCTGCGTGCATTGAGTTCTGCTGTCTTGACTACGGTGCGGGGAAGTGTTTGGGGAATTAAGCAAAGCACATCACTTTTTTTGCATAATTGAATTCTCTGCATATTTTTTTTTTCTTTCTGTGCATAATCTTCCTTTCATGTTGTTCATGTACTTCCTAGATAATTCAGAGGTTACTTTCCTTGAAAAGAAAATACTGAAAGAACCTATGGCACTATATCCTTAAGTATTCCACTTGTTGTAAACTCCCCGAGGAATCTTACAGACACTAAACATCAGTGAAAAAATATTCAATACATTTTCAGAACAGCTCTTTGTACTTGAAATACTCTGGCTTATATTAAAATATTCTCATCTCCCTATAATTTATAAGAATTCATAGAAACAAGAGGACTTTATTTCTTCCAAACCTTGTTTCGCTGTGGCACCAGCGGTGCCAAGCGTGGCGGGCACCAAATCCTGGCACCGGCATCACCAGGAGGGGCCACATCCCGCATCTTCCCCCCTCCCCGCCAACCAGCACAACCACAGCAGTGTGGGCTGGAAGCTGGAGCAGGCAGGGGATCACCCTCCGCTTCCTTGAGACATGCAAACAAAAGGCGATTTCGAGGAGGAGGAGGAGGAAAAGAGTGGAAAATTGCCCACTGACATTTCACCTGCAGCACTGTGCAGCCCTGTGGAGGCGAGGAAGGGGTTGTGTGTGTGTGTGGTGTGGGGGGGTAGGATGCAGGAACCAGCCCTGGGGGGAACATGTGGGGCTGGGCTGGGGGGTGGAGCAGAGGGACTGGGTTGGGGGTGCAGCCAGAAGGGACCCTGCCAAAGCCAGCAGCACCAGTGTGACCCAGGATGGAGTGGCTGGATGAGAACACCCCCTCCTCATGAGGGATGGCTCCTGGGGGTATAAATGGATTTTTGCCCTGCGATGCTCACTCCTGGGGAAGGTGCAGGGGCTGAGACAAGGTGTAAAGGGATCCCCGGAGCCAAATAAGGCTCCAAGCTGGGCCACGGCTGCCATGGACCCAGCTGAGCTGCTTCCATTTTGCACGTTAGAAGGGAATTTTCCACTCCTTATATGGGCCCAAGCGGAGGCTCGAAGAAGGAAAAAGGAGCCAAGACAGCACCATTGCCTCCTCCTGCCCGAATGGGATTAATTTCTTGAAAAACAGACCTTTTCCCCCCACCCAACAAATGCAGAGCCCGTGGTGGCTGCACCTGACACAGGCTCCCATCGCAGGGACACGGCTGCCCTGAAGGGCATCGAGAAGGAGCTTCCCAAATTCCTAGCACTTCAGTGGTTAAAATGTTATCACTTTTATTCGTGTAATAGAGATGAAGTTCCCGGGCCTTCCAGGAGCATCAATCTAGAGATTTATTAACCAATTTAAAATACTATTGTCTTTCACTTCAATGTGAGATTGAGGTGTGTTGTCGGAGGAATATAAAGCTACAATCAGTGAGCCGCAGTGCTGGGAGACGCCAGTACCTGGAACTCAATAGATATTCATGAACATTCTCGTATTTAGTGAAGGAAATAACTTAATACCGACAGTGTCGATGGAATAATAGCCATTTCCTGGCTGACTTGCAGCCCTCAGAAAATGAGATTGCGCCTGCCTTCATTTTTCTTGTCTTTCCTGGGTTTCTTGCCGGGGAATGCACGGCGCAGGGATGCTGTGCGCATTCCAAATCAGCCGCAGGGCAAACCCCGCCGCCGCCGCCCAGCGTCCCACCCCGGGCCCGGCCGTGCCAGGAATACCCCCTCCCCGCAGGCATTTCATCCACGGAAAGGTTATAAATATTCCAATTATTATTCCAGGCCAAAGCAGGGCAGTCGGCCGCTCCGGCATCCCACGCCGAGCCCCACATTTCCCCCTTTAGCACAGGCGCAGCCTCGCACGCTGCATAAATATTCATGGCAAAATCAATTTGCGCCTAAAGATCTCTTCTGAAATTGCATCCCCGACGCAGCGGCTTGGCCCGGGAGCACGGATGGGACGTCACTGGAAATGCCACGTTCAGCCTAAATATATAGAATGGGGTAAATCTCCTGTAAGTAATTGTTACATGATTTCTCTTATTCCTCCATCATAACCGGCACTAAATTGGGTTTTATCATTTGAAAAGCTGCCGGCAGACGCTGCTGGGCAGAAAAAGAGAAGATCCCTCCCCTCACCCGGGTGCCCGACGGAGTCTGACAGCGCTTGCCAGCACAGCTTTGCCCAGGTTTTGGTCAACAGCCCTGAGTGACAGCTTTCTGGACTGGTGACCTCGAGGGACAGGCCGCTAAACTCAGAGATATTGGGAAAGTTTAACAAAAAACAATCAAACCCATTTAAAAATGGCCTCATGTGTTTCCTTAACTCCAATTAAAACCACGCTTTTGCAGAAAGCTCAAGCAAGGAGAAGTATTTCCTATTTCAATGCTCTCATTTGTTTTACTTGCCTCACCCCAAGTTAAAAAAAAAACAAAAACAGACCAGGGTGTATTTGGTCTGTGGAGTCCAGGTAATTTCCCTGCAACTTTCTGGCCTGGGCCAGGAGGCAGCCAGGCCTCTGTGATGTCTTAAAGACCCCTAATTCCAGCAATGAGCTCCCTTTGCCCCCTGGGAACCTCAAAAAAACCCCAGGTTGCCTGGGGTCTTCCTCAAAGAAGCTTCCTCAAATCTCCAGCTCCTGGAATCACATGAAAACGTGCGTCTGTCCCCAAATTGCAGGAGCCTCCTTGGCCCATCTTCTTGTAGGAGATGCAGGAGAGGACCCTGCAGAGCCCCATCGGGGATGCGCTGGGGCTGGGAGGAGGTCACTCCTTCCCACATGCCTGAGGACAAAGCGGTTCGGTAAAAACACTGATCTTCCAGTCTCAGGGAAAAAAAAAACCTGCAGCACCTACCAATCATTTTTATACCCGCTAAACAAAACCTGACAATGAGGATTTATTGCTTATAATATTAAGTGAAGTTTAATTTAGACCATCTATAAAAGTCCCATTCCAGAGTGTTTCCCAAAGATCCTCGACGCTTTAAAATAAAGAGGACAAATACTGAAGTGCTCTCTGAATGTTATGGGACAATTTCCTTTTATGTTGCCATTCAGTGATGTTTTCTCTCTGGCTGGAACCCAACATTTCAATGAATTTTTCAGACTCGATCATGCTCGTTCCCTCCCAGGCTGCCAGATGATGCTCATGTGAACAAGCTCATGCTGGCAGAACAATAACCAACGCTCAGCGGCCCCTGGAAGCCCCGCGTTCGTTTTCATCTCGTACAGCTGGGATCTTGCTCCCTGCAAGGAATGCAGCTCCTCCCAGAGGTATCCACATTCCTGAGCCCCCCACTCCCCCACCCTGCTTGAGGGGATAAGGACAAAGGGAGGTCCCCACCAGAGGAACCCCAAGCAGGGTTGATTCCAGAGCACCCAGCGATTGGGGATGTCGGGGATGTGGCCCCCCTGGATGTGCTCCAGCCTGGCCACTGCCCTGAGCACAGCCCTGCACGCTCCCCATGTGAGCAGAATCACACCCATCCCCATTCCCAAATCCACCCAGGGCATGTGGTGGCCAGTTGCACCAGTTCCTGAGCTCCTTCGGGTCACTGGGAGTGATCTGAAGGCATCTTTGGATGCATCTGAGTGCATCTTCCAGCGTGACCTCTCCCCGGGGGCGATGAGGGGAAGAGAGAGTAGCAGGAGAAGGTCATTCTGGATCTTAATGAACTTTGGGCAGTTCCTTTTTGATGGCGGGTACCGAGCAGCACCCAGCATTATTCTTTTCACCTGGATTTTGCTTTTCCTTGTGGGGTTTATGAGATGCAGTGTCTGGCCTTTCCCCAGCCCCAGAGTACTGGGATGCTCCCAGGGGACCCACTGGCTGATGCCCCCCAGCTCTGTTGTGCCCATCCCAGCTCAGCTGGGGGTACTGGTATCGGAGAGGCAGCACTGGAGCTGCGGGCAGTCAGGTCCTTGGATAAAGAGAAAGCGGAATATGATCTGCTGTAGGCAGAGCTGGAAATGGCAAAGTGGTGACGAATAGCATTGCTATGGTAACTCAATCAGTTAAAGTCCTCTGGCTCAATCCACTCCCGTTACCAGCAAGGCTGGGAGCAGAGTTAGGGAAAAAATAGAGCCGGGAAGAGGGAGAGATTAACACACCTGAAGACAGGGAGTGCACCGGGCTGATTGGATTAATCGCTGCAGATGACTGGAGCTCTATTTAGAAAGCACTGCTTTAAAAATATGCAGAATTTTAATTATGCATTGACACACACTTTATTCCTAATGAAGAAGAACTTGACAGCAAGGGCAGGTGCCATTAATTACGGCTGCTCACGGTGCTGGATCTCACTGCCCCCAGTGAAGAGCTGGGGAGCATCCACCCAGGCACGGTGCTGGTGGGCTGGTCCCCTCTGCCACAGGCTGCCCAGTTCCCCCAGTGCCAGACCAGTAACTCAGTAATTCAGACCTGGGTGGGGCAGAGCAGAAGGAGTTTCAGCCTGGTACTCAGAAAGATTTCTTTATTCTGCTATTCAAATACTAGTGAGAAGAAGACAGGGCTTTGGGTCAGATGTTTGTAGAGCTCTCGGAATCATTGCTTTTTAGTCTGCGCTCCCCACACCCGTCTGTGCCCCATTGAATCCCCAACAGGACCAGTCTGCTGCCAAAGAGGCAAATTGTGGTGAGTGAGCCTTCCCCGGGGACCCACTGGGCTCGCTGCCAGGGCACTGTGGCTACCGAACAGCTTGCCAAGAGGAACTCCTTAGTGCCACTACCTTTTTGGCCCGGATTTTTCTAGGTTTTATAAAAGCAGCAGCCAGAGCCCTTTGGCTGTGAGACGGAGCCGGCAGCAGCAGGCGAGCAGGCGGGGCGGGTGGCTTTAGGTGGGTTTGCTTGTTCATCTCTCCGCGTAGTGAACTGGTGCTTCTAAAACACCCCAGAAATGACGGTAAATGTGTTTTAAAATTTTGTGACAGTGCATGCACAAATCACCAATTAAAGGCTCCCTAAGTGCCCATTAACATGATAAGTCGTAACAGCTCCAAAAGAGACATTATTGTTTATCACGTCAGCGACCCGTGGATTAAGGACTCCCCAAGTACACATTGACAGGGTGAGCAGAACATCTCCGGAGCTGTTCTGCCGCACTCAGCTGTGGAGAATGGCAGCACTTGGGAGCCTCAGCAGCACCCAGCCTTGTTCATCCTCATCATCACCCAGCCCTGCTCCTCCTCCGCATCATCCAGCCCTACTCAGCGCCCCACCGTCACTCAGACCTGCTCAACATCGGCCTCACACAGCCCTGCTCATCATCATCACTGAGCCCTGCTCACCTCCAGCATCACCCACACCTGCTCATCCTCACCAGCATCTGGTCCTGCTCATCCTCATCATCACCCAGCCCTGCTCCTCCTCAGCATCATCCAGCCCTACTCAGCCCCTCGCCATCACTCAGACCTGCTCAGCCCCAGCATCACCCAGCCCTGCTCATCCTCATCATCACCCAGCCTTGCTCCTCCTCACCAGCACCCAGCCCTGCTCATCCCACATAACCTATCTGAGTATAAAGTAAATATTTTCACTAATTCAGACACTAGAGCCTTCTAAAAGTGTGGTTTTCCTGAGCATTAGAAGAGAAGTTAGTTCTGTGTCGCTCAAACCAAGACACCTTGGCACACACTGCATTAAAACAGGCTCACAAAATAAAGTCTCATGACTCTCCTCGCCCTAATTCTGCCCAACCTGCCTCATCCGCCCACAACAATTTGAGCAGGAATTTGATTTGGTTTGGAGCTGCTGAAAACTATTGCACCTGCTGGTTTCTGACATAGGGGTTTTTTTACTCTTTCATTTGCAAATAGCATCAGTCTGTGTTCTTAAAAATCTTCACCTTTAATTGAAAAGCACAGTTCTCCCAAGACAAAATATTACAGCCAAAAATGGCAATATTTTGCAAGACTTTGCTTCCATGGCATCACCTCACCCAGCTCTGGGACACACCATTCATGGGAACTCCCACTCTCCCAAAGCTCACGTCCCTGGCTCCTGAGTTTCACCCGGGAGCCAAAAGTCTCCATTTCCAGTTCTACTTGTTTCTCTCTTTTTGCTCCTACTCTGCCATGAGCTCCTTGGCCATGGCCACGAGGGAGGAGGAGCCCAGGGGGAACCCTGTCCCCAGCCCTTCCCCAGCATCATCATTTGGGGACCCCAGCAAGTCCAGGGGTGACACAGCGGTTACCGGGGTCAGCCCCATGAGAGCCTGGGGTCCCTGGGAAGCGCTGGAGCTGCTCCCAGGAGGGTCCCCAACCCCAGGCAGGGGACATTTTCCCATCAGGATCCTGCCCAGCTCTGCCTTTTCCCAGCAGTGGGTTGTGGGCACCGCTCACCCAGCGGCAGGAGCCGAGCTGTAAGAAGGGAAGCCTGCAGTTTGCTGCTCAAAGCGTAATGATGTCTCTTAATTTCCAGCCACGCTCATTACAAGTCAGGCCAGCTTATTATACACAATATACAATTTGTGCAGGGAGCACGAATTCCCAGGCCTATAAACATCCCATTTCCAATTCCAGATGCACTGACAGAGTTGTATGGTTCAATTTCTACTTAAACCCTCATACGCTGTCTGGTCCCATGAAGAGCTCTCGGCTTTAGTCTGCTCATCCCAATTATTGTCTCAGGACCTTAAGTCAGGCTGGATTCAGTCTGAATTCCCCAAATCTCTCCATTAAACAGATCTCTTCTTGTTAGAACCTATTTATTCAAGATGCAAATGACAGGCTCTCTACCCAATTGAAATCATTTTCATCCAGAGCCAAATAACACACTTTAGTCTTCTTGGCATGAAGCAGCGAGCTATTAAAAATGGGAAGGAAATACAGGCAGGCTACTTCATTCCTAGCTTCAGGCTTTCTTCATCAATATTTTACTTAGGGAGCCACAGCTCCATTTTAATGTGAGTCCCACAACCAGCCAGATGGCAGCTTTGTCTGCGTGGAGAGCTGAGAGCACCGTGGTACCTGTTGAAGCCACCTCTGGCTGCAGCCCTGCACCATGGATGGGCAAAACAGAGCCCACACGGCCTCAGAGGCCCTGATGTCAGCCCTAAATGGCAGCCCCAGCATGGTCCTGGGTGTCCCAAAAGCCTCTGGCTCCAAAGGGCTGGAGCTTCTTATGGAAGGGAAAACGGGAGCCTTGGGGCTGCTGCAGCGCAGGATGGGGCTCGCTGGAGGATTCTCATGGGAGGATGCTCACAGCGTGACGAGGGCTCCCATCTTGCCAGTCACTGAGACATGGTTTAACCTCACAAAAATTGCCAGAGACCCAGAGCAAGAGATTGCACCCAAGCCCTGAGTTTTGCTCGAGTCCCTCCTGAGGATGGGAGTTGGTGCCCCGTACCCACCTGCGGCTTCTTTTCTGCATGAGAAGAGAACCAAAGCAGCGGCACAGGAGGGAGGAGGCAAAGTCAGGGCAGCGATGGGAAGCTCAGGGATGGTGTCTCCATGCTCACTGCCAAGCTGGGGAGATGAGGGCTCCAGGCTGGAGATTTGCTGCCAGCAGCTCCCACTGCTCCCACTGTGCCCACAGCCCCTCGGGAAGGCTGCGGGGTGCGGGAGCGGGAAGGCAGCCTGTGGGGAGATAGCAGGCTCCGTTACAATGGAAGAGGAGCGTGTTATTCGATCCAAGAGCTACAGGAGCAGAGATGAATAATGAGTCTACAGCACTTCCACTTGTTTTCCTCAATAGTCAGACTTGGCTTCTTTCCCTTAGATCCAATACTAACAAAACTGTATTTGAAATTCACCCAAGTGTACAGTAACCATGCCAATGTGTTAGCAACTTACTTCTGGCACACTGCTGGTAACATGTAATTACACCTGACACCATGCTATTTAGTGTATTTCATTCAAATTAAACAGTGTGCTTTAGAGTGTTTAAAGGCAATGTCTACTTTAAGCCTCCTAGAAGTGCACGGCGTGTGCTTTGTGCCAAAAAAATGCCCTCCTCCCCCCCTCCCTCCATGCACACAGATGTAGACACATCACCTGAGCACTGGCCGGGCTCTCCAGGGGCAGCAGATCCCAGCCCAGACTGGCTGGTCCAGCCCCAGTGATGCTCCCGCTGGGGTAGTGACAGGGCATCCCCGTGATGTGCCCTTTCCTACGGTGCTGCCATCCCAGCTCTGACAGAGTCATCCATGGAGAGGCACTACCCAGGCTCCCTGGGGCACAGGAGCCTCAGGAGAGACGGGATGGGACCCATCCGTACTGGGATGGGCCACATCTTTACTGGGATGTGGGTCTGGCATGGCACAGGGCTGGCAGCCAGCATCCCCTCCGGCAAGGGTCTCACACTGAGGGGCTTCCTGGCCGAAGGACAATGGTGACACCGAGTTGTGCCATCGACTGCTGCCTTTGCAGATGAGATGGGTAATTGGACTAGACGATCTCCAGAGGTCCTTTCCAACCCCTTATCATTCTGTGATTCTGTAATCAAAGCTCTCATTCTGCACTCTGGTGCCAAGGATTGTAACGGGAATCATAACGAACCCATTCACATGCTAATGACTAAGGAGAACAGGAGGCTTTGCTGAACCAACTGACTGCTGCCTTGGGATCCTTCCCAAATGCGAAGCCATGTGTCCCAGCAGCCATGCCCACACTGGAGAGGGGGCTAATTTGCCTTGCCGACATGCTGGGGCATCCTCCTCCTCTGGGGAAAGCCACAAGAACACTCCAAAACCATCACCTCTGTCCCTGTCCCCGGGAGATGCTGCGCTCAGGAGGGTGGTGCTGGCAAAAAGCTGTGAGGAGTGTGGGGAGAAGGGGTTGCTGTGCTGATCCCCTCCGTTCCCACCTGCGGGGACTGACAAGTGGTGCCACCATGCCCTGAGCCAGGAGCTCTACCTGGCAGCAGCAGAGCTCAGTGCGTGGAGCTCTTATCCCTGATATTCTCATTAGAGTCCCTGGCACTCCGGCTGCCGGCCGTGAGGCTCCTTGGCGTTATATATAGAAAGTTAACAAGGATCTGCAGAGCAATTGTGAAGTAATGGGAGCTTTTAAGGGTTTATTTTATTGAAACATTTTAACATTAAATCTCCTGTTAGACCAGCAATTTCTGTTTCGATAGTTTAAGCTGTTTCTGTACTTGTCACTGAACCTGAATGGGGGCAGACCGGGGCTTAGAGCCGGGTCCTGCACCTTGCAGAGCAAAAAGGGACTATTGACTTGCAACTAATACCATTAATAACACCCTCGGGCTTTCCTGCCTCCCACCATCCTGCTGTGCTCAGGAACCCCTCCAACTGCAGCTGCTCTGGAGCTCCATGCACTGGGCTGTGGACCTGAGGACAAGGGGACATGCTGGGGAGGAGAGCCCAACCCCGCCGAGCAGCCAGTGCTCAAGCTCTGCCAGAAGCAGCCAGGGTGAGGGCATCTTGGGGGTGGGAGGGAGTTGCTGGGATGGAGCCATCTGCTCTGGGCAGAACTTTGGGTTCCACACAACCAGGGTGCCTGGTCCCACTGCAACCTCCAGTCCATGCCCAGCCCTGATGCCCGTATCACCGAGCACAGCAGCTCCATCGGGCTTCGATGATCTTCCCTTGCTTCTCCCTGCTTCACGCGCCTCTCCTGTCTGGCAGGTGTATTGAATTGCTCCCCTGAACGCATATGAAGTGTATGAAATGTTATAGAACAATAAATACATTTAAAAGATGGGGATGCAGCGTGTCAGCCAAGTAATTTCCCCTCCGTAAAAGGAGCCGGGAAAGGGAGCAGTGAAGTTGCTGCGATCCTATTTCAGACTTCATACAGTGTCTGCAATAACATCAGTGCCATCCAAAAAGAAACAATACATAGTTTATGAGCACCTTAAGTGCCTGTTGTACCTGTATTTACTCCATTAGGTTGTGTCACATTGCATTTGAACCGGGGACTTCGCGTCTCAGTCTGTTCACCACGCTGCGTGAGGCAGGAGAAATCCTCCCCGGTGAAGGAAGGATCCTGCAGAGCTTTCCTGCCACTGTGACTGCTGAGGAAATCCTGGCACTGTGGTGGCAGCATCTGGGGGTGGGCAGCATCCGTAGTGGGCAGCATTTATGGTGGGCATCACCCATGGTGGGCAGAATCCACAGTGTGAAGCATCAGTGGTGGACAGCATCTCTGGTGGGCAGCACCTGCGGTGGGCAGCATCCATGATGGGAAGTACCCATGGTGGGCAGAATCCACGGTGAGCAGCACCCATGATGGGAAGCATCTATGGTTGGCAGCATCCACGGTGGGCAGCATCTGAGGTGAGCAGTATCCACGGTGGGAAGTAGCCATGGTGGGCAGCATCCATGACAGGAAGCATCTATGGTTGGCATCATCCATGGTGGGCAGCATCTGTGATGGGCATCATCTGAAGTGGGCAGTATCCACAGTGGGCAGCATCTGAGGTGAGCAGCATCAACGGTGGGTATCATCTGTGGTGGGCAGCACCCATGATGGGCAGAATCCATGGTGGGCAGCATCCATGATGGGCATCATTCGTCTCTGCAGGCTCAGCCCCTGGACAGGAGATATGGCAGAGGGGCACGAGGACCTGGAGCTGAGCACAGCAGGGGCCAGAGGGGGGTTTCACAGGGTGGGTATCCACAGTTGGATGCCTGCTGCAGAGAGAGGGGCAAGATGAACAGAGGACAATGCCCAGGGGGTGCCACCCTCAGCCCCCCAGCTGCAACAGTGGGGGGGTCCTGCCCTACAGCAGCAGGGTCCACACTGCCCACCCATGGAGTTTGTCACAGTTCTGCTTGTTGTCACCATGATCTCCCCAGGACAGCGACTCCGCCCAGCTTAGCAGTTATCCTTTGAAAAAAAACCACAAAAGCACAATTAAAAGCACAATTAAAAGCACGTTAAAAGTACATTATTCCCCAGCCCAGCTCTATGGCATGCCAAGCTCCAGCCAGCTGCTCCAAATGGACCCTTCCTGCTCCAATTCCACACGTTCTTAGGGATAATAAGCTGCCTGCACTTAATAAATAAATAAATATATATATAGCAAGAGTGTCTGAATGCTCTGAAGGGGACAGGTTGTCAACCTTTAGTACAGCGAGGCGTGATTTATTAGTATAAGGCAGTGATCTGCGTGTGATGGATAATAGTAGTTCATTATAAGGCTGAAGTAAAAATTAATTGTAGCACATCGGAAAAGGTCACAACTCCCTCACTAAACTTTATAGGAGCCGTCAAAATACAGGAGGACAAAATAGAAAGGTGATAAAAAGTAAGTATTCTGAAAAAAAAAAGAGATATAAAGGTAGATATGTGGACAGAGAGCTGGGTAATTAGATAGACAGGAGTGTGTGTGTGTGTGTGTNTGACAGTCCAAAGCCTTTTCCCCATACTGGGCACCACTGTGACATGCCCGGGACCCCGCTGCGAGGATGAGGAGGGGGTGGCTGGGGCTTTACAATGGCAAAAGAAGTTGGGGGAGCATCCGGGGAGGATCTCACAAGGCAGCAGATGTTTTCCAGAGCCCCATACCCAGACCCTGAGGCAGCAATCTCCTTCTCCAGCTGCAGGAGCATCCCTCAGGGGTGACAGTCTCATGCCACCCAGCTCATACCATCATCTCTTGGGCTTCTCTGATGCAAACACACACAAGAAACGCTGCAAATTAGGACAAATATTTACTGAAGATGCATTCGAGGTAATACTTATTTGGAAAGTCAGGAAGATGTGTTTGCAATTAGCATTTCACTGTTCCTGATGCCTTTGCGAGTTATACGGGTCTGTTCAGAGAACAGAAATAAGCCCAAAGGAGAGGAAATGGCCTCAAGTTGCTCCAGGGGAGGTTCAGGATGGATGTTAAGAAAAATTTCTTCATGGAAAAAGGTTGTAAAGCACTGGAACAGGCTGCTCAGGGAAGTGGTGGAGTCACCATCCCTGGAGGTATTTGAAAGACGTGCAGACACGGTGCTGAGGGACATGGGTTAGCGGTGGACTTGGCCGTGTTAGGTTTACAGTTGGACTGGATGAGTGTAAAGGCGTTGTCAAACCTCAAGGATTCTCTGATTCCATGATTTCAGAGTTAATTGACACAGCAGCAAGGCAGGTCAGCCCAGCCCTGGCTCGGCAGCGTCTTCATACTCTTCGTTTCTCTGCAGGGACACGGTGGCCAGCACGGTGTGGGCTCTGTGATTAATGTCCTCCTCTCTCAGACGCAGTTCAGAGCAGGAATTGGGTGTTATTTAGGAATATCATCAGTGGTAGATCTCAGCACTGGCTTGTGAGCAGCTAATGAAAGGATAAAATTGGCTGAATAAATGATCCGTTGCATTTTTTTTCCTGTTTTTCCTCAGCTTTGGTGTGTTGGGATGGGGCAAGACAATAAAACTTTTATTTATGCCTGGCTGTAAGCTGGTCTCCGCCAGTGGGGAAGAGATGAATGATTTCCTGAATGCTGCATTGCATACTCTCCCCATGAACCTTGCTAATATTAGTTTGCCCAGACGGTAAGGCCCTGAAAACAAGAGCTGATAAATGGAAACCAAAGCAGGCACTTGACCCTCCTGACGTGAAAGCTCCTCCAGAAGAGCCTGGCATTTCCAGCACTGGCTCCATTTGCTGAATATTGATGACTTTCTTGGGTGCTGACACACGTGCTTGGGGCTCTGCAGCCCCAGAAGTAGGGGTTTGCCCTCAGGGCTGGCTCCTTCACTCCCAGGTGGGTGTGGGGGGATCCCTGGGGAGTCATAGATAGAAATTAATTGTATATATTTAATACAGAGATAGATAGTAATTGCACCACCCTGCTGTGCAAGCATAGGATGGGACGGCGTAGTACCCCCTGCCCCGCAGCTGCCCCCTGTCCTGCCACAGCAGTTCCCATCTCCAGATGAGGGTCCTGGTGGGCTCCCGAGGATGGTTTGGTGCCAGCAGAGCTGCTCATGGCACTGGGAACAGGGAATACAGTGAGCAGCAGTGCCTGTAGAGGGTAAGGTCCAGCACAGCACTGTCACTGGGGTGGGCACCCCAGGGAAGGTGTGACATGGGACCCTCTCTCCAGCCCTGCACCCTAAGAGAGTGTCTTTCCCCACTCCTTTTCCTCTTCAAATGCCCCAGAGCACCTCCCTGATCTGGCACAGTGTGACACGAGGTCGTGGCAGGGCTCCTCTTGTACCTTCCTCACGGGAATCGCTGCTGCCAAGCCCCACTGGTGCCCCCAGCCACAGGACAAGGGGACGAGCCGGCCAGGGCAGTGGCACTGCCAGACCCCGGGGGTCACAGGTGGCTCTTTCCACCCTACAGAGAAGGGCACAGCGTGCACCAGCAGGGGCTGAAGGTGGGAAATTCAGGTGGGACACATTTTAAACCAAGGGGGAGCTGTAACCATGGGAGCGAGGAACACGCCAGATTCCCCGCCACTTCAACTTCTCAAATCAGTGTCCCAGCATGGCATGGCCTGTAATTAAGAGGGGACACATACTTTGAGCACTGCCAAGGTGAAGGGGTGACCTTGGCCATTTTGGTAGATGATAATTTATAAATTTTAACAGTAGGTGGAGGGGAAAAAAATATAATAAAGCCATCTAATTAAGAAACCCACACAGCACAGCACGGTACAAACTTTGGGGCGATTCCATCTTTCTTTTGCTTCGGTGATTTCAGAAGAACATGAACCATCCAATTACCCAATCATTTCTACACCGTCTGAGCAACAGCTAAGAAAGGGGAAAGGTCAGCACATTCCAGAGAGCAAGACTAAAAATGCCTTCATTTTCTCTAATATCTGTCTGTTTAATTACTGGAACAATTGTTTGAACATTTTAATATATTAATTTAGCAGGAGGATAATTGTATGATTACAAATTCACTTTGGCCATGATAAACTGAAAAGCCAGAGCTTGTGTAAAAATGAAATACTGAATTTGTAGGAAGAAAGAAAAAAAAAAAAAAAAAAAGAATTTGTGTTGGGCTCCCCTCCTCCTTTCCTGCTGGACAAAATGCTTCATTAATCCCAGACCCAAAAGGCCAGACTGGGAGGCTGCTGGTCCCACTGGGTTGGGGCAGGAGCTGCCCCAGGGGCTGAGTTTGGGGTGCCTGGAAGGGCTGAGAAACACCAGAACAGAAATGGGGGAGCAACAGCTGCAAAAGGAGAGAGATTTGGGAATTTCTCCCTGGGCTTCTCAGGGGGAGTTTGATCCTGATGCTCCTGGGAAGGGGTTAGCGTTGAGTTTTTCATCTTCCCCCCCCTCAAAAAAAAGAGCCTCACAAGCAGGGAAACATCAACACAAAGCACTCATGTTTTGACGTTTAACAAAGCATTTCAGATTTTGTTTGAAATATTCCATATTGATATTTGCTTAATTTATCGTAAAAGTATGTAAACAGAGGTCAGCCCTGAACCCTCGTGTTTTGAAACGGTTGAAGTGGAACATCTCCGCCAGCTGAACGCTGGGGACTTATATTTACTGAAAAGTGAGATTTTTCATCTCAATCCTGTCAAGAGCTGGCCCCAGTTTGCAGCCTCCTTGCCCCAGCGCTGGGCAGGACACGGCTGCAGCTCCCGGGAAGGAGCGGGGCCAGGGTCCCCACGCTGCTGCAACCCCCCCCCCCCTCCCACCCCTGAAGCCACCACAGCTCCCCCCTGCCCTACACAGCCCAGGGGCAGGTTTAGCCAGAGGGTTTTTCCTGCAGCAACAGCCCCGACACCAGTCCCTGCACCCACCTTAACCATGACGGGTCCCACGATGCTCCGTTGCATGCGGTGCCAGCCATGGTGGTGGCCTGGGGACCCGCTTGGGCACAGGTTTGGGGTCCCCAGGGAACTTCCCTGACCCCACTGGTCCCAAGGAAGCCAGGATGCCGGGTGCATCTCCCACATGCAGCTCAGCTGGCATTTCTGCAAGAGAGAAAATTGGTCTTTAACAGCTATTCATAGAAATGTCACCAAGTGTAAACACCGGGTAACCTTTGCTTCTCTCCTCGCTCCTCGGGGAACGAGCAGCAAATTCAATAACACAGCCAGCGGTTCCTAAATGGTATCACCTCCCGTTTTAAGTAAATTAGTATCAAATCCATCTGGCCTGGCGCCTTTGCCAGCCTTCAGACGGAGGCACCTCTGTCCTGCGGGGCCACGAGCAGACACTCACACAGCATCCCGGGTGCTGCTGTCCCCCCTTAGCCCCAGCTGCCACCCCAACCACTGGATTCTTCTGCCCACCCCCCTACCTGCATCCCACAGGGCTGATGGTAATGGGGATGGGGGGTTGTCAGGACAGGGTAGGGGTCCCTCTGCTAAAAGCCACGGGAACCCAGAGGAAGGGAAATACTTGAGGCTGACCAGCCTGTCCCCACATCCCATGGGACATACTAGTCCCTCCCGGCTGCCTCCTGCTCACCAGGCAGCGTTCTTCATGCTGGTGTGATTTTCAATTATCGGAGAAGTTCCCAGATTCCTGCCTTTGTCCAGTATCTTCCGAAGTATCTCATTCCAGACAACAATTATATAATCCATCCATGACAGGACGATCCGTCACACTCTAAATTAAGCATCTCAAATAAGGATTTATTAGAATTAATCAGACAATTAATGTATGGCCATTAAATAGAGTTTATTAAAATACATCTAAGTGTATTAACTATTTAATAGGGTAGATACTGGTTATGCAGTTGGCAAAAGGCACTCCAGGCCTCCTTTCTCTACTGAACGGGGAGAGGCAGAACCATGGAGTGGGGAGGGGACAAGATCCAGAGAGACCCCATGGCAATGCCATCTCCCTGCAAAACACCCCCCACGGGTGGCTGCAGCAGCTGGGATCCCAACTGTGGCTGATTTCACCCTGACCTATGGGGATGGGGAGGAGGTGGCGTCATTACTGGGGTGGTCCCCTGCATCCCCTGCCCCTCGGTGTCCCCAAGCCTGCAGCACTGGGGACAGGCAGGGACAGGAACCTGAATGGTGCTGGAAAAACGATGCTGAAAACATGCACAATAGGTGCTGAGGTGGTGGTGGTGGGGAGAGCACATTTCTTACCCTGGCAGACGCATAGAGGCTTCAGAGTGTTTATTTTAATAGGAATAATAATAATAACAACAACAACAATAATAATAATAATAGGCAGAACTTTATCCTCAGCGAAAGGAGCCCAGCAAGGCTGGAGGAGCAGGTCCCAGGGGATGGATGCTCTTCCTGCCACAGGTTGGCTCTGCAGGAAGGGAGGTCACAGGATACACGGAGGGTTGCAAACCTCAGCCCAAGCAAAGAGCAGCCACTGGCAGCCGCACCAGATCGCTTGGTGAGGAATAAGGGCGGCATCATCACTGCCCTAGGAGATAATTAGCAGCCTTTTAAGTAAAGCAGCAGTCAGAGGGCATAGCAGGGAGAGCCAGTCCAGCACATCTGGGTTCCCTCACAGTCTCTGTGGCTGCTAACAGTACACCCCCGGCCCCAGTTGAGCCCCTCCACCCCACCCAGAGCTCCAGCTGCATCCTCTAGTTTACAGCTACATCATCAACTGGCATTTCTTCCTTCCCTCTTCCTCGCCTCTCCTCTACAGCATCTCCCATTACCTGGAGTACCATCGCCAGCGGCTCTGGATCACCCCATTTATACTTTGCACTTGAGCAGCGCTTTACATTTGCAAAGCAGACCTTAACTAATTAATCAGATGTTAATGATTCCTCAAAGGTGCAGCAGACCAGACAGCTATCAATCCTTGCCTCTCCCTCTGTACCTCCCCCGCCTCCACAATTAGATTCCAGCAGATTTTCCTCCTACTTCGCTCTCTTCTCCCTGTGGCCTCTGGTTCGGGGGAAGGATGGCTCGGGAAGCATCCATCAACCCTGCGCTCTCATTATGGATGCATAGTAAGCAGGGTTTGGCCGCCTTTACTGCTGGTAACTCCAGCCTGGGAGCACAGGAAGGGTAAGCAGTGAGCACGCACAGGCAGGCTAACAGGCATTTGTTTTCGCTGGAAAAAAAGCTGAATCTGTCCTTAGAAAATTGATGTGTCCCAGAGAGATCTCATGCTGCCCCCCCCTCACCTCGGTTTTCCAGGCAGGAGAGAAGGTGGCATTTCCTGTGTGTCCTTGGAAGGGACATATGGGCAATGCTGTGCCAGTCCCACAGCAATTCCACCCGGAAAGAGGTCAACCATGGTGCCAGCAGTAGGGGCAGGGGGCTGCTCCCCTTCCCCGGCTCTCCACACAGAGCTGACCTGCCAGAAAATCCTGCAAAAACACCCAATTCCCCAAAGCAGGACCCAGTTCCTGCTGCCCTGAACCAGCAGGACATGGGTCCCATGAGACAAGGGGAGGGATCACAGCAGAAATGCCCAGCCATGTAGTGATCACCTTTTGTGGGCAGGGCCATCTCCAGGGATCCAGCACCGGCACAGAATTAGGCAAATCTTCTCTGTTCAGGTGCAATGTGTGATTAATCTCACCTGTGGGGGGCTTGGCACTTCCATTTCCTAATGAAAAAGCTGGGGAGGGGAGGAAGGGGGAAAAGGGCAAAGCGAAAATACGGATCTGTTATGATATGCAAAAATATTCCCAGACAATGCAAATCAAGCAATTTAGCCTCACAGGCATTCCTCTGTGCACCGTTATTAAAAGTTCCCAGGCTGGAATTGCAATTTCTAATGACAAGCGGGATCCAGGGCGGACAGAGCAGGAGTCAGGGCCGGATGGACCCAGGGAAGCTCAGGGGAGGGTCAGGCAATGTCGTGCCCACAATCCATCGACAGCTTTCTACACGCAGGAACATCAAATATTTAATTTCCTCTCCTGCTGCCCCATGCCTTTAGTGCAGGACAAACACTAAAACTGTGCAGAAAGGCCGGATTCCGGGATGGGAAGAGCGGGCTCCAGTTAATCCCCTCCCACCCTGCCTGTGGGCTTCCCCAGCCCTCAACTGGGAAGCACTGGGGTGGCTGGGGAGGATAAGGAGAGTGTGGCCTCAGCAAAGGAGATGGGGCATGGGAGGGCTAATTAGCCAGCAGCTGTGAGGTATTCTGAAGGAGCATATGAAATACGTAATTATAATTACAATAATAGCAACTCGGTGAGCAGCGCAGGAGTGATGAATTCACTTCAGCAGTGGTGATACAACTTGACAGGCCTTATCACAGGGAACGTTATACCCAATTAGCAATTAACTGTGCTGCAACCGCTGCGCTCAACACCCCGCACCCAGCCATCAGCTTGTGCTGGGAAAGCCTCCGACTCCCCCAGTTCTCCCCAAATTCTCCATATTCCCCTCCCAGATTCCCAGGTGAGGCCCTCCCTCCTGCCACACTCTGCACCCTGGGATTGTGCCCCTGTGCTTGGACCTCTGGCACTGGTCCCACCATGTCCCTTGCTTTGCAGTCAGCTGCCTGGCTCTTGCCTGCTGCCCACACCAGCCCCTCACTGCAGGCAGGGAGCACAGGGCCAGGGACTGGCTGGAGCTGCCCTTTGTACCCCACCTTCAGGCTGAGAGATTTGGGGGAAGTTCAGCCTGGAGAGGAGAAGGCTCTGGGGAGACCTTAGAGCCCCTTCCAGTCACTAAAGAATCTCCAGGAGAGACGGGGAAGGACTCTGGATCAGGAAGGGGAGCCATAGGACGAGGGGGAACATTTTGACACTGAAAGAAGGGAGATTGAGATGAAATCTGGAGAAGAAATTCTCCTCTGTGAGGGTGCTGAGAGCCTGGCCCAGGTTGCCCCGAGAAGCTGTGGCTGCCCCATCCCTGGAGGGGTTGAAGGCCAGGCTGGATGGGGCTTGGAGCAACCTGGTGTGGTGGGAGGTGTCCCTGCCCAGGGCAGGGGGTGGCACTGGGTGGGCTTTAAGGTCCCTTCCAACCCAAACCATTCTATGATGCTATGGTCCATCTCAGCTCCCCAAAACGTCCTTCATCCCCTGCTTTCGGTGCTTACCGTGTACCTGGGCTGCGCTCTCACCCTTACCCTGGCAGTTCAGTCTCATCTCTGCTTTTAGAGTACTGTTCTTGTGCACCTGAACTCACTGAGGATCTTAGGATTCTCATGATTCGAAACTGCCTGTTTGTGTATATTAAAATCATTTATTTAAGAAACTGCCTTCTTCTCTTCATGTATTTCTCTCAGTTTGGTTTCCAAGGATACTGTACCTATTCACTCTCTGAATTTACTCTTTTAAAAAAGTCCACTGTTTTCACTCTGCTTTTCCTCTTTTTCAGGGGGAAATTCCTTCAAGGAATTATGAATTTTATTATTTCATGGCCATTCCCAGACAACCTGCTGCCTTTGCATTCCCAACCCATTCCTCTGTTGATTAGATGCAGAAGAGTTTCTTCTCTGTTTGTATTTATACCTTCTTCCCTTACAAATTGGTGCAGAGGAATTCAGCTGAGCCAGGTGACATAATCTAAAGAGCAACTGTATTGAGGGGGTGAAAGGAGGGACAGAGAAAACTCCTCTTGTTGAAAAAAAGCCTGAGTGTGGAAATTCCCAGTCCTTGTCCCTGCCCCTGTCCTGCAGCAGGACCAGATACCAGAGACGTTCCCCATCCTGAACAGCCCCTGCCCGGTGACACCAGAGGGCTATCAGGGAGTCGTTTCCCCATTACATAAGCAACTAACGATGTTAGACTAATTAATAAGCAATGGAAGTGTAAACAATTGTGTCAAAGGGAATTTAATTATTGGCAATATAATATGATCGTGATTAATACAATTAGATTCTCTAATTGCATTAGTAAAACCAAAAACTAGCTCCAGGTCACTAATTTGATTGAAATTTCCAGCTAAATGAGCTCCAGCCCTTCTTTCTTGCCTCCTGTAGGCAGGACCAGCTGGCACCTCCTGCCCTTCAGGGCAAGGACCTGCAGCACTACACAGCCTGACTGCAGCCACTGATGCCTAGAGCAGGTCCCAGGGCATGGGGGGACCCACCGAGCTTCTCTCTGGTCCCATGGCAGGTGCTGGCAGCTCTTCTTGTGTCTGGGAGTGAAGGAACCTTCTCTGGGAGCAGGAATGGCTGGCCAGTGGGAACCATAGAATGGTTTGGGTTGGAAGGGATCTTAAAGCCCACCCAGTCCCACCCCCTGCCCTGGGCAGGGACACCTCCCACCAGACCAGGTTGCTCCAAGCCCCTTCCAACCTGGCCTTGAACCCCTCCAGGGATGGGGCAGCCACAGCTTCTCTGGGCAACCGGGGCCAGGCTCTCACCACCCTCACAGCAGAGAATTTCTTCTGAAGATCTAACCTAAATCTTCTCTCTTTCAGTTTAAAACTGTTCCTCCTCATCCTATGGCTCCCCTTCCTGATGAGGAGTCCCTCCCCATCTCTCCTGTAGCAGGTCAGGTACTTTAGTAGTCCCCTTTTAGGGAAGCTGGCAATGCCATCGCTCCATTTCTAACTGATCCCTGGACCACACCAGGTTGGTCCAGCACAGTCCCACATCCTGCAGCTGGCTCGGGGGAGCGGTGACACCTTACAGCTGGGTGGAGATACCCTCTAATATCCTCCTACCTCTTTAGGAAGACAGTAATCTCTCAGATAGTATTGGATTTTGTGGGGAAGAGGAAGAGAATGTTTCAAAAAAATTCCTGGTGCCAGTTGTTCCTGCAGCAGCAGAGAGAGCCCAGACCGTCCCATCCATGTGTGCAGCTTTCGGAGGGCAGCAGCTCAGCTGGCTGGGCAGCAGTTCCAATTACTGATGATGAAAATCTAATTATTGACTTTAATAGGAGCTGAATCCGGCCTGAAGAATCCAGGAACAATTACTCTGGGTTCCCGTTCTATTAAACAGGAGTGATAGAACAGCTCCATCCCCCTGTCATGCTGATCTTGGAGCTGAATAAAAGTGGAATAAAAACTTTGTCCATTATATTTTATTTTCTTCTAAATGCAGGAAACGAGGCAGCGGCGCTTAGTGGAGCTGAACTTGGCCCGGGGTGCTGGGAGCAACATCTAACCCTGGTTATATGGGTTCCTCTGTTCTGAGCTTTAATTGTAGCTGAAACAATAAGAAAGTAGAGCTCCATAAAATGCCATTTGTCTCTCGTGCAACTTGGCCTCGGCAAAAAGTTCACATGCAGAAGTGAGAACTTGCCAGGATAAGGATGAACTTTTAAGAACGTTCTTCCCATATTGTGAATTGTTGGAGTGTTATTCCGATTGATATGGAGAATGCACAGCTATATTAAAAATATGCCCCAGGACCTGCAGGAATGCACGTCCCTGCAACTCCACGACACCTTTGTAAGGATTTGCGGGTGCTGGGATGTGATTTTTGGTGCTCTCCTGGTGCTGAGGGAAGGCTTCACCCCCCATTCACACCCTGCTGCCTCCACGGCCGTGGAAATGGATGCAGGAGCCCCCCACAGAGACATCGCTGCCGTCCCATGGGATGCTCCAGGCACAGGGGAGGTTGGCCCCCTGCCACCCCCCCCCCNCTGCCCCCCCCCCCCCCACTGCCTTGCTCCCGCCAGCTCAGAAAGAGGGGCTGCCTGCCCACGGCTTCCCGAGCTTCCAGATTTATCACTTCTGTAAAGTGTGTGAGAACCGAGACGTTGGGTTTCTTTTTGTTTTTGGAAGGTGTGTATTATCCACCCACTAAACTGTGACGGCTCTTTGCGTGCTGCTGCGCTCTGGGGTATAAAAGCAGTATTTAGGATCTATTTTCCAATTCATATTTTCCACCACATAGAACGTAACGGCTGCATGGGCGCCAATTTAATGATTATCAGGTAGATGTGGGTTTCGAGGGGATTTTTGTTGGGTTTGGTTTTTGTTTGTTTGTTTGGTTGGTTTTTTTAAGTCACACATTTATTTAGAGGCTACTTTAAAAATGTGCATTCTGTATCAGCTACTCTGGACCATGATGCTGGGGCTCATAAGAGGTGTCGGGGTGGGAGGTGAGGGGGACACGGCCTCTCCCTGCCACCACGATTTGGGGCTCCAGCACCAAGGGGTGACCACTGACTTGGGGGTGCTCGGAGCCCAGCGAGCAAGAGAGTGTGGAGACCATCTGGACTGGGGAGAAAAGACTCAAACATTTACTTATCCTGGTGCTTCATACTTTGTACTCTCATTTTTGCTAAGTTTTTTTTAAGGATTCTGGAGTAGCTTTCCCAACACTTCACTGTGCAATGGTCCTGATAATTTGGACTAATTACCTCCCTAGATATTTAAATTTCATCAAATGCCTTCAAACATGTCTTCCCCAAAGCCTGAAGATCGTTTCTCATCCCGACCTTGGGTCAGCCTCTGCTGCTCGGAGCCGTGTGAGCTTTAACCTCCAGCCCCATCCGGGAGCCTGTCTGGGTGTCACAGGCTTTTAGGGTCACCCTCCTGCTGTGACACAGGATGGAAGTCACCGAGTCCTGCGAGGCAGGGGGAACAGCCCCACTCTTCATTTATCGTGTTTTCTCCCCAAAGCGCTGCTGGGGGGAGCAGAATGAGCAGCATTCCCCCAGGCCTGATCCCCTCCTGCCCTGAGCTCTGGTGCTCCAGCCCCCCCTCCCCACCCCCTGTGCCTAAAATACTGCTTTAAACGCTGGCTCTTTCATGTCTGGCTTGTGTGATTAAAATTTACCAGACTAATGATCCCGCTTTGTTGGTCTAATCACGGCTCTCTCTTCCCTTCTGGCACAGGGAGGTATTTGAAGCCATGTGGGTGGGTTGGGTTTTTTTGGTGTTTTTTTTTTCTTTGTTTGTTTTTGTTTCTTTTTTTCTTTTTTCCCATGTTCACATCAGAGTTTATTAAATTCTCATCCCCATCCTAACATATTAGGTTCCTAATCCCATTATAGCCAATTAGCCCAGCGGAGTGGGTGGGCT
This sequence comes from Nycticryphes semicollaris, assembly GCA_013400055.1. Taxonomy (NCBI): domain Eukaryota; kingdom Metazoa; phylum Chordata; class Aves; order Charadriiformes; family Rostratulidae; genus Nycticryphes; species Nycticryphes semicollaris. The sequence continues at coordinate 27,390 of VXBJ01006942.1, forward strand.
CGCAGCCCCTTTGGGGAGGGGAGTTTGGAGTTCGGGGCATCCTCTCTGTGGCCAGGGGCAATGCCAGGGGTGCCATCCCCAGGAACGCTGGGGTTATCCCAGTTGCTGAACTGGGAGTGTTTAAGGCAACTCTACTATGCATTTATTGCAGAAATAGGGACAAAATCAGCCGCACATTTTGGGGCTGTGATGCTCCCTGTGTAACACGTGGTGCCAGTGCCACCAAGTCATCCTCCTGTCCGGGAGCCCAGTGAGCAGTTGGGGGCGAGGCGGGGGGTGGCAAGGGAAATGAGAGGACCCGCTTCAAAACCATGGCAGAAATTCACTTTTGGGGACAAAATTTCCCTTTTCTTATAGCAAAAAAAATAAAAAAGCAGATTTATGGGTTAATAAACATCTACAGTTGGCTTCTGAAAAAATATACTCAGGTAGACAGGAATTATTCATTCAAATTAGCTATAAATTAAGATCAGCCTAATTTACGACCATTAAAATGGAAAAGCATATTATCTCCCATTCAAAGGAATTTGTATTTGATGCAAATAGAACAAATTCAGAAACTTTAGAAATGTTCTCTGATTGTTCATTTGCATCGTTAACCAATGTAGAATGGGACTCTGATTTAAAAATGGGAGAACAGAAGGAACAATAATTAGTTATGTAAATAATGTGGCATTCTTGTTTATAATTAGTTCAAGAATAAAATAAAATTCACGCATGTCACAGGACTAATTTTCATATGCAAATTAACAATCAAAATTATAAACGGTAATAATGCAGTTTGGGAGAATGTGGCATTTTTAATTTATTAGCTGAGGCATAAGCTAGAGCTGATTCCAGTTGACGTTGGGAGATTTCAAAGGTACCTCCGGGATGAGAAAAATGTGCAAAAAGAAAAAAAAATAAAGAGGAAAAATGAGAGAGATGGGCAGAAAATGGTGTGGCATCCACCTGTCAGAGTCTTTTCCTGAAGGGAAGAAGCTGCAGAACGCAGTGGGACGCTGGGGAGGACGTGACTTGTGGTGGCACCGTGAGCTGGGGCTGGTGGCTTTTGGGGCAGGTGGTTTCTGGGGCTGGTGGCTGAGCCCCCAGCTCTCTGCTGTGGGTCTGGCCACTGACATCAGGGCCAGGTGGTCCCCAAAGGAGGGTTTCATCCTGAGAGTGCTCATCCTTAACTAGGAAACTGGAGGGATGGAGGAATGTTTTGAAGTTCTTTCTATTTCTCATGGTCTGTAACCCCAGAGGAGGTTTGGTTTTTTTGGTTTTTTTCCAGGAAAATGTTATAGAGAAAAACACTGAGGCTGGAAACCCTTTCTGCTGTGGGCTGACATTCCACTGACTGCCACAGCCATGAGGGATCCCCACCAGTTGGCAGAGTGGGTCCCACTTGTGTTGCCCAATGTCCAGGTCCATGGAAATAACTGCTTCACACCATTAAAAAAGCTGGATTTCAGACCCTGCTGTGATCAACACCAACAGCTTTCTGCACCCGCAGGAGCTTGAACACCTCTGCCTTTCTGTCCTCACTGTGGCTGAGGCCAGGGATGTGAAGGTGACCCCAGGTTTTTCTACCTTGCTCCCAACCAAGTGACTTCGCTGTCAAGCCGGTCCCCAGTGCCTCTGCTGAGGATGCAGCAGAAACCTCTCTCCCACGGCCAGTGCCCTCCCAGCACGTCCCCAGGAACAGCTCCAGCCCAGGAATCCTTCAGGACAAGCAGAGCTCTAGGAATGTAAGGGATTATTTGGTATTAATTATTAATTATGGCTTATCTTGCTTCAGAGTGTGGAACAGGAGTCAGAACCTGCATCAGGGAGGACAGGACATCTCGGGGAACAGTAATTCTTAGACTTCTCTCTTAAAATATGCTTTCCAGCTCAGCTCGACACTGGAGCTGAAATCTCTCAGTGGAGCAGTGGAGCCGAGATGAGCATGTTTTATAATAAAAGCAAGTACAGCAACTTTAATTAAGGCTCCTCAGCCTGGTGCTGCTGCAGCCCTGCAGACAGGGAGGCAGCCCAGGCTTTTCCTGGGTGAGGGCTGCTGGGGTAAAGAGCCACTTGGGGGGTGCCCGGGGATTGAGTGAGCATTTTCCCAGCTTCTCCCAGCTCCTCCCAGCTCCCCAGAGCTCCTCAGCATGGAGCCAAACCGAATAGTGTCAGACCCTCCAGATACCAGGGGGGAAATGGGGGAATTTACAGCTGGGGAAATGACTTTTGCTCAGTTTTTAAATTTTTTTTTTCAATTTTTCATTCAATGAAGGGTGGCTCTTCAAGGATCATCTGGTCCAATCTTTCTTGGCACAAGCTTGGTCTAGACAAGATGGTCCAGCACCTTGTCCAGCTGCATCTTAAAAGTGTCCAGTGGTGGGGAATCCACTTCCCTGAGGAGATTATTTCCATGGCTGGTTATTCTCACTGGGGAAAATTTTCCTCTTGTGTCCAATCAGACTCTCCCCTGGAGTAACACGTACCCATCACCCCATGTCTTTTCATTGTAAAAAGGGAGTCTCTTTTGGCTACATCTTCTTTGTAGCCACCCTTAAATAGTGGAACATGGTGAAAAGGTCTTCTCAAAGCCCTCTTTTCTCAAGGCTGAGAGGGAGAACTGGATGCCCACGTGGTCATCCACAGTGGGCATATTTTTCAAGCCAAGGGTGATCCCAAAAGGACTGAGGAGAGATATTCCCTGCTGGGGAGGTAAACACTGTGAAAATGCAAGTGTTTCAGGTGAACAAGTTCTTTTTCTAAGCCCCAACCCCTGATTTTGGGTTGGAAGGGACCTTAAAGATCATAGTGCCACCCCCTCCCACCAGACCAGGTTGCTCCAAGCCCCATCCAGCCTGATNTCTCCAGCATCTCCATGTCCTCCTCTGGACCTTTCTGAGTCCTTCAAGCCCTGTCCCCAAGAATGGCCCAGGAGCACCAGCAGTAAAATATCTCCCAGAAGAAAATGTGTTTAAAACACTTGTAGAAAAAAAAAAATTAAAACCCATTTCTGAGCCTTGCAAACTGGGTTCCTGGAACTAAGCACTTGCAACTGTTTACTCACGTCACTTAGGCCCTTGGTTGCCAAACCACTGACTGAACCTTTCTGTCAATCCGACACTTTTAGGGTAATTTAACTTAATAATACCTTTGTCTGCACAAGCATTTGTATCTGAAGGGTTATTACCATAGGAGTTATTTTAGGTTGGTTAATGGTATGTAGTAGATTCTAAATTGACAGAGCAGCTATGCAGGCTGCTGTTCAAAGTGTTTACCTTTCAAATCTTTCCCTCACTTTACAAAACTTACTACCCTTACCTAAAAGCACCATCATAAATTATTAGCAATTTTCCCCCAGGTTCTCATGCATCATTAATTCTTTGTTTAGAAGAAAAAAATAATATAAAAATCAAACTGTCCAGGTCTTAATTGTTATCACTTTGAGAAGAGTCTGAAATGGGCGCAGGGGCCTGTTGGTTCTGTCAGATTTTTTTGACTCATTGTAGTTGATATTTAACTCATCGTAACAGGGGGGATTCACAAGAAAAGAGGGAGGGAGAAAGAAGTCTTCTTGAAAGAAAAAAGAATTATTATTGTGGAAAAAAAAATCAGGAATTGGGCAAGACAGTAGAGGAATCCAATCTCCCTTCCCTCTCCTCAGCAATGGGTTTTTAGGGAAATCTGTGGCTGTAGGGGGGTGATGCTGCCTGTGGCCCCTGGCATCTGTGCCACAAGAGACAGGGAAAAATGGCATTTGTCGGGAGCATCATCCATCCCTGTGAACTGCTCCCCACACTGCCAACAGTGCCGGCTTATCAGCAAAGCCAGGGCTGGGGAGCTCAGTATGGCATCTGGCACATCTGCGTGGCAGGTGGCACCTCTGCACGGTGCCTGTCACATCTGCATGGCCTTTGGCACCTCTGCATGGTGGCTGGCACCTCTGTACAGCCTCATTACCAAAGCCAAGGCTGGGGGACTGCAGTGGCTGGCACCTCTGCATGGCAGTCGGCACTTCGGCATGGTGGATGGCACCTCTGCATGGAGGCTGGCACATCTGCATGGCAGTTGGCACTTCTGCATTGTGTTTGGCACCTCTGCACGGTGGCTGGCACCTCTGCACGGCCTTGCCACCAAAGCCAAGGCTGGGGAGGCTGCAGTGGCTGGCACCTCTGCATGGCAGTCGGCACTTCGGCATGGTGGATGGCACCTCTGCATGGAGGCTGGCACCTCTGTACAGGCCTCATTACCAAAGCAAAGGCTGGGGAGGCTGCAGTGGCTGGCACCTCTGCATGGCCTTTGGCACCTCTGCATTGCAGTTGGCACATCTGCACAAGGAGTGGCATCTCTGCATGATGGCTGGGACCCCTGCATTGCAGCTGGCACCTCTGCATGGAGGCTGGCACCTCTGTACAGGCCTCATTACCAAAGCAAAGGCTGGGGAGGCTGCAGTGGCTGGCACCTCTGCATGGCATCTGGCACCTCTGCATGACATCTGGCACCTCTGCATGGCATCTGGCACCTGCAGTGGCTGCAGCGGGAGGGAAGGGGCTGCACCCACTCATCCCTTTTCCCCTTCCCTCAATAGATGCAGTGGAGCCCTGCCTTCCTCAGCACAGCACAAACCTCCATCCTCCCCCCTGCCTCAGTGTTATTTTTGGGTGAGAGTCACATTAATGGCAGCAGGGATGGCAGCGAGGGCTGTCCCCGAGCCAGGGCTGCCACCTCCCTGGTGCTGCCACCACCTGGTAACTTCCATGGGGTCCCCTCGCTGCCGCCCAGCCGCCCCTCAGGCCAGGTGACCTTGAGGTGGCTTTGCTCTTTGGCTCAGCTGCAGCCGGAAGATTAAATTCTGCTCCTGTCCTGGGAATTTGATGATAAAAAGTCCTTTCTAGACAGAATCCAGATAATGAACAGCTCCCTGGCTTCGCAGGGGAAGAGGGAGTGTGGAGTTATTACTGCATTAAAAAATCTCCAAAGTCAACTAAATTCACCACAGAAGCCGAGGACCAGAATTCTTCTTCATTACAGCAAGGTGGTGCATTAAACATTATAAATAATGCTATGCTAATTGCCAGCTGGGCAGAGAGGATGGCTGAGGGCTTTGCAGTGGGTGTGCTGATCCCCGGTGCAGAAATCAGCTCGTTCGCTCCCCCTCCTCCCCTCAACTCCCCGTCTCCATCTCTCTGCTCCTCCGTGGCCAGAGAGAGATTTCTAGGAAAACATGCTTCCAGTCTGCATCCAAAATACACGCCTCAAACCATCAGAGGGTGTTTGAGGCTGCCTGTTTATCACCGCTCCACGCGGTGGGATGCGGTGCTGGGTTGGGGGTGGTTTCCAGCACTCTCCTGCCCGAGCGGGACTCGCCACCTGGGCTGTGTGGGGAAGGCAAGCTCCCTCCACCATGGGGCTAGTGAGCAGAGGAGGTGGCAGCCAGCATGGTGGCAAAGGTTTCCTCCAAAGCGTTTTGCCCATAGTGTTCTCCAAAAGTAGGGGTTTTTTAATATTATATGCAATGAGATAAGAGAAACCTGTAAGGCCTCAGGGTACCGTAGTCTCCACCAGCAAAGGCACCAGAGGGCTCCAGCCCATTGGTGATGCACGTTTGGGATGGGAAGGAAAGGGATTATGCTCAGAAAAGCTGTGTGTTTGTGTTTTCCATCCTCGTGGAGCCTCCCTGGGGGCTGCACTTCAGCAGGACAACAAGGAGTGCCGCCGGGGTGGCCAGGCTTTGCAGGGACAGAAGGGACCTCCAGTTCAACAGCCTTAATGGCATCACTGCTGGCGAGTGCATTAATGAGGTCCAATGAAGGATGTGGTGACCCCAAACGAGTATCCTGCTAAAGACACAGGAATAAAACCCAGGACATGGTCCCTCGTCTCGTGTCACCGGGATGTCACCAGCAGTGGACCTGCTGCCTGGCAGTTCAGGGACAACCACGGTGAGGGTACAAGTTTCGCAGGTACGCTGGGGCTGAGCCAGGGTTTAGGTAGAAATACTGGGTTTTAATTATCCATCACGAAGGAAAGGACAGGCCAAGATACAGAATAGCTGCAATAAACAAAGCTGTGGCATCTCTCTGGTATTAGTCATAGGCGACCAGGGAAGCGGGACATATATCTAGGAAGGATTCGGGTTCCCCGCTAATTAAAAAACCCTCTGACTGCTGGAGACACTGTTAATTCACAAAAAATGTAGTCCCCCTGGACTGTGTTCAAGGGTAAAAAAAAAAGGATTTACACCTTGTGTAAAGTTATTGTTTTTACAAAGGCTGCACTTAATCAGAATTTTTCCGTAGAGTTGGCTGAATAAAAAAGGGAATTTACTCTCTGATGGAAAAGCTTTGGCTTTCCTCGTCTTGCTTTCAGTTAGTTACGGTGGTGGCATCTCCCCCGCAGACACAGCTCGTGTTTGCATTTCTCCTTCCAGGGTGTCACCCAACCCCAGCCCTCTGCTGCTGTAAAGTCACCATGGTCACTCCTGAACTCCGAGTCAAACCGTTTGGACCAGGTCAATAGATTTTATGCTCCTCTCTCTGGTCCAAGGGCATGGTATAAACCCAGTGTCTTACAGCGCTCGCCCGCTCTCCCTGATGGATTGTTTTCTGGGAGATGGGAGTGATGCAGGAAGATGCCTGGCTGTCTCATCGCCTTCCCTTGCCTTGATAGGAAAGCAGCGAGGGCTATTTAGGGATGGCAGACACTTCCAGCGCTCAGATGCTTTCTGACCTTCAAAAACATCATCGCAAAATTGCCAGAAAACAATCCAGTGGGTGAGCGGAGCCGGAGCAGAAGCCGGAGGTTCACCCATCACCGTGCGCTGCAACAGGACGGCTCTGACAGCCCCGAATAAAAGCAGAAATAGCAATTTCTCACCCAGGATCTCGCCTGACATCTCGCTGACCTGTAAGCAGCAGGGACCCTCCGCGCACAGGTACAGCCTGTTTGTTTGCTGTTGCTTGGGTTGACACTGCTGATTAGAGAAGACAGCCAGGCAGTCGGACACAGCGCGCCGAGGCAGGAGCTCCGGCCAGGCATTGGGATGCCTCCTCCTGACCCCAAACCTGAGTGCTATTGCCCTGCATCTGCAGCTAAATAAACGAAGTAAATCATCCTGGCAGATAGATAATTAAATAATTATCAGCCACTTAATAACAAGGAGTGGGTGTTCAGAATTAGCATATTAGACAGTGTCTTTAAGGGCTAATTGTTGCATTACATCAGAGTTACTCATTCATTATTCTTGTCATTTCGGGTGATAATTTGCACTTTAGGAGACAGAGACAATTTTAGCAGGCAATTAGAGACATGTCAGGCTTGGCCTAGTGAGTTACTGTCACAATTATTGCATTTTTTCCGGTGTCCTCATTTGCAGGAGTGTATTTAAGGGCAGTCTAGTAATTTCATGGTTAGGCAAAACAGGCACCGACACCGTGAGAGACAAGTTGGGGATGGAACAAAACCTGATTTCACAGCGCCGGCCGGGTGCGGGGCTGCTGCCGAGCTCCGGTGCCGACAGGGACTGGTTGGGGAGAGGGCGACTGCTTTTGTAGAGAAAAAGCAAACAAAAGGAAAAAAAGGGTTTCTCTATCGCTTTGCAGCCTTTGAAAACCCACTCCCCACACAACACCCGCTGCCACGAGGAGCAGTTTGTGTTCAGGAGCTCCTTCTTCACCTGATGGACACGGCCATCCCCACCTGGCACACGTGAGCGAGTAAATGGATAGGGGGATATTCTCCTGGCTATTGGCACCTTGGGTTGCCTGGAAATGATCTGAGCTTAGTTCAGGGTGCTACAGCCACTCGGGGACAGGGGACGGGTGCTGAGACCAGTGGGATGCACCTAATGGGGGATTGGGCCATGGGATCTCCTCGGCAGTAAGAGAAAGGCACAAGAATTGATCTCTGAAATGTGCTCTCAGAAACTTGGTGCCAGTTTGGGCTTTTCAGTGAAACTCTGCGAGACAGTCATAGAATCACAGAGTCACAGAATGGTTCGAGCTGGAAGGGACCTTAAAGATCATTGAGTTCCAGCCCCCCTGCCCTGGGCAGGGACACCTCCCACCACACCAGGTTGCTCCAAGCCCCCTCCAACCTGGCCTTGAACCCCTCCAGGGATGGGGCAGCCACAGCTTCTCAGGGCAACCTGGGCCAGGCTCTCACCACCCTCACACCAAAGAACTTCTTCCCCACATCTCATCTCAATCTCCCCTCTTTCAGTTTAAAACCCTCCCCCCTCCTCGTATGGCTCCCCTATCCGATGAAGAGTCCCCATCCAGCTTTCTTGGAGCCTCTTTAGGGACTGGAAGGGTCTCTAAGTTCTCCCCGAAGCCTTATCTTCTCCAGGCTGACTTCAGGCAAGCCAGAGGTGCTACAAACGGGATGGAAATGCCCAAATCTGTTATCACATCGTGGGAGAGCATGTGATGGAAATTCTCTGCACAGACCTGGCCTGGCTTTTCCTGTGCATGGTGCCACGTGAGACCAACCCTGGCCAGCCCAAGAGCCCGGTCCTGAGCTGACGTGAAGCCAAAAGGGGGCTGAGTTGCTGCCAGCACCTTGGGGTCCAGAGGACTGAGACCTACAGAGGTGAGGATGCTCCCAGAGCATGAGGCTGGAGTGAGACCTCGTGGTCTCACCTTGTCGGGTGCTTGAATCCCACCTCTTATCTAGGGATCCGGGAGAGCTTTCAGCATCTCTGTGGGAAAGCCTGTACTCTGTAGCACCTCAAAAAGCAGCGGCTGCGGGTGCAGGTCGGGCAGGAGCCGGGACGTTCTAGCAAACTCTGAGGAGAGAGAAAGTTCCCCTGGCAAAAGCAGCGCATCTGCATATCAAACAGATGCAAATCGCCTGGCTGCGTTATCGGTGCGACTGAATATAACAATGGGCCCCACAATTTGGCAGAGCAACCGAGGCTGAGAGTTATGACAAGGTTTAAATATTTCTTAAACTACAGTTGAAGGGAAAAACTAGATCTGTAACAGATGCACCTTGGGATACATGCATTATAAGGGTATATACAGTCAAATAGAGTTAATTAAGCTAAAACCACAGTAAATCTGCCAGACCCATATTAACACTATAGTCAAAATTGTGGAAAATATAGTATTTTCTATAATAAATCCCGTTCTGTTACAGATTTATGTTGGCATCTGCATAGTTTCCATAGTTTTACAATAATCATTGATCAATCAAAGTTTTATGACAAAACTATAATTTTACTGTGTTTCTTTCTTACTTAGTTTCCTAGTTTGCTTAATTCCCAGAATGCAATACAGTAAATCTTTTTATCTGAGATATTAAGTAGATAATAAGAATGCCATGTAAGATTTGCTTATATTTTAAACTGTCTTTACAAATGATTTATAATTAGGACCAAATCTAAGACAAAACATTATTAAAGTCAAAACCCTCCATAAATTACTAGAGTTTGCTTATGCCTCTAGTAATTTATTAGGGTTTTACTACAGTATTTTCTCTGGTGATATCCAAAGCTTTATATGTCCTAAATGGAAAATATGAGTTTGTAAACCATACAGAAAACAGGAATGATCCCCAGTGACCCGAGATGACAAACTCATATTCTGATACCACGTCAAAATCATTTTGCAGTGGAAATATAATAATACCGATAATACAATTGTGCCAGACCCCAAACACAGCTTTCTTTGTCAAAATTAAATCTTTATTTATATGGGTTTTTAAGTTCTCCCATTCACAGAAGGAATATAACCCGTTGCTGGGCCGGTGGAGGGAAATGCTCTGTGTTTCCTGGCATCGCACAGAGGGCCCTGCTGTGGGAAATCCATGGGGTCCAGGTGGGCCGTGGGTGGGAGCAGGGATTGCAGCGCCCAGGGCACGGCACAGGGTTTTTCTGAGCATCATCTGTGAGCAACTGTGTTTTGTTTTAAGTATTAATGTCTGACTGACTTTGCTGGAAGGGAAATTCCCTGCTTGCAATGATAATTCTGTGATTGTCACAGAATCATAGAATAGTTAGAGTTGGAAGGGACCTTAAAGATCAGCAGGTTCCAACCCCCCTGCCCTGGGCAGGGACACTTCCCACCAGACCAGGTTGCTCAAAGCCCCATCCAGCCTGCCCTTGAACACTTTGAGAGAAAGGGCATCCACAGCTTCTCTGGGCAACCTGTTCCAGTGCCCCACCACCCTCACAGCAAAGAATTTCTTTCTGGTATCTAATCTAAATCCCCCTCTTTCAATTTGAAGCCATTGCCCCTTGTCCTGTCACTATTCTCCCTGACAAAGAGTCCCTCCCCAGATCTCCTGTAGCTCCTTCAGATACTGGAAGGCTGCTCTAAGGTTTCCAGGGAGCTTTCTCTTCTCCAGGCTGAATAACCCCAGCTCTCTCAGCCTGTCCTCACAGCAGAGGTGCTCCAGCCCTCTGAGCATCTTCTTGGCCCTCCACTGGACCTGTTCCAACAACTCCATGTCCTTCCTGTGCTGAGGACTTCAGAGCTGGACACACACAGTGCTGCAGGTGGAGTTGTCTGGATGTTGTATGGATCATCTCCATAAAACGCTATCCACGAGCACATCTCTGTGCCTGTCTGTGCCTAAGCTGGACCATGAGTGATGGAGCCCACCCCATTTTTAGCTGCTTGGGTTTTGGTAGCAGCAGCAGAACATCTGCCCATCCTCATGCTGGTTCCAGTCTACCTCTACAAGCCTAAACCACACCCTGAGCCACAGGGACTATGGGGACAAAGGGTGAGGGCAGGGATGGCAGCGTGGTTGTGGCTCCCATGGAAAGCGACTGAACTGGGTGATTTTTCCCCAGAATGAGCTGGATCCCAGGCTCAGGGTTGGGGAGATGCCTGAAAATTAACCAAACATTTAATTTTCTGCAGAGTTCTTGCTACGAATGACACTGTTCCCTGGCACAGGACAGTGTCCACAAGTCACAGCCCTCATCGGGCAGCGGCACAGAGCGCTCTTGGTGCCTGGAGGCAGCAGTGAAGGAGTTCATGGCTTGTAAGGATGCAAACTAGATGTGGTGGGAGATCTCAGCTCGCCACTCGGCTGCTGGAGAGGCCAGCCAGAGAGAGGAGTCCCTGTTCGTTTCATTAAAAACCTCCTTCCTCATCTTTCACAGCAAACTGCAAACGGCAGAAAGGGAACCTGTGGTCAGTTTAGTCTGTTAAGAGGAAAAGAAATAAAAGTAAAGTAAAATAAAATAAAATAAAATAAATAAAATTA
>VXBJ01006942.1:38965-49926 GCA_013400055.1 Nycticryphes semicollaris
AAATAAAATAAAATAATAAAATAAAAATAATAAAATAATAACCAAATAAAATAAAATAAAAAACCAAAATAAAATAAAATTAAAAAATAAAAACAGAAAAAAGAAAAAGAGATAAGAGGACAAAGAGGAGTGATTGCAAAAGCTGCACAAGCGCATTGTTCTGGCCATCTCTCAAGCTGCGCTGTCTCTGCTCCTCCATCTGCGATACCATCAGAAGGCACTGATTGAATTGCAGGTTTGTTATCAGTCTCTCGCCATCCATCACCCCCAGATAATCCTTTAGCTCCGACACCGGGCGGTGCCCATCTCTGTTCCACACCCGGAGCGATGAGCCCGGGATGCTCTCGGAAGCCACCGAGATTGTTTCAGGCAAATCACCCCTCAGGAACCCCGGGTAGCAACCGCCGCGGGAACTTCCCATCGAGGACAGCACTAAAAAGGCAGAGATTTGGCCCAAAAATTATTTGTATTCCTGAGAATAATCATTTTTGCCTCGTCCAAGGCATTTCATGAGGTGGATGTGTAAATTAAAGGCTACTTCCTAAAGCTGCCGTAGCCTGCAGAGCTTGCTCCTGGCTTTTGCCAAGATGTGTATGCTCAGAACAACAATCCGAATTAAACGACGATGCAAAAGGAAAGTAACTTAATTAACTTGCATTAAACTCATTTGCGGACGCTCATTCAGAGCTGAAATCCTGTTAATTAGGTTGAGCCCAACTTACGAGCGCTTTAAATTCAAAAGAAAATTTCCACTGCGGGAGGGCGTTTAGCGAGGTTGAGCTAATCCACTGCAAATTCACACCTTAAATTAATACTAATTAAATTTCCAGAGCAACCCTGGGAAAAACAGGACCATAAGCAGCCGATCCCTCATACCTGGCGTGGTTCATGGGTGCTGGACCCCACTGAGCACCTCAGGAAGGATGCAGGACCAGTTTGGCCCCCATTGACCGGGCAAAGCTGCAGTGGGTACTGGGGAAATTCAGCTTTATTGCAACTGGGATATTTTGCAGTGATGTGACATTTTTTACAGGAAAACTCCAAAGTGATTCACGCCAAGCCTCTGTGTTACCAAAAACATTGTGTTGTGTTATGTCATATCAGCGTTATCATTGATCTCTCGCGCGACCGCACGCACGTGGGGAAAGTTTTGCCGAGTCTCAAAGTTTAATATTGCCTGCCAAAATAATTTCAATTTTTATTTTTTTTTAACAATATATTTCCAATAGGTAAGAGACTTTATTCTGACAAAATCTGATGAGTCATTGCTAGAAGTGTCGTTGTTCTTCCTTCTTTTCTTTACAGTATTTATTGTTATTTGCCCAGTCTTCAACCAATTCTACCTCCCATTCAATTCCCTTTTTTTTTTTGCCCCTTAATGCTGGGAATTATTTTCAGTCCAGTGACAAAGCTCACGGGAATCACAACTTCTAAATCCAGCCCTGGATGAGGGGTTTGTTGGGTGTTGTGGTTGGTGCTGCCTGATGGGCAGCAGAACCCAGGGCTGGTGCCCGGTGCTGGGAAGGATGCCCGGTGCTGGGAAGGGTGCCCAGCTGGAGACACGTTACAGACAGGCTGGGCTGAGGTTAGAAAGGAGACAAAAGGAGAAATAGAAGCTGCACTTTATGCTGAGGACACCTTGGAAGCTTTAATGGAGATAGACAGCATCCCCCAGGCAGTGAAGGAGGGTCTGTGTGAAGGCACCAACACCGAGGGCATGACTGAGGGCTCCGTGGTGCCCGCGGCAGAGGGGTGGCATATCCAGCCTGGGTGATCACTGCAAATGGATTATAAACTGAAATACCTGTTATTTGATTTGCAGAGGGACACATCTCTGCCCCTTACACAGGCAGAAGCTGAAGCCTGGGGCAAGGCACGTGCTCCCCAAAAGGGTGGGAAAGCACAGGGTGGGAGAACACATCCTAGATGCCAACATGGGACTTGGCTTGCACTCAGATAGCCAAATACACCGTAACTGTGGCCAAAATTCCATGGCCTGCGTGGATGAAAACTCCATGACGTTTCCCTGGTCCATGGTGTGCTGCATCCCCATCCCACCGTGATGGCTCTCGTCCATGCAGGACCCGCTGCCCTTGTGCTGGCTCCAGCCCCTCTGCCCAAAGGACAACAGGTCTGTGTCCTTGTCCCTTATTGACGGATCCTTTGATGGCCACACTCGGTGCAGCAACGCTCTCCTGGTCCTTACCTTGTTGTAGGGAGGAGAGAGAAGAGGAGCCCACACGGCGATACAGACGTATGCAGATTACGCCATTAAATTTTTATGCGAATTCAAAAAATTCAGTGTTGACTTCATGACGCAAATAGGTATGAAAATTCTGGTGAGCACGCTCATTGTTACAGAAATCAAATGGCTGAACAGCCACTAATGAGGCAGACAAGAAGCTTCACTCATCCTCTGAGGATTTGAAGGCAAGAAGAGAAGAAGGAGCGCATTACATTATTCATGCTGTCTTGTTTGAGTTTCAAATCATAGGAAGTCATGGTGNTTGACAACTGCTCATTGCAAACGCAGCTATTGCCTGGCTGAGATCTCCATTTCTCCCCTTCTACCCGGAGCCCTCCTGAGCAGTGGAAGGGCAGGGGAGGCTCCCTGGGACCCCTTCCACTGTGACATGCAGGAGGATGCCCTGGAGCACCCAAACCCCCACCCCTGCCATGGGGAGAACACCCAGAACTCCCCCTGCATCCACCTTCCCTCCCAGCGCTCCACCAGCATGGAATCAGGGAATGGTTTGGATGGGACTGGACCTTATCATGTAGTTCCAACACCCAGCATCACACAGAGGTGGGGGGGTCTTGCATTCTGAACAGTTTAAAGCCCACCATACTCTGCTGGAACAGGCACAGAATCGTTTTTAGACACAAAAAAAATTTAAAAAATTAAAAAAAGAAGGGAAAACAAGGGAGAATAATTGATCTGAGGAGACACGTAGGCGAGGGTTCCATAAAGCAGGGATGAGGCATACAGTGTAACTGTTGACCAAGCACTCACGACTAATAAACAGATTCCCTGAGTACTTCTGCATTTTGTAATTATTGCATACCCATAAAAATCCCTTCTCCCTCCTGCCAACATTATCTTAGTGAACTTTACGAGTGCTCACGAGGTTAATGCAGAGCCGTAAATTTGCAGCGGGTCGAAGGAGTGAGAGGAGAGGAAGTGTTCGTAAATCTGTTGGAATTGCTCCAGTTTGTTTATTTAATAAAACACTGTTTCATAAAAAGGCAGGCGGGCTCCCGTCGGGGTCATGCCACCCACTCCGCCGCTCCTGGTGTGTGAGGGGAGGTCATCCAGTCCGTCTGTCCGTCCGTCTGGCTTTCCGATGGGGACATCGGGACCACAGTTTTGGCTCTCTTGTAATGGGCAACACAGGGTTAAACTCCACACACTCACACACACTCACACACACACACACACATGACTCTCCAGGTCAGAGTATATTTGCTTGGATTTTACATTGGAATTTGAAATCCACGGCTACAAGGAAACATTTATTTTCTTGCCCTTCAATGATCAAACAAGTGGCGCCGAGGCACAAGGAAGCGGAGTTTCCATTAGTAGAGCTGTTTTCTTTTTGCTGTAAAATATCAAATATTTTGACATTTCCATCAGACTTTTCTTTGTATCAAAGCTTTAATGGCAGAATAATCTCAAGGCTTTTAGACTTCATAGGTTTTTATATTTCTGAGCACTCCCTCCTTTATAAGGGGACACTTCTGAAGGTACATGTTATTCCTTTCTCAAAGACCAAAGAAAAGGTAATAAAAACAAGAGGCTTGTGAAGGTGGGAAGGGAAAGGGACTGACTGGCTGCTGGGGGCTGGGGCTCAGCATCCATCCCCTCTCCCAGGAGCAGGATGCTGCTCTCCCAAAGCCTCACAGGGGGGACCATCGCCATCCCTCCTTGGGTTGACAACAGATGGGAAGATGAAAATCATCACCACCCGCATCAGGGGTAAAGGTTTTAAACTGAAAGAAGGGAGATTTGGATAAGATCTGGGGAAGAAATTCTTTCCTGTGAGGGTGGTGAGACACTGGCTCAGATTGTGCAGGACCCACAGGACCCTGCACATCCTGAGGGGAATTGGACCAAGCTGGATGGGGATGGACCGGAGAGCACAGGTCCAAGGGGACAGCAGTGAGCTGGCCAGCACTGGCCATCTGGGTACCAGCCAGGCTTTACCACAGAAGCTGATTCCCACAGGTGACCGTGCTGCCACCATCCCAGCTGCTCTGCCACACACAGCTGGGAGCAAAAGGGGAACGAATTCTGAAGCCCCTCCAGACAGGACTCCATTTTCTGGTTGTGTGTGAATGCCTTCCCAGAGCAAAATTGCTTTGAAGTCTCTGTTTATCTCACTTTGATAACAATCTGCTTAATGTCTTGTGTCAAAGTAATTAGAGTGTAATTACTTTTTCCCTTCTTTTTTTTTTTCTTTTTTTTCTTTTTAATAACAGGTATTTTAATTGCTGCAGGGTTGCCAATCCTGCTCTAGCAGTAGCACAACTGTAGGTAGGCGCTCGGCACCCTCAGGCATTCCAGCCTCTCTTGTTCCTGGAGAAGGATGTGCATCACCCGCTGTACCCGGCACCACATTTCCCCAGGCATTCCTCTCTGTTCCGTGTGTTTTCCAGACATCCCTCCTCTTCCCCCGGCTGCTTTCCTCCCCTCTGCCTCCTCTCCCTCCCAGCCCTCCACCTCCCTGCCCCTTCTTGGACTGTTTGGATTCTTTCTCTCATGCCTGTTTACGAACGTCTTCAGTCTCTCCTTTTCCATTTGTTTCCTCTAGACATCAATTTTTCATGCTGGGTAGCCGAGGATAATTAATTAATGATTCATAGAAATACTGTGGCTATAATACATAATTAGAGGATGGTTCATAACCTGTTGCAGAGGCAGTTATCAGCAATTTCAGAATAATTAAGAGATGTTTTTTAGCACATTTCAAAAGCCCTTACAGAATCAAGTGGATGGGCTAATTTATTTCCGGATAAAACTCCGGGACACATCTTAGTGGAGCTCGGAGCATCGTTTTCCATCTCCTTTGTGGTTCTGCAGTGCTCTGCTCCCAGCCTGATAGGACCCTCCAGCTTCGAGCCAGGGCATCATCACACCAGAAAGGTCTCCCCCCCTTCCCTGTCCTTCCCCATCATCCTTCCCTCTTCCCAGAGAGTCTCTGGAGTGGAACTGGACAACGGCAGCTTGGCTTGGGATACAGCTTCAGCATCATGCTGCCAGGCTGGTATTTTTTCTAACGTGAAGAGTGGCAATTAACATAAATAATGTGACTGTTACACTTAAGATAATTTAACCTGTCTTTAGTTTTGTCATTTAGAAAGCTGAAAAAAAAAATAATCAAAAATCAAAGAGCGGCTGCTGGGTTGTTTTCAAGGGAAAACAATCAGATTCCCCTCTTATGTCACCAGTGATGAGCAGGTCTGAGTGAGAGATTTGGGAAAATCTCACATAATTTGTGGAAGGTTTGGAAAAGCACCCCTCTGCTCGGTGCTGTACGGCAGCGGTGGGCACCAGTGCTTCCCCCGGGAGGGACCCACAGGGTCCCCCTCACCGAGGCTTCCACCCAAGAGCACCCTTCAGTAAAGCATACACCATATTGTACAAGATGCCATTTTGAAGCTCTCTAAGTGTGATACTCCAATAATTATAGAGAGATTAAACAAAGACAGCTCTCAGCAGGGAGGAATTACGGGTAAGAAAGATCCTGACAAGAAAATGACAACAAAGAGTGGCCCAAGGAGAGTTACTCAAGATTAATAACTTTGTTATTGGAGGCATTTCTTCCCTACGTAAGGGCGCACA
Source organism: Nycticryphes semicollaris (assembly GCA_013400055.1). NCBI lineage: Eukaryota > Metazoa > Chordata > Aves > Charadriiformes > Rostratulidae > Nycticryphes > Nycticryphes semicollaris. The sequence goes on from VXBJ01006942.1 coordinate 44,808, forward strand.
TAAATACACTTGGAAGCTTCCAGATGGCCACGCCAAGAGCCAAATTCATCACATCATTATCAGTTTTGTCAGCGTGTTCCAGCCACCAACCCATCCAGCAAACCACCACAGGGGCCCAGGAGGTGTACTGGGGGTGTGGGTTTGTGCCCCAATCTGTGGGGAGGGCCTGGCAGGCAGAAGACCCCCCAAAATTCACTCCTAAAGGAGGGAGGTGGCTCTGTCACCCCGGCAGGCACTTGAGAGGGGTCCCTGCGGTGCCTGAGAGATACTGGTCCAGGGATGCCACCTTCCTCCTGCATCACAGCAAAGCATCCAAATATTCCCCATCAAAGACAGAGCCAATGGTGAAACCCTCCTTCTTTTCCCATCATTCCAGCAGCTGAACTGTTTTACTCCTCACACTTTCCCCACCTCAGGTGATTAGATTTTTTTTCCCCTCTCTTTTTTTCCTCCCTTTTTTTTTTTTTTTTAATACTGCAGGGTGTTAAAACCAGTCTTCCTATTAGGGGCTAGACATATTCAGAGCCTTAATGATAGATTAAATACCAAATACCTTAACATTTGAAAAATGACATTTATTATACAGAGTTGTAAATAGAGAAAAAAAATGACAATAGAACACAGTGTAGATCTTACATAAACTGCACCAGTTCTGTGTAATGACTATGATAATGTCAGTGCTAACAAGCAGATAATTGGCATCACTGAGATAATTTTTGGCACCTTATGCAGAGGGGAAACTGTTCTGCATAATTATTTTACCTAGGAATATTCTTCATTTAACAGGTCTATTTGCATAAAGGTTGGAACTTTTTTAAGCTGTAAAGGGTATTTAATATGTTGATTTGTTTTATCCATGAAACAATTGTTTATTCATGAGAACTGGCACCTGAGGACTTTAGTAATTAAGCCACAGTGACCCAGTTGGAAGCAACAGCCTTTTATTGGATTTACAGGTCCAAGCGGAGGCAGGATTAGCAGACCACTCACAAACACCTAACAGGCTTTTATAGGTGCTATAAAACTGAGTCATTCTCTGTAGTAAAACTTTATTTCTTTAACTTTTACAAAGTTGATAACTTCAGCATTTCACCGCTGTGGTGGCAGACACCTGCTTGGGGGCTACGCGTCCCTCTGGAAGATGGCATGAAGGTCCTCACCTCCACACAACCACAGTGAAATCTCCTCAGGTTCTCAAAGGCTGCAAATCATGCCCATCAGTGCCTCACAATTAAGCAGGGGTGTGTGATAAAAAGGAGGAGGGGTGCGACGCCGGCCAGCCGTGCTTCTGCAGGGACCAACACGTAACAGCTCAATATTATCAACGCCCCGGAGGGCAGAGATGAGTGCGTTTTTCAGCCCGAGCGCGGTCTTGACAGGTCAGGCTGATGAGCTTTCTCAGTGTCCAGGCAATGGCTGGAATGTCTGGAAACACAGAAGATGCTGGACACCAGCCTTGGACTCCCATCGCAAAGAGGGAGCTGGCCAAGGGCCAGGCGCTCGACGGCACTTTCCCTGGAAGGCTGGCAGGAGCCCACATTCATCTTCCTCTGCCACCCTGACTCCAGGGAACCTCACACCACCCTTGCCAGACCCTGTGCTATATATCAGAGTGGTGTTTGTCCCGTCCTCAGCATATTTCCAAAACAAGGAATGAACGCTGGCTTCCACTGGGTGTTCCATCCCCAAACCTCAGCACGTTCACCCACCCAGCCGCCACCGACGTGATTCATAGCGGCTCCGAGGCGCAGAGTCCGCCTTGGAAAAGTTCAAATTCCCCACAGGTTACGCTTTGACACTTACTTGGCTTCTCCATCTCACTTTCTGAGTCTGCTGGCAAACAATTCCTGCAGCCAGGAAAGCACCAGGCATTGTCTGACAAACACTTTACATCCAGCGAAGCGCTCTTGACTCTGAAGGAAGGCACCGTCACTCGAGAAGCTGTGATTGTCCTCAGTTTCCTAGCAGGCACTCCAAAACTCCCAACACCATGCTCCTTTCAGCCCTGCACCTCGTGCAGACCCTGCTTACAAAGAAAACCCTCAGGGAATAGAACTGTAAGCACGAACTTTTGCCAGAAGCCAGCAAGTCGATAAAGAGAGCCTTTTAAACCCCGGTTTTATGAAAAACACTTCCAGTCTTTTAGATCCCACATCAACGAGGCCAAAAAGAAACTGTTAGCAAATCATTACTCCAGCTTTGATTCTGCAAGGTCTCGCGTATCCCCAAAGTTTCAGCCTGTGAGAGCTCCTATTGACTACCAAATTAATCAGCTGCTGAAGCACCTCACTCAATGAGGGCCCGAGAAGTGATTTGGCCAACAGCCGTATCGCAAAGCAGCCCCACGCTTCGCCGAGGCAGAACCAGACACACATGTGACCTTTGGATTTAGGAATCAGACACCAAACCCTCATTCCCTGTGGTTTTGCCCCAACACCTCGCTCCTGTGCTAACTCTTCCCCCAGTGATGGTGATGGCAGGACTGGTGTGGGAGCCCAGCGCCGGCGTCCCTTCCAGCCCCCCTCAGTTCACCAACCAAAGGGGGGTGCTTGGTTTTGTCCTTTGCAGCTGCGATACTGCTTCTTAATTTAATTTCTGGTCATTTCCCTGCTACCTGATGGAGCAACCGTGCTTGAGCTGAGCAGCAAAATGATCAGCACGCTCATGGTGCACGTCAAGTGTGTGCCCCAGCCTCGTGGGGCTGGGGGTGTGAGGGGAGCCTGCTCCTCGTACAGTGACACTGATTTTGCAAATAACACTTTGTTGTGGTTTCAGCCAAAATTACCAAAACCAGACTGATAGATTGCCCTTCTTCCCACCCCCCCCCAAAAAAAAAGGAGAGGATAAGGAGATTTATGATTTTAGAATGAACTAAACTACTTGTATGAATTATTAATACTGAAAGTGGAAAAAAAAAGAAGAAGAAGAAAATAATGAAATAAGTACAATATATAGAAAAACATATCAAGCTCCCAGGATGACAATTGCATTGCCAGCAGGCATCAGGAAAAGTCCCAGACTGGACTTGGTGGCTGACAGGAACTGGATTCCAGTTCTGGAGACAGGAATGCTGGGATCGGGGTCAAAGGCAGAAGAACAGACAGGGTTCTCCTCAGATGTTGGATGTCAAAGGAAGAGAGTTGACCCTTTGATCCCTCAGCTTTTCTACTGAGCGTGATGCAGATGGGATGAAAGACCCCAGGTGGTCAGTTTGGGGTCCCCTCTCCTGTCCCCTCTTCCCCACAGGGGTGACCCCTCAAGGCTTTTCCGCTTCCCACCCTCCAATGGGGCAAATAACACCATTCCCTGCCCTTGGTTGTTCCAGCAATAAGGATAAGCCAGGTCCTCTCTGCACCATCCCTGGGTGGGATCAGGTCTGATCCCCCTGGGAGTGAACAGTTTCTGAACAATCTGCTGCTAATTTCAGAGTTTAGTGAGTTAGAAGAGGCCCAGCTAAAAAAGTGAAAATTGTAAAACAGAAAATGGGTTCGTTTTACCACAAACCAGGTCACTCCACCCCTTATTCCATGCCATTTGCATCTTGCTCAGATTATTATCGCTTCTTATCCATCAACTACATACAAATATGTATACATATGTCCCTTATTTATGATCTATCTTTATACACTTTATATATAAAGATACAGGGCCAGCTGCACTTTCCAGCAGCGAAGGTGACCTTTGTGGGGGTGGTTTCCATCAGTCAAGCATCAACCTTCACACCCCAGGCCTGAGGTTTGCCCTGGAGTGGTCACAGCTCCAGAGGGCCTCGGCACAGGTGGCATGAGGGACAAGGGCTGCTGGTTTCATACTGGAGGCACTGGTGTGTGGTCGTGGGAAGCATTCTCTGCCTCCTTTCAGCAACCTGCTCTAGTGGGAGGTGTCCCTGCACATGGCAGGGGAGTTGGAGCTTGATGATCTCTAAGGTCATCCAACTCTAACAATTCTATGATTCTCCCAACTGAGCTCAGAGACTCCCCCATGGCCTTCGTCAAGTCATTTAATGTTCTTGCTGCTCAAGTCTCCACTTTGGGCAGTGCCACTTCTCTCCCTCAGGTATCCAGGGGTATGAGGAGCCTCCAAAATCCCACTGGGAGCCTCTGCTCGATGCTGCCTTTGAGGACATGATACCCTGGAATGCTCCAGCCAGGCAGCTTGTAGGTGACCGGCTGCTTCCCTTAAAAATCACAGAATGACATGGGGATGGGGTTGGACGGGACCTCTGGAGATCACCCAGTCCATCCCCCAGCCCTCTTCCTGCAGCCTTTCACTTTAGGGAAAACTATTTCATTTGATAAAAGAGTTAGTGACTCTCGGAACCTGCAGGCATCAGTTTTCCTATGAAAAAGCCCACTGTGCAGCTCATTATGTTATTTTTTGTGCTTGTCCATTTGTGTGCCTGTCTGTGTGTGCATGCACATTTCTCCATGCTCCTCCACAAACCTCTGGGCCTGTGGCTTTCAGCTCAGCTCACTGTTTGGTTTATTTTTTATATTTTTTTTTAAGATTTAATTCTGTTTCTTCCCAAACAAGGCTGTTGGCTTTAGCAAAGAGAGATCTGTAACGTGTTCTGCCTGAGTTTAGATGAGGTTTCCCTAACCTTCGTTCTAGCCTGTCTGCTGGAAGGAAGAGCCCGTACCACGGTGATGGACTTGGGAGTCCACACATCACATGCTCATTCTTTCAAGGCCATCTCCCTGGTCTCTGACCCTCTGCAAAAGGTTTCACTCTCAGCCGTTTTGTAAACTCCACGGGGCGAGCCTGCCATTTCTCAGCTCTCACCTGGAGATTCCAGAGCCTGGAGCCATCCTCACCCCACCTCCCCCTCGCTGGCACACAGACCCCCCCCTACAACCCGCCAGCAAAAACCTCAGGCCTTTCCAATAGATTCAGTCCACCTGCTGCATTTTAAAAAAAAAAAAATAATAAAATAAATAATAATCCTAAGTGCTGGTCTTAAATCACTGTTTCCGCCCGGTCAGAGAGAGGTGTCCAACCTTTTTAGGGATTAGCAGGTGATGGCTGGAAGCTGCTCTGCTCTTACTCATTGAAAGACCTTAATTACTGCGCCCCGTTCCGCCCACAAGTTCTGTACCACTATTTTTCTCTTTTTTTTTTT
>VXBJ01006942.1:49943-82690 GCA_013400055.1 Nycticryphes semicollaris
TTTTTTTTTATGACTCCACCAGGCCATCTGTCGCAGGGATGGAGACCACACTCACTCCTGTTGGATTTTTTTCTCCTTTTCAATTCCCAAGTCAGCTCTAGTTCAGTGAGTAGATTTATTACTACTCCTCCGTGCTCCCTGGCTCCGTGCCACAGCAGGAAAATAGCAGCTCAGAGGATATTCTAAGTACAAGGAAACGTGGTGCTGTGCTGACAGCCATCGGTGTCACACGTCCCACCTCACAGTCGTGGTCCCTGCTGAGCCCCTGGCGTGTGGGAAGGGGGTCAGCACCCCAGTGATGGGAGGGATGCCCTCTGCAGCCAGTGATACTCCGTGGCTCTGCACAGGAGAGGGTTAATTCTACAGATGTTGATCAGAACTAAATCTCTGTTCCCTGATCTGATGAGACTCTTAGAGGGTGTCACAGCTCTCTCAAAATACAGGGAGAAGGGTTTCCCTGTAGCAGCAATGGCAGTGAGAGACCTGGGTGATCTCCAGGTAGAGCATTGAGGATGCGGTGCAAAGCCCCATCCCCAGCTCCAAAGGTCTCAGCACCAGCCTCGTGGAGCCTCATGGAGAGAAACCAGAGCTTGGGGAGCTTTGGCATAGTTTGGATGAGGGGGAAGATGGTCAAACCTTGCAAAATGCACCTACCACGGCATGGGAAACCTGTGTGGGCAGAACAGGCAAGGGGGTACCTGGCCTTCACAGCAGGCTGCACGAAGGGGTCTGGCTGTTTTGCTGAGGGAACCCATCTTGATTCAAGATGCTGTAGACATTATTGATCTAAACAAGTTGTCAGTGAAGGAAAAGTTGTAATTGCTGCTGTAGTTGCATTGTAACACACCAGCCCCGAAGGGAAATTAAAGTTTGTAGCTAATAGGGTTGTATGATCCTTCAACCTTTGATGTATTGAATCTTGAGGAGCCTGTGGAATACTGATTTGATGCACAAAGGATCATTTTTAACAGCAGCTGTACCTCCAGTTTCCTCTGATCCAACTCTCCTTCCAATCCTGCTGTGTGGTGTCTGCACCAGGGGATGCGGTGGTGGCCAGGGAATGGCTTGGGATGCACCGGGTGGCATCAGTCTGCTGAGCTGCCACCCTCCCTCCCCTGCCCTTGGCTCTCTTGCTTCAACTCTTGCAGTTCTGTGGTTCCCTGGCTCCTGCTGCAGGAATCAAATAAGCAGGAATGATGTCCAGGATAAGGCAGTATTACCTCTGTGTGTGTGTGTGTTGTGAGAATTAGCCAGAAATGGCTCACCTTCACATGGCTCCCAGCATGAAGGACTATTTCTTAGCTTTAGACTATAATAATTCTTCCAGCACCTCAGGGGAGATGGAATCAACGGGCTGCACAGCTGATAAACAAGAGGGAAATACAACCCTGGTGTCTAACAGCAGAAGCACACCCAGGCACTGCCAGCAGCGTGTGGGAGCAGGAATTAAGTATTTTCCAGCTTACAGGGGAAAAAGGCACCTCTGACTGCGGCGTGTAGGGGTGTCCATGTGCATGGGGCCATGTGTTCCCACGTATGGCAGGGGACCATGTGTGCCTGTGTTGAGAAGCTCAACATAAACCGGTTACATGCACTTTACAGCCCAAAAATCCATCCGCATCCTGGGTTGCATCCCCATCAGTGTGGCCAGCAGGATTCTGCCCCTCTGCTCTGCTCTGGGGAGACTTCACCTGGAGCACTGTGTTCAATTCTGCATTCCTCAACACAGGAAGGACATGGAGATGTTGGAGCAGGGCCAGAGGAGGCCATGGAGATGCTGGGAGGGCTGAAGCCCCTCTGCTGTGAGGACAGGCTGAGAGAGATGGGGGTGGGGCGGGGGGTTCAGCCTGGAGAAGAGAAGGCTCCGTGGAGACCTTAGAGCCCCTTCCAGTCCCTAAAGGGGCTCCAGGAGAGATGGGGAGGGACTCCTCATCAGGGAGGGGAGCCCTAGGATGAGGGGGAAGACTTTTAAACTGAAAGAGAGGATCTTACAGGTTAGATCCCTGTAAGAACTTGTTTGCTGTGAGGGTGGTGAGAGCCTGGCCCAGGTTGCCCAGAGAAGCTGTGGCTGCCCCATCCCTGGAGGGGTTCAAGGCCAGGTTGGAGGGGGCTTGGAGCAACCTGGTGTGGTGGGAGGTGTCCCTGCCCAGGGCACGGGGTGGCACTGGGTGGGCTATAAGGTCCCTTCCAACCTGAACCATCCTATGATTATGTGATTCCATGGACCCTCATACCAGCTGCTTCTCTGCCCCACGGCTCTGGCTGCCTGCACAGGCAGGTGCCGACAACCCTGTCACTGCCACTGCAGTACGTGTGTGCTGGCCAAGCTCCAGCTCCAGCTCCAGCCCGTATGGGAAAGAGCTTACTCCGGGGGCTCCTCTAATTCACACCGGGGCCAGTGCTGCCACAGTCATTCAGAGAATATGAATTTTGCAGCAAGAGTATCCGTTTCCTGAATTCAGCTTCCAGCAAGGGTGTAATGTCTCATCATCCCACCTGGCCATGATTTCCTTAAAGAAGCAATTACTGATGTTTCTAAGCACAACTGCCTGCTCCCCCCATTAATCACCTACAATTATAAACCAGAAATCTGCTAAACAATCAGTCCCCAAAGGTCACTAATCAGGGAAGTTAATAGTCCTCAGGTTTTTGTTTGGGAAGCCAGTGGGAAGCCAGGCTCATTGGTCTGGGGCTGCGAGCATGGGGCTGGCTTGAGCACTCCCAGCATGTCCCAGAGCAGAGGACAGGGCTGTGTGTCCCCAAAAACTGCCTGGGACCCCCCAGAGCCTGACATCACCTCTCGCTGAGCCCCTGGTCCCCCCACTCACCTCCCGCTCCAGCTCCACCATCCTGCTCCTGAGTGATGTGTCTCACCCTGCCTTCACAGAGACACTTTCATTCTGCAGTCTGAAGACACTCTCTTTAATTACTTCAGTTAATGAGTGCTTTGCAGCCGCCACAGACTCTGCAGAAGGAGCAGCCCACAATGATATGTCATCGTCCCTGCCTGCTGCCACCATGCTACCGCTGTGTCCCTGCCATGGCAGTGGGGACCTCCTCTCTCCACCACCACACCACCATCGCCGTGTCCCCACCCTGGCAGAAGGGACTCCAGTTCCACTGCTGTGTCCCCTTTGTAGCAGAGGGGACCCCAGCACCACCGCTGGGTCCCCATCGTGGCAGAGGGGACCCTAACTCTGCCACTGCCCGTCAGGTCAGGACTGTGCCCCAGCTCCTAAATCCCCGCTGAGGACAGCAGGCAATTTAGACCTGAGTGCAGCAACTAATTAAATCAATATGAGATAATGAACAGCAATTAGAGGTCCAGCTAGGCACATCTTCTCTTGTAAATACTGTTTCTCTCCCAACGGGAAGCTCTTTTTTAATAATCTGTTTGTGTTTCATTTCCAGGAGCCGTAATTCCCCAAAGAAGCAATTTGGGAAAGTGATTTGTTTGTCTGTATAATTGCCAAAGCACTTAGTTAGAGTTGTTTGTTTTTCTTAGCTCCTGCTACTCCCAGAAAGAAACAATGCAGATATTGCCTGTGTTATTTTCCCTTCTCTTTGGGTTTTTTGTTGATGTTATGGTGTCAGGGCAGGGTGTTGTCATTCCCCCCCCTACTCCTGTGTGCTCTGGAGCTGGCTCTTGTCTGGACACGGGACATTGTCCCCTTCACTGAGGCTTTGGGGGGGTGACACTGCCAAGGCAAAGCCAAGCCACTGATGAACAAGGAGCTGAGCCCTGGACCCAGAAAGTGCAAGGGCCAGCGGTGACGGAAGGAAAGAAGGAAGAAAAGCCCTTTTCCTTCTGCAGCTCCCACCTCTCCTAGAATGGCTGTTGCATTTTTGGCTTTACCACAGAAGTTTTACAGACAATCCCCATCCAAACACCCTTATCTCCTGAGCAGTGGTGCAGGCTCCTCTGTGCTCTGTCAGCCCAGGCAGGATCTCCTTATGGGGAAGTTTTTCCCAGCACCTTGTGCACTGAGCATCCCCAAAAGCCGTGGCTCTGCTCTGCCTGCTCTCCCTGCTGGGATCAGGACGGCACGCACCGTGCCGGGAGCACTGGGATCATTTCCAGCACTATTTTCTCCCCTGCTCCCTGCAGACCCTGGACCTGCTGCATCCTCTTCAGCTTCCGTTTCTTGTGGATAAGTCATTCCCAGGGCTTTTTCTCAACTACCTGTGGCCCCTTTATGGCTTTCATAAGGTGCTCCAGTGGTTCAGCTTATTCCTTCCCTTAGGAATTACGGTGACCCAGCCAGTACCACACTCCACTTGCCCAGGGCTGCTCACCCCCAGAGTTTCACAGGTCTTTTCAGAGTTGCTCTAAATAAAATGAAGTCAACGTTCCCCATGATGATTTAATTAAAAGCCAAACCTCAGCCCTGGAGAGCCACTCCTTTCCCACAGCGCAAATTACTTTGAGCCACCCAGCCCAGGGTTCGCAGTCCTTCACCACGGGTTGGTGCCTGCTCAGCAAACTGCAGCCTGGGCAGGGGACAAACTTTCTCACCCTCCACGCACTTTCTGTCCACGTTTGAGAACCAGGTAAACAACAATTTTTAAGTCCAGGGAGGAAATCAGCACATTTTCTGGAGCGGCCACCTCTCCTGGTGACATTCCCTGGGGTTAGGGAAGGAGCAGCAGCCCCAGGAGACTTTCACATCCCTTCTTGGTCTGTAGGAGAAGCACATCCCAGCCTGATTTTGTTCCACGTATGTTTTGAACTGAGCAGATGCTTTGGGAATGGCATGAGGTGCTTTTGTACAATAATGGCTCCTGCAACCTGCCATGTGAATGAACGCTCACCACCGTTCAGTCATATTAAATTGCAATAACCTTTCAAATTAAACCATGCACCTTGTTTATTAGCAGTTAAATGCTTCCCTGAGCCTCTGAGCTACGGCAGGACATAGGACACTGGGCATACAATCCCATAATTGGATATCTATTGCTTGTTTAGTTTGCAGCCAATTAGATAGCAAACAGGTTATGGTGTGCGTAGGTATTAAATATGAATTTCAACACTTCCTTCAGGGATTAGTTGTTATTTAACTCAGCTACACTATGGGCTCCATGCTGTATCAGGTGATAGGGACAGTGGCAGGTCTGTTTGTTGGCCTGTGTCGCTGGAATTAGTGGGAGGAGGAGGAGGATGGGGATGGTGCCCAGGTCTCCTGGTGGGATGCAACCTGGGTTGAGCACCGTTTAGCCCTGAGGGAAGATGACTGCGGATCCTGGGCATGGAGGGGTGGGCAGCTGTCACCCTCACTGTGCAGAGGAAACCCACAGATTGCCTGTCCCAGTCCATACTGGGAAGCACGGGGCCAGGGTCTGGGCCAGGAGAGGATGCAGAGATCCCCCACCAGAGCCAATCCCGCATCCAGCATCCCCTGGGCTGCGACTCGGCACCTGCAGGGGGGGAAAACCTTCTGCATTGCCAAAAAAATCATAGGGTGTGTTTTTCTTCTCTGTCTCTCGTACAGCTGAGCTGACTCCTCCAGGGCAAATCTTCGTACTGTCTCTCTGTTTAACATCTCAAAACCTGAAGCTGCTCAGTGTTTTCCTTGCAGCTTTGAAAAGAGACAGGCATATTTTGACAAACTGAGATTATCTGAAATCATCTCTCTTAGAGTGAGCGGTTGCTGCATGGAACTTAATTATAAATTAATTAATAGCAGTAAATTTACAACCCAAGCTACGGGGAGAAAGAGGCAGGAAAGATGATTTGAAAGTGAAGGCAGTACGTCTGGAACATGCAAAGCCAAAATAAAAGTCGTTCTCTCAGCAAAAGCTCCCGCAGCGCCTGGTACCATCGGCAGTGGGTACCATCGGAGGTGGGCACTGTTGGCCATGCACCAGGATGCAGCACCAGAGCCACCACAAGCCCCACGGGGCCAGACCTGACCCCTCTGGGCATAACCTTGGCTCTTCAGACCCAGTTCCAGCCAACATGGCCAGGACTCCTGGGGGACCTTCAGCTCCGGGTGTTTGGCAGCGCTGGATCATAATTTTAATTGCAGCATCAATTTATGGGGCTGGGGCTCCCTGTTAGGTCAATGTTTACTCCTGTCCCTTTGTCCTTCACCCTCCCTGACTAGCACAGGCAGGGCATCCCATGTTCTGGTCCAGCAGGGCTTTCAGCAAACTGGTTTGGTGGGAGGTGTCCTTGCCCAGGGCAGGGGGTAGAATTGGATGTGCTTTAAGATTCCTTCCAACCCAAACCATACCATGATTCTGTGATATTCCATGTCGGGCTGGTCTCCATCCCCAGACATGGCCACAGGGTGAGGACACTCTGACCCCCCCACACTCCCATGCCACTGACAGCAAGGCCGGGCACAGTGCCACCATGCCAGCTTTTATTACCAGTGAACTGATTTATCAGCAACAGTGATTTGCGACGAAACTTAGGAAAGGGAGTAAAGACTTTTAAAATAGTAAGGTAAGAGGTAAAGCAATTAATTTCATTATTTGAGATCCTTAAAAATAGCATTATTAAGGGATAAATGATAAAAGGAAAGGGAAAAGGACTTACTTGGGATGTGTGAAAAAAGCAAAACGATGAAGAGGTCGGGGTTTTTTTCAGTTCCACTCTTGAGAGCTATAGTGCTCGTTTTGAACCGGGACAAAGAGAGAAAGTGGAATCCTGACGTTTACTTTTGCTTCTCCCCGGCCTCTCCCCAGCTCTGCCTGTTCCCTTTGCAAACAGTTCTCAGAGGAACCCGCTGCTTCCAAATGCCCAAATTTTAGTTGCTGAAAGATCCCGTACCCGCCTCTTCAGGTCTCTCCAGTTTCAACTGCTTTTGGAGGGAGGTGCTGGGGGCTAGCGAGGTCTTAGGCAGGAGCGAAAGGAGCAAGTGCTAATTTGGCTTCATCGGGCACCAGCCCAGAGGGATGGGCATTACTGGTCCCCAGCGGGCACAGAGGGCCGTCACTCTGGCTCTGTTGTGGGTGGAAGAAAAAGCACCCGAGCTTTCACCGGGAGAGGAGAACCGTAATGCAAAATGCCATCTGTTATTGCAGCGACGGAGAGGTTCTGCCTTCACGTCTGTCCCCGGCAAACCGGGAATGAATCCCGATCAATGTGTGCCACCCGTGGATTTTAAAAGCGGTTGCTTTCCTGTCAAAACTTCCACAGTGGCTGTGCAGCAAAGACTTTTACTTTTGCTTACAAAACAGCGCTGGGATTTCTCCAGGGAGGCAATGGATTCTGAATTTGTAAAACTGCTTTCACCGGCACTCAAGTCGAGATAAATATTTGCATTTTTATTTTTGCTGCTCCCGTTCTCTAATGGAGCTTTACAAGCAAGAGGATGGCCCCGTTTGTGTACCCTTGTTGTCTGTTGGTGGGGTAAGTGTCAATCATTTATAAAATGCGGCGTTTTGAGCCATCTTCCAACAGAGATGTCTTTAATCTCAGGTGGGTCTGCGCTGCCCAGACACTCTCAGTCCCCAGCACAGAGCCCTGCTCCGGGCTGCAGCACAGCCACCTTCCCCTGCCACCCACTGCTCCCCTTGTGTGACCCCAAGCTTCATCTCCCAGCACATGCCTCCAAGAAACCACCCGGGGAAGGTTGGGTCCGGGAGCCCTGTACATCAACCATCGAATTTGGACAGAGGGTGGAAAGAGGCAGCTGAGGGGGAGCTGGTGGTGACATTGCCACGTCCTCCAAGCAACACATGTGCTGAGACAGATGAATACAGGGTCTGGCCCTGGGGAAACCCATTCTTTTGCAGGAGGTTCTGGGTGTGTTACAATGAGGCACCACCCAAGGTGGGGTGCAAGCCCAGTTTACCCCCCCCTCCACTCTACCCTCCCTCCCCCCGCTGTTGGGGAGGGACCCCTGAGTGGGGATTTCTCCCCAAATTTTCTCAGAGGACTCCCTAAGCCCTTCAGCTGATGAGCTTCCCACGGGTGCTCCCTTCTCCCGGTTCTGCCAGCAGCGCTGCCGTGCAGGGTCATGACGAATATGTTGCAGGCTATCATTAAGGTTCCTTGATGTGGTTTTTTTTTTTAAAATTTAGGATTTATTTTTTTTTTTCAGAAGTCAAACTTGCTTCCACTCAGCAGAAGCCATTTCATGGGCAGCAGTCCTGCCCAGTCCACATTTGCATCAACCCCTTAGTGGGATGGTCAGAGGAGATAAGAAGCAGCAGCGAGTGGCTTGTAAAGGTCCAGTTCTTATCCCCAAGTTGAGATGGCCATGCCAGGAAATCCCTATAAACACCATCCAGGGCCACAAACTGCTTTTCCAATGCAGCATTCATGGCCCAGAGCTGCGAGGGTGCTGGCACATGAGGCATCTTCCCACCTCAGTGCTCATTGCTCAGGCAGGGAGACCTCCCCCACCCCAGCTTGGGTTGTTGGGGTTGGAGCCTTGTTCCTGGATGAACCCTCTCCCAAGAGTGGGGACAGGATGGAGATGAGATGAAGCCTCTCCCAGAAGAGGGGACGGGACAGTGGTGCCTGTCAGGTCCCCAACTCCTTGCTGCTCCATCACCCCTAGGGAGACCCCATCACCAAGCTCCGCCTCCAGCTGTGGCCAGGCAGGGCTGGTGGCCGAGCCCCAGCCCCAGAGGGTAACGTGAGCTCCAGGGTTATTTAGAGAAACCAGCAAATCTTTCTAATTCCAGATATTTTCTGCAAAAGTGCTTTTACATCCACATCAAAACATCCCACAGGGACTTTCTCTCTTGATGAATTTTTCAATTAAATAATCCAAGATCAAAACTGATCCATTTTGACTTTCTTCACTCTCTTAAACATTTCAAAGATAGTAATGAATTTTGTTATATTTTTTTCCTTCTGTTTTATTATAATATTTTAACAGCTGTCAGATCCTGTCATTCTAATAAGGTTGTTTCAGTGTTTATGAATTGGAACGTTTCTCCAGAATTTCCATTCTGGGAAATACAGATTTCCATCTCTGCAAACTCACTTGAGGGGAGAGGAAAAAAAAAGATTTCAAATACTGACCCCGGCCTGGGAAGGCACCTTGTTTTCCAAGTGGGTTAAAGTTAACATGGAGTAGAAATGCTCCCCATTTCACCCCAAATGTCACCCCATGATTTACTGAACATTCATTTTTCACAACTGAGGGTTTTGCTGCGCTGAATCCTGTCCCACCACATACGATAAACCTGCTCTGAAAGGTAAATCCTCTAATTAAATCCTCCCTAAGCACACCTTTTAATTTGTAGTAGCTTTTTCTAAATGCAAAGGGAAAAGGAATCTCTTTTCCAGAAACTCTTTTTCTTCTGAACTCTTCACCTTTTCTGGAGAGAACGCCTCAGTTTTGTCGACTTTTTAGAATTCTTGTTGTAATTCTTTCTTTTTTTTTTTTTTTTGTTATAGAACATCATAAATTAGCTGTCACCATTTTTTAAAGGTTACTGAATGTGTAAAATAATGTTTGCCCGATTCAGGAGTGCAGTAGTTTATGCAATTATAAAATAGCACATCAAAAAAAGCCAGCCTTTTCTCCTCACTACTTGCATAATTCATCACTCATCCTGTTGTCATGGGCGAGACCTCTCCTATCTCGCAGACAACAAAAAATTAAGTTTACATTCGCTTTTCTAATTAAAAATTTAAAAGTTTTAAGGAAGAGAGTTTGTAAACTGTTCAACCATTAAAAAGCTGGAGAAACAGCCTTAAAAAATACTCCAGTGACAACAATAAACCACAATTTTCTGTTTCCACTTTGCCAAGTGAGTAAGGCTGTGGGAAGGAGAGCAAAGCAAGGAGCTGCAGTGGGGGGGACACAAAGGTGGCAGAGCTGGGGACAGCCACGGATGGTGGTGGTCCTGTCCTGAATGTGTCTGGAATGAATGACCTCAGGTGAGGACGGCTCCTGGCCTGGCTGCCCTGGCACCTCTCATGGAAACTGGGTCTGGGAGGAGAATGGGGGTGCTAGAATGGTCCTCATATGCATATATGGATATATGTGTGTGTATTTATGGACATATAGTTATCTATATATGCATACATGCATGTTTATATGGATGTGTGTGTGTACATGGAAACATATATATACACACAGATGTAGCTGCAGCTTGAAGGAATCAGCAGTTTGAAGGACCTGGAATCCCCTTGGTACAGCAGGTCACGGAGGAGCTGTTATCACATAGCTCAAAACCACACATGGCTTCTCAATCCTAAACCAACAAATTTCGAACCAAATAAACAGATACTGAGGATGCTGTGCCAAAGATGCCCTGCCACGCTCAGCCCTTCCTGGCACCGGGGACCACAGGCCAGTGGCCACCATCGATGTTGCAGGAGATGCAGCAGCCACTGGTCCACCATCCTGGGAAAGGCATGGTGGTGCCAGGGAGGTGGATCACGGGTAAAGGGTCTGGGGGAGATGCCTGGAAGATTTTCCTGGCTGCTGTTGAGGACGAGGAGAAACTGCTGAGACAAACCCCACGGAGTAAATACAGGTGGTAACCAATGCTCATAATATGTTTTATGTGAAAACGCACCCATAAATCAGGCTGAAATATTGTAATCCTGGAATTGAGGAGGCTGAATGGCTCCGGTTTACCTGGGCTGTGCCCTGTGGTAAGAAATCACCCTGCTCCCCTGGCTCCTCTGCCTGCTACCCCAGAGGGTCTGCCCTCAGACCCTGGAGTGGGTGCGCTCTCCTCCCAGTGATGCCCAGCAGGAAAACTGGTATTAAGGGAATCAACAAGGCCGCCTCAGAAGAGGCCAAGTTGGAAATAGCGGGCCCCGTTGCCTAATGGGACTTATCAATTATTATCTCAGACCATATTTCTTTGAGGGGTGATTGTTTCACAGAGCCTGACATCTCATATAGCTTTAAATTACTCACAACCGGGACGCCTTACAAGATAGCAGTAAAATCAGGAGAGGATTGGGCAATGTAATTATAGTATGGAAATGATGTTGATCGCTCAAGCAGGGAACAGACCTTGAATCGAAGCCCCCCCTCCCTTCTCCCTCCACCCGGCTCCACGCTGCCACCTTGCACCCACAGAGCCTGGAGAGTCGGCAGCAGCCACGGCTTCTCGTTAGGGATCTGCAAACAAGCAGGTGCTGATGGTGAGCACCAGAGTAGATATGCAGGGATGAAGCATGGAGGGGCCAGGGCAGGACCTGGGCCATTGGCCAGAGGTGCTCAGGCACTGGGTCACGATGCTCAGGTGCTGTGAACGATGCTCAGGTGCTGGACCACAAAGCTCAGGGGCTGGACCATGATGCTCAGGGGCTGGGCATGATGCTGAGATGCTGGACCACGATGCTCAGATGCCAGACCATGATGTTTAGCATCTGGGCATGATGCTCAGGTGTTGGACCATGATGCTTAGGAGCTGGGAATGATGCTGAGATGCCCGACCACGATGCTCAGATGCCAGACCATGATGCTCAGATGACACACCATGATGCTTAAGGGGCTGGGCATGATGCTCAGGTGCTGGACCATGATGTTCAGGGGCTGGACCACGAAGCTCAGGGGCTGGGCATGATGCTGAGATGCTGGACCACGATGCTCAGATGCCAGACCACGATACTTAGGGGCTGGGCATGATGCTCAGATGCTGGACCACGATGCTTAGGAGCTGGGCATGATGCTCAGGTGCTGGACCATGATGCTCAGGTGCTGGACCACGATGTTTAGAGTCTGGACCATGATGCTTAGGGGCTGGGCCTGATGCTGAGGTGCTGGGAATGATGCTCACTCAGGTGCTGGGCCACAATACTGGGGTGCTGGGCTCTCACTTAGGTGGGTGCAACTTACCCTTGGTCTGGGGATGACCAAAACCCAGTGTGGGGTCCCATCTGAGCAAGAACCACAGAGATGCTGCTCAGTGCCTTCGCCAAGAGGCATTTTCCTTCAGAAACAAGTAAAGGAAGATTATGGGGTGTTTTTTTAAAAAAATAAAATATGGGCTTTCTAGAAAATATTTCAGGTCATCCTCCAACTCACCCTGGTCCTGGGGCGCAGCAGGGATTCTGCCCTTCAGCTGTTGACTGAAGTTCAAATCTTCCAGCAAATCTGACTTGAAAACCTCCTAAAACAGGTACTACCTACCAGAAATCACTTGGCAAATTTATGCACACCACTGTGACAGATGTACGCTGCACACACAGACCCTGCCACCACCGGCCCCTATAAAATATGGGGTTGTGAAAGAACTGGGTAGTTCAGGCCAAATTTCCTTTCTCAGAGTTCTGATGTGCTATAACCAGAAATGCTCCAAAAGCAGCGTTTCCATTTCACGCAGAACTTCAAGGCTTTGAAACTTGGTTTTGCTCTTAATTGGCGTTAAATTTTATTTACACACAAAAAAAAAAGCATTTCAAAACAATGTATTTCAGCTTTAGCTTTGTTACTTCAGGTCTTATGCCTTATTCTATATGAGAAGCCAAAGGAAGTTATAAGAATGAATGATTTCATCTCAATGCAATGCTCATATGAAAAACAATATAATAATTTATCACCAAATTATGAGGAATCCCTTGAAACCCTGATTTCCCAGCAGCTGCCTTCTCCTCTGTTGGCACCACATCCATCAGAGCGTTTCCAAGCCTGGGAACAGGTAAAAAGTGGGGGGGTCCTCACAGTGGGACAGTGGTGCCGGACTGGGACCGGAGCAGGGCCTGATGAGGATGGTTTGGAAGTGTCCTGCTGCGGAGGATGCCCTGTGGGGGGTGCCGTTGGGGGGTGCACACACTGCAGGCAGGGGGCTTGGGTGGGTGGGGGCTGCTCATTAGTGGGCACCACCTCAGGACTGGGAAACAGCCAGTTTGGGACCCTTGCTCGGCAGCGGCTGCCAGACACACTGACCAGAGCAGAGATAACCAGATCCAGGATGGAGTGAGGAGATTTAGGAATTGAGGGCTTATGGATCTTTGTGCCTCTTTTAATTCCCTTTCAAGGGAATTAAAGGCTCCCACCCACCTCCCTTGTGATAGAAACTCGTATTTTATGGCTGCTTGTTGTAAGTACCTTCAACGGGGACCATGCTCCTGATTACCATTCGCTGCCTTTGGAGATGGAACGAGCTCCAAAATAAGAAAACTCCACATACCTGTCAAAAAATCACCAGTAGAGAATGAAAAACCCACTTAACATTCTGCACACGTTGTACCAGACTCCTCATGACTCCCCAGGAGCAGTTCCCAGGCTGAGCCAGTGCCGCAGGGAGCGACCCACTGGGATCGGTACCTGGTACCGGTATCAGTATTTTCCAGGATGCTGCTGGGAACAAGGGGACTGATAGGAGCCTGGCTGGATATTTGCTGGTGACAACCTGCAAGTCTGCGGGAAAGCAAATGAATGTCCCCGAGGACAGTCACACAGCGGTGCCTTTGCCTTCAAAGGCAGAGCCCTGGTGGGAGGGCTGGGGCAGGGAGCAGTAGCCTATGGGCACAGATGACAGGGCTATCAATTTGATGTTTTTAAATGCTGGAGCAGGAATGCTGTTTCCAGAAGAGCTGAACAGGAAAGGTAGAAATCATGACTTGTCTTTTTTTTCTTCTTCTTCTTTTTTTTTTTTTTTTAATTAAAAAGCCCTGCTTTCTCCAACTTCTTAAAAGTTGATGCTCTGTCAGGCTTAACAAGCCGCTGTCAATCCGTTCCCAGCTGTGCCAGGTGCCGAGGAGGAGCAGAGGCAGCCAGGAGCCTGGGCACACACAGGGTTGGGGACACAGCCACCAAAAGCTCTTTCCCAGCCCCAGTTTGGGCTCCGCACCCTGATAACTCCAGCCGTGGGCAGAGCTGGGGCCGAGGGAGGACTTGCTCCCCGTGGCTGCCTCTCCCTCCAGCTTCCCTCCTCTGGGAGCAGCATCCAGGAGTTGGTGGGTCAGTGGAGAGGGTAGGATGAACCCCCCACCCCAGGCTGGGCACCTCCTCTAGCCCCTCCTTTGTCCACTCTTTGCTGTGTGTCCTTCCAGAGCCAAATATCCCAACTCTCCGGCTGCCTCCGGCTGAGCCCAGGAGTGGAAAACCTCCTTGGACCACAGGCTTGCGGTGGTAACACCCTGTCTCTGCCATTGCTGAAATGATCCCAGATAATGAGGTTAATTAATATGTTCCTCCAAGCCCAGAGGCTCTGGAGAAGATTGGGATCAGCCTGTCCCCACTGGCTGTAAGATGTGCGCCCGGGAGCAGGTATTGTCCAAAGGTTACACGGCACAGATATGCTTCAGGCCATGCTGGGAGATAATAAATCATTGTTTATTAAAAGCCTTTTACGGATGCCTGCAGAATAAAAGGCAGTGTGTGGCTCTCCCCCAGCTTCTCCCTCCTCCAATTCCTGCCACTGGGGCTGACAAATCGTCGCTCTCAGCTCACAGTCCCAGAAGCACCTTTAAAAAGTGGAGGAATGTTGGACTCGGGGGCCAGGCTGGAGGGAAGCCAGTAGCCAAGCAGGCAGCTAAGAAGGATGGTCAGCAGAGCAGGGAGACAGGCAATAACGCTGATGGGGCTCACACGCCAGCCCCGGAGAAGTCCTGATCTTGAAACGCATCCAAAACAAGCATTGCATTTGGTCTAAAATGATGTCACTGCTGATCATTAGTGTGGTAATTACAGTGAAAGCCTTTTGCAATTGTATCCTCTGAAGGGTCATTAATGCAACCCAACCGCACCAGTAAATGTCTCATTAGTCTTATTTCAGACTTATGTATTTTTTCAGAGCTACAGAATCCTAATAGTCTTTTCCCTCCAATAACATTTATATCTGCTCCCTGCTCCAGCCTCACCTACAATGGGCCGTTCTCCTCTGGATTCCTGGTGCTCCACTTGGGAAGACATATTTCTAGCAGAGGAAGGGCATTTGAGAGGTCGAGGGCTGGATCCTTGTCCCTGCTCACTGCAAAGACTCAGGAAGCAGCTCCCACTCCTTGTTCACAGCAAACCTGATCTGGGTGGAAATCTGGGGGGTGGTGGGAAAGCAGATAAACACATGGACAGGGTATCAGTCACCTCAGGAGCTCCTGGAGTCCAATGTCAACAGCCAACAGTGTCCGAGATCCCTGTGTGGAAGGCTGCAGGGGAAGGTGGGGCAGATGCTGCTCCATATTTCCATTGACTTTATTTTGGGGGAAAGGGAGAACCCCAGCTGTATTTGCAGAAGACTTGTGGCCATCCAGGAGCATAAGACCGCTGAGAGGAGATCAGAAATCAAAACCTTGTTGACAAATCAGAGGCCTGGACCGAAAGAAAGCAGAGCAAAACTCAGCAGAGACAACTGGGAGTCGTGCAGCTCAGTGGGAACATCCAGCTGTGCAAACACGGCTGGGCAGGCAGGCACTGCTGAGAAGGGGATCTGGATTAGAAGGCAAATCTCAACAGCTGCCACAACAGCAAGGTGCGGGAAGGGACTCGTCCACCCTCAACACTGACTGGACCTCTCTTGGATGGAGAATGCAGCTTTTGTATGAAAATAGCCCATTACAGAGCATCATCAGCACCAGCTGGACCTCTCTTGGATGGACAATGTGGCTTTTGCATGAAAAAATAAAAAAAAACATTATAGAGATTAAGGAGTGATTTGGGTCAGGCTTAGACTCAGAGGGTGGTCCTGTCACGTCTGAATGTCCAGAAGGGACTTTGGAGAGTGGAGACGGAGTGGGAAGGAATCTACTCCCCAGCAAACGGAAGAAAAAGAGAGGTGCCACATCTAGTGTCACAGACCTTGAGATGACACAAGGCTGCTGTAAGACACAGCAAGGGGTGAGCATACAGGAAAGCACTGTCTGGCCAGCTGCTCTTGGCTTCTGGCACAAGGAGGACACCCTGGGTGGGAGTTCCACAAAAGAGAGCTGAGAAAATCTGCCTGGCTGTGTCCTCAAACACTGCGAGCAGGAGCTGCTCCCCGGGACACGTCTGGGTCCCACACCCCCTCCCCACACATCATATGTAACTGTTCCTCATGCAGCCAACTCCTTTAATCAAGAGAAGAAAAAACCCTCAGAACACAAGATTCAAATCCACCAGGAAAGGTGACAGATTCTCCTACTCTTCAAAGGGGCTCTTTAAATATTAAAAATAGCATTGTTGTTTTAGCAACGTTAATTTAAATGATGCACACATGACACATTTAATCGCCTTTGCATGCTCCAGACACCGTGCTTCTCTACAGCAACAGAAGCCAGGTTGGAGCTTTTCCTTTCTAGTTTGTCCTGTGACAGAAAAAAAGGAGAACAACCACTGCATGAAGGAGGAGGAGGAGGCGGCTTATTCCCACCCTGCCCATACACAAGGTGCAACAAGAAGCAACCAGGTGACAGCCCATGGCTTGGAGCCACAGAGCCCAAGAGCAGCTCCTTCTTTTCTAAAGCTGGGCTTCCAAACCAGCTTGGCTTAAAACTTGTCCCCAGAAGACAGGGCTTAAGTAGATAAAACAGAGAATCATCCAAAAGCACACCCTGAATGTTTTCCTGTTTCTTCCCACAACTGCTCAGCCCATGCTAGATTTATGCTTCAATAGCTCCTTCCCTTACTCTGATGTTCCTCCAGCTTTAGTAGCTCGATGATCCATTTTGATCCCTGTTTTCAGGTCTGGCTGGTGGCTAAAAGAAAACCAAAATATTCAAATGTATGTGTGAGGCAGAGATGTCATGAAATACGTTGGTCACAATCATCATCTTCATTTTTTCCCTCCAAATGCTTTTCTGACCAAGAGAACAAGAATCACTGAGGTAGTGCAAGCTGAAGCTAAACACGGGTGGGGAGTTAGGTTGGTTACCACCAACATTTAGTAAGAGCTGTCTGTGGAGGGCTTTCCGAGGACACACACAGAGCATTCATCTATCACAAGTCCCTCTCAGGCTCTTTCTTTTATGATCTAGATGAGTTTTCCCTCGCTCCCTGCTTCAAAAGTTTTTTGGAGAACCACGGGGTTCGGGTACCATCTGTAGACCCCTCCACACACCATCAGGATCTCTTTTCATCAGCCTCCGAAGACATGAAGAGACAACCGTGGTGCTTTGTTCTCCACCACAATTCTGGTGACTGCACTCTCTAGTCAGCTAGAAAACACACACACACACACACCCCTCCACATGAGAGCCCCACTGGCTTTTGCAGACCCAACCAAGGGCAAGGCTGGGGGCAGGGAGGGGGGAGGGAATCATATGATTGCAAAATGATGGAATTCATCTGCGACTTGACCTTCACTAATGATGGATGGCCCGTTTGTAAAGATCAGCAGTTGAAAGCTTTCACTCNCCGACGTCCTTCCTCACATCTCTGGGAGTTGTGCAATACACAATCCGGTTTCTGGTGACCAAGATCCTTAACCTGGATGGAGCGAATCCAGATTTGAGATCTGTGAGATCTGGGTTGTACACGAGCCAAGGGGCAGTGGTTTGGGGCTCAGGTTCTCATGTCCAAGTGTCCCAGTACAAAGTTGCGTGTCTCATCATGTCTTACCTCAAATCAGGCCTCGCACAAGAGCAGGACATAGCTGTAAATCATTTGACTCTCAGTCCTGGCAGCCTGCCTGGCTCTGAGTCACATGTTGCTGAAGGAATTGTCATAATCTGCAAATTATTTTCTAGTCTTAATTCATTCTGGTGAAATAAAACTATTGGCAATTGCTCTCGGCCTAAAACTGGATGTGCTGGGAGCTACCTCGTGGACGGTGCTCTCTCTGCTCTTGGTGACAGCGTGTAATAAGCTTCTTGTGTCCACATGTGAAGTGTCAGCTCCTTGTGCTCAGCATCTCACCATGGCCACAGGGACTCTCTCTTGGTTTTTGTTAAGTGGTGATTATTATTATTTGAAATATAATTTCTATGTATTGCCAAAGGAAAGAGGAGAAAGAAGGCAAAGACCTGGACAAACTACTTCTATGTCACTGTGCTCAGATGCAGAATAACAGGAAAGTGACTCTGCTTCTCTGCTTGCCTGACCCGTCCCTACAGATGAGGAAACCCTCTCGTGTCTCAGGCTCCTCTTTCATCTCCTTACTGGTTCTTATCTCCTTTTTATGGGTCTCCTGTAGCCTTGGAGCAGCTCTAAGGTGTTCAAAATGATTGACCTGCCTTTCAGCTGAGATCACGAGTGATGAAGTATCAGGGGAAGATGTTCTTTGGACCCTTCTAAGGGGACAGAACTGGCTCACTCTCCTCGCTTTCCAGGCTCAGGGAAGGGGCTGTGTCTGTGGACACACGTGCCCAAGCATTTTTGAGTCTGTGGGACAAGGTGGAGCGGGCTGGAGGTGGGAGAGGAAAATAAAGACTTAAAGAAAACTCCTTAAACTTCCAGGCAACTTAGAGCTGGTAATTAAAGGAGTGAAGGTACATCGTGTACAGTCTGCTTTCTCCCAGCTCCTGCCTCTTCAAGGGAGGGAGGTTTGGATTATGCATTCCGACGTGTATCAAGGTCCACTGGTTTGGAACAAGAAGTCTGCCAAAACGCACGGCCTTGGAAGGGGGAGCTGAATAGGAGAGAGGTCTGAAGTTGCCTTGGTGCTGTTTCTGCAAGCGCAAAGAATATTAACAGCGCTCTGAGGGAAAAAGCCAGCCATCATCTCCAGCAGAGATGGTGGAGAATGCAAACCCCCTTCCCCAAATATTTCCTTGGATCTGCTTTCCCTTTGCCAGGTGTACTTCCCGAAGGAGAAGAAGTAAAATCTGGGCATGGCAATTTGGTTTCTCGAGTCGTGTAACCACTGCTTTTTGAATGAGGTTCCAGGAGCGTGTTAGACGGTACAAGCTGTTTTCAGAAGCGCTGTCCCCTGATTGCAAGGGTAAGGAAAATCATTGCTGTGTTGTCTCCGATGTCTACCAAACATCTCCAGGCAGAGGGGCTGGGAAATCCAGGTCCAGTGCCCAAACTGGCCCTGTTTGTCCCTGTGCAAAGCCCCCCCTATTCCTGGCCAATCTCTGGAGCTGGGCACTCAGCACCAACCAGCAAACATCTCCCCTCTCTCCCCCCACCCCTTCCCACCAGTTTCTCCCCAGTGATGCCATGGTTGGAGTTTGGAGGTGATAAACTCACTCCACACCACAGTGAAAGACACTTAACAGCTCCCTCCCACTCTGCCAGAGGCTGGGCACAAGTTTAGCTTTGAGGAAGCAAAGCACCCAGTGGTTTCAGCTCAGCGGGGGCTTAAAGTTAAGCAGATGCTTGAGGCTTTCATGAATGACATAGAAAAGGAATGCGGTTCCTACAAAGATGCAAGTTTAGTTCTGAAAAGGTGCACCTTACAGTGGGGACAGCGAGGGACAAATGTCTCACACGTGCTCTCCAGACTCAGGACCTGCTTTTTCTGCACGTAGGTGTTCGCAGCAAGTCAGATAGCTCGCTCAGCAGAGGGCTTTGATTTTTCTTGCTTGTTTGTTTCTTGATCCTGGAATCTTCCCTGTGATTTCAGAAATGTTGCCTTCTGCTGGGTACTAACGTGCCTAGTTGAAAAAGAGGGTGGCCTTTGCCTGCGTGGAAGTTGTATAACCCCTTTGCTGCTCCATGTACAAGTGCTCGAAGGAGTGTTTGTGCAGAGCTGAGCAAACAGATGAAAACATTTCTGTGTATATAAAATTTATTCAAACACGGATTCCAGTGTAACTGTGTTTGCAACCTTTTACGATTTTCTTTGCACCTGTGTTTGAGTGCTGGAGCTTGACTGATCATGAAAGCAGATACTGTACTCAAAGGTGTCCAACACGTTTCGCCGTCTACACTTGCTTGGAAAATTCAGAACACGCGATTTGTCGGGGTTTGGTTTAGTCGTGTAGGTCGGCGAGATGAAAGCGATGCCAGGAGCAATGATAACCGGAGCGCGGTGGCAGTTCTTGTGCGTAAGCCATCAGCGTGGGCACAGCATTAGAAGCACAGCTCTATGAGTAACACGCTCATTCAGAAATGTGAAGAAGATGTAATAAAAACCTATTCATAGGGGATTTCTCTTAGGCGTCATTCCCTCAGCTCCGCGTGTACTTGCACTTGCGCTATGATTCTATGATTCACAGAGAAACAACGTAGGAACAAATGTGGTGGCTCCCAGGACAGTCACCCACACGTGCAGCCTCCCTGTCCCTGCTAGAAGGATTCTCATGATGCCATTTAAGGCACATCAGTCTCTCTCCAGCACTGGGAGACAGTGATTTTTGCCTCCAGATCATCCTCTCAAGCTGCCAGAGCCTAAAATAGCTCTCCTATTCTCAGAGAAGCAATGGATGCGATTCACATTCATTATCGGCATGTCATTCACAGCCCATGCACCCATGGTGGCTTGTCCCTTCCTCTCACACCTCCAGTTCTTCCTCCTTGGCTTGCAGAGGACAGCGAGGTGCCTGATGGTATGGATTGCTCTCATCTAACGTGCAATCCTTCTCTCTGCCCTGGCAGCTGAGCTCAGCGATAACACAGGAGCATTGCAGCCTCTGCGGAGGTGGGACCATCCATGGCTGGGCACATCCCTCACCACAGCAGTGCTATCAGCAAGACCCAAGACCAAGGTTTTTTGAACCAGTGAGCCTCTAGGAAGCTGTGATACTGGGTTGAGAGCAGGGCAGATCTGGCTTTGCCCAGTAAAAACCCAGTAAAAACTAGCCTTGAGAGCTGGGCTACAATGGGAAAGCTGTGGCATGAGGTAGGGTAGGTCGATGGAGGAGAGATGAGCAGTTTATAAACAGCTCTGAGCTAAAAGCACCAAGTGCTCTTTGCTCTGTAAGGTCGTGTCTGCCCTTCCTGAAAGTTATTTATATAAGATATATATATATATATCTTAAGTGAGAAAACTTAGGGGAATTCCAGAAGCTCAGCCTGATTTGGTCACAAACTCCTCTTGTAGGTGCATGACTTGTTCCTGCCCGATAGCTCGCTAACATCTCCCCCTCTCCAGTCACAAGCAGCAGCGTCAACAAGGGATCTCATTGCCGACCCCAGGAACAGCAGCAGCAAACTCCCACCCCACAGTGAAAAACCCCTCTCCCCCAAGCCCACCAACCTCAGGGTGTGAGGACAGGGCCTCCTGAGAGCCCTTTCCAGTGACCATCCTCCCCAACAGACATCTTTCTCAGTTCTATCAATTCCTGAAGCACTGGTAGCATCCCAGCCAGGCACTGGGCGCCCAGGCAGAGCCCACCCCTCTCCCGCAGCTCCGGTTACAGGTGTCACCTTCCCTCAGACACCTTCCCTGCACAATGTGGCCTTTTTCCTCCACAGGCCACATGTTTAGCTTTACAGAGAGGGGAAAAAAAAACCCAAACAAAAAATCTATGTAAACAGTGAACCGCAGCAAGGAGCAAACTGCTCCATCCCACGGCCCTGCAGCTCCCGGCCGCACACCCATGCCCTCTCCGGCTGTTAATACCCCTCACATGCTTTCGTGTAAGTGATGGAGAAAAGTGTCAGGCTGAGGAAAAAGACAGATCACGAGTATTTCTGGCCCTGACATTTTCCTCCAGATATCTGGATTTCCATATATTTGAAAACCTAATATAAACAACAGAGAGAAAATTTGCATTTCGGGCAGTGAGGAATGAAAAATGGAGGCGGCGTAATGTATTGCTGCTCGAGGAAGAGGAATGACAGTGGTAAAGTCGAGCACACACGACAGCACCCAATCGGCTTGTGGCAAACTCATTTCCTGGCAGAATATAGGGTTTCATCTGCTGGAACATTTAATAGGCATCAAAGAAAGATCACTTCCCTCCTCTCAGCTCAGATTGAGAGCCTTCGCTCTTGCTTTATTTTTGCCATTTTATTAAACCCTTTATATAGTTTTAATACAATATGTATGATCCTCCTGAAAACAAATAAATTCTTAGGCGCTTCCCAGATTCTAAGGATTTCTAATGGTTACATATGTTTTATTTATATTTTCAGAGAGACATTAAATATGAAATGCATAAAAATATGCAACAAAAAAAAAGAAAAAAAAATCAGCTCTAATTTATTGTTCCGTACAGAGCATTGTTACGTTATGGTGTTAATTTGCAGCTCTGGGCAGCGCCAGCCCAGGGAAGGGGCTGAGCACCCTCCCACAACATCCAGGGTCACCGTTTTGACTGAAAAGCCCCCAAACCCCGCCTCAGGGATTTTTAGTTTTCACTATGCTGGGAACAGGGATTTGACCAAGGCCATTCCCAGCTAGGTCATAAGGAGAGAGCTGGGAGCAGTGGGATGCACTCTGGGAGCCCAGAGAAACCTTCTCCTGGACTGCAAGTGCCCAGTTAACTCCAGAGCAGCATCATGTGCTTACACCAGTTTCCTTGCCACATGAAGAAATGGCCAACTCTCAGACAGCTGAACGTGCCCCATGCCCGGCCGGGCTGCAGACACTCCTCCCATCCCACAAAAAGCCACATGCTGGAGCCCTGCAGAACCTGAGCTCCTATTAAATTCATCTGCAGTACAACTTCTGAGAGGCTTGTGATGGCCACCACCCCATGTGTTCCCGGGGAACGAGTAGATAAAAGCTCTTAGGAAAAGTGCTCTCAGGTCTGTAAGGTGCAAAGAAAGCTCCTGTGCAAAGCTGGCGGGTGATGGAGTGCCCTGGGCTGACTTTAACCATGCTTTTTTGTACCTTTTGAATTCCATTTCGCAGCATCTATTGGCTTCCCAGAGCCAGCAAGCCTGGGTGAGAGATGGAGTAGGAGGAGGAGGAGGAGAGAGCACAGGATAATTTTTGCTGACAGTATTCCGCAGCGCTGGAAGCAGAGTGTCTGGTGAACCTTAGTTATGGCTTGAAGCAGCCTTTGGCTCAGAGGTTCCTGTGTTTAGGAACCAGAGAAAGGCATGGGAAGGTTTTCAGAGGTTCATCAATTCTGATCAGGTTCAGTCTGGACACATGCTCTCTCCAGCTCAGGCATATTCTTGGCAGGCAGCTCCTACCCCCTAAATATACAGGCACACAAACACCCTGGCATTCACTGGGCCATGTCAATGATTCCTGTGCTCTTGCAGAGGGGAACTGCTGAAGAACTTGTCCCCTTGAATGTAGATCTGCCCTGTGCATGGGTCTGCAGGGGGGCAGGGGGTGGAGGGTGCCCTGCATCGTTCACACGATGCCCCGGAGCATGCCCTTTGGTTCTGCCTCCCTCAATCCTTCCCAATCCGAAGCCCAAACCCGCCTGTCCCTAGACACAACATTTATTCTGCAGCACCCACCTGTGAGAGCACAAAAGAAAAGGGGTCCAGGCTGGGGCTGGGCAATGGTCAGAGATGATTCAGAGCATCCAGAGCAGATGAGACCTCATCACAGAAATCAATTCACAGCTAAGGGGTGTATGGACAAGGAAAACCAAGTATCCATGGGTTTCACCAGGAGGCATCATGAGGCTTTCGATGCCTCTGCGGAGTGGGCTGAACCTCCATGTGCCATATTAAGAAAGCCCTAATTAGATATTAATGGATCTGTAACCCTGCTACACAATAAACAGCCTCATGTCAGGGGCATGACAGAGACTATCACAGCCTTTCTATGCTGGGCAATTTCCACTTATACTTTATATATACATATATTTTAATATATGATATATATTACACACCATTTTAATATATGATATATATTTTATATTATATATCATATATTCACAATATATATTTTTTATATTATTTATATACTTTGAGGAGTGGGCTGAGTCCCCACGTGCATATTAAGAAAGCCCTAATTGCACATTAACAGTTCTGTAACCCTGCTACACAATAAACAGCCTCACGTCAGGGGCATGACAGAGACTTTCACAGCCTTTCTATCCTGGGCACTTTCCAGTTGTTTTTAATACCATCGGAGCAATAGGACACGCATAAATCGTGTGTGTCCCCCCCTCAGATTCCTCCTGAGGAGGCTGGGGATGGTGTCACCGTCCCCCATCATTCTGGGTGCCGCGGAAGGACCCACAGCCCTGCTTTTCTGCTGTATGGCTCTTGCTGAATACATTATTTTTGGTCCTGTGAGCACAGTGATGTGAAGTGACCTGCTGGTTAAGGGTAACCTGTGTTAACAGAGCTGTAGTCGTGTTGATTCAGAATATCTTTCATGTGTGTCCTTTAGAAAAATGTATTTGCAGACGAGGCGGCCAGAGCCGGAGCGGCGGGTGCCTCCTAACGCTGTGTGTGACACAGCCTTGTACTTCTGGCAAATCATTAGCCCAGACACAAAAATACACAAATAGAAGCAAACGCTACTTTGGCCTCCAAACACTATGTTGGCCTCCAAGCTGCCATCTGGTCCCTTCACACCGTGGCCACGGCGAGGTGGCAACGCCAGCCCTGTGCTGACCCGCTCTCATCCCACAAAGCCAGGCTTTCACCCAACCTCTTATTTATTTATTTATTTTTCTTTCTGAGCTCCATATATTCAACCAGGGATGCTCTGAAAGGCCTCGGAGAGGATGGATCCTGAATGCAAAGCCATGCCCGAAGCCAGGTGTTGGTTCTGAATCGGTATCAGACAGGAGACCTGAGCTCTGCGGTAACAGGCTGCTGGCTAAAATAAGAACACCAGAGTCAGAAAAGTTAGCTCTCTAGCTACCACTGAATAAAAATGATAGGAAAATGGGAAGACAACAAAAGCAATTCCTTGTCACGAACCAAATTCTTCATTTTGTTTACATATACATGTATTTTTTAAAAAGATGATAAAGAAATAGTATTTAAATAATAAATTTAAATAAATGAAATAACTAAAGACCAAACCCAAACACAGTAGATTTTTAAGGACCATAAAAAAAAAAACCTTCTGAACTTTTTAAAGTACATTTTCCAATTAGCTTTGGGACAAAATAATTCACAAGGTTAATACCTTTTGTTGCCCTCAAGCTTTCTTGGAAAGGGAGCTACTACCACCCCTACCCCCAGCTTCAATCACAGCTACGCCATCCTCCTTCCTATGAGCTGAGGCAGCCAGGACAGCCCCAAAGTCCATTCCAGTGCTCCCAGTCCAGGCATCCCCATCCCTCATGGCGTGCAGAAACTTCCCCTGCTATTCCCCACCCCACAGCAGAAGGGCAGATGAAAGAGAAAAGAAAGAGGAAACAAACGTGAGGTTTTTTGCCGATGTTTTTCTTAGATGGCTTAAATCCCAGAATTAGAGACGAGGCAGTTGCCCTCCCTGAGTATCCGGGACCTGGAAGCAATTTTCGATGACTGCAGTGAAGATGTGAGCAGCGTCTCCCCACGCGGGCTGGTCAGCAGATGGGGAGGTGGCCGGATGCCCAGTCAGAGCTGGATGGTGGTCACTGGTGGGGAGGGAGGGGGCCACGCTTGCCCCTGGCTCAGCTGTGCTCTCCTCCTGCCATAAGCAGCTGGACACGGTGCATTTTCCTTCACCACCACCTCCTGGCACCCAGGAAATCCCTCGCCTTCTGCTTTCCTGGAGGAAAGTCCAACAGCCCAGGAAAAGCTGCTGCAAAATTCCACCCGGACGGGTCCAAGAGAGGTGCCTGAAGCCCAAGGCAAGAAACATCTGCCCAGCAGGGTCTGTCTGGCGGCAGGGCACAGTTGGGGACAGCCCAGCTGCCCCAAGCTCCTTAAGAATGGAGGCCTGACCCCCCCACCCTGCAGGTCCCTTTGTTGTCCACCCCAACATGCTCCTTGCTGACAGCTCAAACACAAAAAATCGCCAGGGACCAGTCACAAGCATCCCTGTTCCTCTCTCCTCTCCAGAGCCCCAGCCACACCTCGGCTTGGGGACACTCACTGCTTACCCAGGGACACTCACTGCTTGCCCAGGGCCTCAGCAGCTTTTCTCGATAGCCAGGGCACCTACACTGGCCTCATGGCAGGCTGGGGTGGACCAGCCTGCTGTTTCCATAGGGCTTTTTGTGAGCTTGGCCAGCAGCAGGGTGCAGGCAGGGTACAGGCAGGGTGCAGGCAGACAACTGGGATGCAGTGACTCCAGGCTCAGGGTCTGATGGGACCCAATTGTGCCAGAGCATCTTCACAAGGCTGCTACCCTGCAGAAGTGCTGACCAGGCTCCACTGCTTGCCCACCCCAGGTCCCCTTGGCAGGGGAATGCTGCTATTTTCTTGTTATTAAAAGCAATCACCGTCAACTGATATCTAGTCCCACCCCCCCCACACACACCTCCTGCCCCCACTCTGACTTTTTAATTTGACTCTTCAATTTGACAAGGCTCTCCCTGCACGGAGAGGCAGCAGCACCCAGCCAGAGGCTAATCCATGGCTCCATGGAGCACCTCCAGTGGTCCCAGGCAGACAGGCCCAGACCTGTCCCTGTCCTAGACAGACATAAGTGATCCCAGACCTGCTGCCAGAGTGAAACACCCAGTCCCTAAAGATGTCATGGGTTATAACACTGCCTGGAGACCCTTCCTCTTGCGTCAGGTCCAGGAGGCAATGCTGAGACCGAAGTCTTACTGGCCCCTTTGCTTCACTGTCCACCACAAAGTTAGAACGGGGACAGGACATGACCCTGACAGTGTATGAATAAAGGGAGATGCAATTTGAGCGAGCCAAGACCACACGTGAGATGTCACCGCTCTTTCCTCTGCCAGAAGTGGTTGCTCCCACAAGGACATCTCAGCCCCTTGAGCAGGGAAATTGCCCAACGTTTCTCCGAGAGCTTCAACCTGTTCATGCCTCTCCTCACCTGCAGTTCTGCAGCTTTCCACCAAAAGCCACCAGTTTGGTGCCCAGGGAGGCTCAGCACCCTCCGGCTCTATCCCTGCCTGCATCCTGGCACCGGGATGGAGATGGGCTCAGCATCAGCACCTTGATACAGGGATGGAACCAGGCTCAGTACCCTCACCTTGACATCAGGATGGAGCTGGGCTGAGCACCGTCACCGTAGAATCATAGAATCACTCAGGTTGAAGAAGACCCTTGGGATCATCCAGTCCAACCATCACACCCCACTCTACAAAGTTCTCCCCTACACCAGATCCCCCAACACCACTTCTAAACGATTCTTAAACACATTCAGGGATGGGGACTCAACCCCCTCACTGGGCAGCTTATTCCAGGGTCTGACCACTCTTTCTGGGAAAAATTCTTAACCTTGACAGCAGGATGGCCCTGGGCCAAGCACGGGTACCTTGACACCGGGATGGAAGCAGTCTGCCAGTTCCACACCGCCACATCCCACCGCCACCGGGCACAGTGTTTGCTGTGGCTCAGCAAAGCTCAGCAGAGCCACCGAGCAGTGTTTAGCTTTCCAGGTTTGCAGTTGGAATGATGATTCTCATCACCACTTGAATTTAATTTAAATGGTTTGCTTCTGCTTTCATTTTATTGGCACCCATTATATCCCCCTTGTACCTCTGGCATTTCCTTAATAGTCTTTTGACTCATCTGCTCTCAGGAGGAGAAACATTTTTTACAAGAACAATATGAAGTAACAGTTATAAAATCTGTAGCCTGGTGATAAATGTTAAGGACTCATATTCTTTTATTGGAAATTGCTGTCTTTCAAATGTTTAACAGATTTGTAAAAATAATTTCTCCAAAAGGTTACGGTTCTATTGAACTCCATTAGAGAGAGCCTGGGCTCTAAATCAACGCGCTGCATCCCGCAGCCCCTGCACGGGGGACACGCCAAAGTCATAACTTTCTCCCTTCGTACACAACACCGCCTGGCTCCTCTCCAGCATCATTCCATTTCCAGGACACTTTCCTTGACCCCCGGGTCCCTCCGCCGCAGCCGAGGGGGTGAGCCTGCCGGAATCCAGGCGTGAAATGATGAAGGGATGGAGCTGCGGTGGCTCCGGCTGCGCAAGGACCTCAGATGTGAAATCACCACTTTTTTTTTTTACTTTTTTTTTCTTTTTTTCCCCCTTATGTTTTTTTTTTTCCCCTCTTCCCCTCCTTCTCCTCATCCTGGCCTGTCGCATGCCGGGCGGAAAAGATTGTATTTATCACCTGTCAGGGCTTGGCAGAGCTGAGTTACGTGGAGCAGGACAGCATAAAATTATCATACACAAGCATGAAATTACAAAATCGCTCGGAACTGAACAACAAAATTATTTCATTTCTGAGGGAGGCCATTCCATTTTTTAGTCGTGACACCTCAACTGCCAAACTTTGAATTGAAATTGAGTGTGAGGTGCATGGAATATAGACAGCAATAACAAGCAAAGGCATGTAAACTAGCCATGCAAATACACTACATTAATGGCCCCGGAAACCTCCCACAGGAGATATGTAACTAAATAAATGTCACATGTCCCAATAACTCAACTTTTCTTATACATTGTGAAATGAGTTATGCCGCAACCTGAACACGGGCTGCTCCTGGCAACGGGACTCCCATTTCCTTGTCATTCTCCTGGACCTCATATGTTTTTTTTTACTTATTCTCTCCCAGCATTTGTTATCAGAGGTGGGTAAGCACAGCCAAGGTTCGGAGCTGCAAGGAGCCGGGGAAGTTGGGGATGGGGGGCTCAGGGGGGCTGTTGATGGAGAGGGTTTGCAGCAAAGCAGAATGTGGCTCCTTCAACTGCAGTTTGGTGACAATCCTTTGTGGGAACTTCCCCACAGCGGTTCAGATGTGGGGGCAGCAAAGGAGTGATGCTATCGCCTCTCATCCAGACTCTAAAATCCCCCGGCCCCACGGAGCAGAGCTAACGTTTCTATCTCGCCCTTGCAACCGGGGGGCTCGGGGCTGCTCTGTATGCACCGAAAGGTCTTGCAGCTTCGTGAGGGGGTTTATTAGGCTGCTTATGCAAAGGCAGGCATCACGCAGGGAGGTAACAGCAGCTCTCTTCCCGCTCAGCTTCCTCGCCAGGGAGAGCTCCTCGGCCGGCGAGCCCCGGCTCTGCCGGGAAACAGA
Source organism: Nycticryphes semicollaris (assembly GCA_013400055.1). Classification (NCBI taxonomy): domain Eukaryota; kingdom Metazoa; phylum Chordata; class Aves; order Charadriiformes; family Rostratulidae; genus Nycticryphes; species Nycticryphes semicollaris. The sequence goes on from VXBJ01006942.1 coordinate 78,666, forward strand.
CACCGGCAGTAATTGTGGCGAGGAGTAAACGAGCAGTTCCATTTTATTGCAACGAGTAGCATCCTGATGACTGTAGGCAAGACGGCCCCAGAGGAGCGATATTTTATAAACGCTATTTGCGTCAAAGCTTATTGTGTGTTTGTCGGACTCTCCCTGGGGAGGGGAAGCCAGGGTGGAAATAACGCGGCACCTTCTGGGTGCCCGCACATTGCCCCCACGGCCAGCTCCTCGGCAGGGCTGGGGGAGCAGGCAGGAGCAGGCAGGANGAGCAAACCAAATGAGATGTTAAATAAAATTAAAGACGGAGTGAAAGAGCCGTCTGGGATGAGAAGAGACACCAAGCTGCCTCCCGCCAGGCCGGATCACCCACCCCAGGGGAGGCACCACAGGCTCCTGCCATCGCTTTTGGTGGCTGCTGCCTGCATCCCTGCCTGGCCAGTCAAGGGGGGGATGCCCCGCACATCCCTGGGGATCAGGACCCACAGGAGGTAGCTGAGGAGGCCCTGAAGGCTCTGAGTGTCAGTAGGTCCTTGGATTCCCTGACAGGAAGGTGTGATGCAGGATCTCCCTCAGAGATCCCAGGAAGGGGCACACCGATGCCCGCTGCTGGCATCACTGTGGAGCAGCCAGGACACCTGCAAGGTGGGGCTGGGACCAGTGGCACAGGGAGTCCAGAGAGGCAAAAAACCAGCTATCAAGTGGGATCCAGCCAGGAAAGCTTGCCATCCTGCCTTTTCCATACAAGCCTCAAACCTTCTGACATCCCCAGCACTCTTGCTCCGGCTTCAGGCAGTCTCACAGAAGATGGAACCCTCACGGCAGGTCCCTGCTTGGGTGGCCCCGAGCTGTGCCAAGATGCTGCAGGTCCAGGGCTTGTTGCACAGCAAAATGGATCCTGTCCCCTGTCCTCTCCTGCAGCCCAGACCCTTCTTTGCAGCCCTGGGGACATCCCATGCTTTGTCCTCCGAAACCCAGCAGTGAAGAGGGGGATCAGAAAGGTTTCTTGCAGTTTGCAATGAAGACACTAACAAATCAGGGGACAAATCCAGTCGTCAGGGCCACAGAATAGACATCCCAGTGGGCATCCAGGGAGTACGCAGCCTGGGTGTTTGAACTGGTAATAAAAGCAGCCCCCCAAAATGCCATCCTGGGAAAGGGACAGCCTGTTCCCACCTGGCTCTCAACATCCCAGTGACACCACAGCTTGGGGAGCGAGCATTCACCGGGCTGAAGGGCTCCCATCCTTTCACAGAAACTTTTGATCTCAGTGGATTGGGATTTATTAACCGTTGTTCTTCTGCTCTGCTTGCCTTAAAATATGAAGAGGGATTTTATAAGGGTCAGAATTTCCAACTGGAGCCCAAGCAGCATTGGAAGGTGGCCTCATGCAACAGGGATTTTCAGGAGAGCAGAGATTCCTGGTGATTTATGATGAAGGAGGCAAACCTGGCCTTTGCTTCTCCCAGGCAAGCCTTTGATGCTGCCCCTTTAATCCTTAGCCACCTGGTACTAATTACAACTGTAAGATAGTCTTTATATTTAATTAAAAACAAGGAAATGCTTCTCCATATAATGAGAAGCCTCCGGCAACAGACCCTGTGTTCTCCCCCCACCAGGTTACGCTCTGGTATCCATCCCCTCTCATTTCCATTCAAACACAGTGGCACAGGAGCCATTGAGGACCTCAAGAAGCATCCTCCAAAGGCAACACCAGTCCACCCTCCCTGAGCTCATCATCCTCCCCGGGCTCATCATCCTCCCCATGAGGCAGTGCCACAGCTTCTTACCAGGAGCAGGAGACCTTGAGCCCCCTCATGAGGGAGAGGTGGCCCTACAGAGCTTGGGGATGGTAATTTCCTCTCCAGAGTGTCTGGAAGTGACTGAGGTTGCAATCTGTGGCTCTGCCTGGAAAATTCTGAAGAGCTTTTGCTGGCATCTGCCCAGCTCAGCAGAGGTTAGGGGCAGCCCCAGCCAGGTGGAACAACAGGGGGAAAGCCAAGGCACCAAGAGAAGGTGGGTAGAACCAAATGGCTCCTGTCCCAAAGCACCAAGCCAGGTGCAGACACAGGACAGAACATCCCCTGCTCTGCAACTCTGCATCTCTCCTAGACCATGGGAAGAAGCCATCTGCCAAGGAGTGGGAGGGGAAGGGTCTGGAACACGGGAAAGGCTGTAAACTCTCTTTTGCATCACTAAAAAAAATAATCAGCTATGATCAGGTGGCTGTCACCAAAAATGCCAGGGCACCAGAAAGCACAGGAGTCCACCACGGTGTGGCTCCTGGTGGTGCCTGAGGTGGGTGCAGGGTGTGGGAGGCACCGGGAGACGTAGAACAGCAACCATGGAGCCTGCTCTGCAAAAGGGAAGGAGAAGCTGAGAAATTATAATCAGTTTAAGTCAGTTCAACTTCAAGTTCCCAGAAAAATATTGGAACAAATGATCAAACAAACTATTTATAAGCACCAAGAAGATAACAGGGTGAGTAGCAGCCAACATGGGTTTGTCAAGAACAAATCGTGGCAAACCGATCTAATTTTCATCTGCGACAGGGTAATAGGCCTTCTGGATAGAAAAGAAGCAGTAAATGTCATATCTTGACTTTAATAAGATTTTTGACACCGTCTTATATGACATTCTCACAAGCAAACTGAGGAATCATAGTCTAGATGAAAATACTATTTGGTGAGGGTAAAACCAGTTGAAAAACTGCAGCCAGAGACTAGTCATTGCTGGTTTGCTGTTGAAATGAAAAACTGTTGAATAGGTCTATCTTCTGTCCAGTGTTATTCAGTATTAATGACCTATATGATGGAAAAGATGTAATTATTAAATTTGCAATCTATGAATACATTAGAGGGCAGAATCAGCATGGCAAAGGTCTTTAAAAAATGCTAGAAATTCTTTGAGACAAATGGGAATTTATCCTACGGATCCAGGTGCAAAGCACTGCCCCCAAAGTTCAGTGTAATTGAGGAATTACAGGTATGAAAGGAGGGAAGGATCTAAGAGTTATTCCAGATCAGAAGCTGAACTTAGGCCAACACTACCATGATGCTGAAGGAAAGCAAACGAGTCGCAGGGATTTATAAAGATAAAATGCATCACATGTGATGGGCAGGACGCAACTGTTTTGTGATCAACTCAGCAATGACAAGGAGCAGCTCAAAGATTGTTCCAGGTCTGGGAACATGGACCTCCAGGATAAAGTCCACAGGTGAGCAAGAAGAAGGATCAGAGATCTGGAACACTTTGCCTGACTTCTATTTGCATCTCTGTGATGCCTTCTCTGCTGGGTCCAAATGGTCCTGGGTAGGGAAATGCTGGGAATGGCTTCAGCAGCTCCATGTGGGGACAGTTCCAGCTGAGCAGAGCGCACAGAGATGTGAGGTGTGTGATTTCACTGATGGGTTCCCGAGATAGCCCCCCCCTACACACCCACACCTCTGGAGCACTCCCTTGGCCCATGTGCAGTCCCTTTGCTGCTGGTGCATTAACTGCAGACCCCTGGGAACAGGGACCTTCTCCCATTGCCACCAGCCAGAGCTCTGCCCACCACCTCTGCCGGGCTCAAGCACGGCTGCTGCCTCAGACAGCCAGCCCAAAGGAAAACTGAACAAGCCATGGCAAAAGCCACATCTCCCTGTGATATGGTTGGGGACCTCAAGCCAGCACACCCCGCCGCCCCCAGTTGGCTAACAGCATCCAGGCACCAAACCTTTATTACTATTATTTTTGGCAAGGTTGGAAATAACACACTTGCCCACAGGGAGGGGAAGGGAAAAACCACACCATGGGAAAGGCTGGTGGGACCCTGGGTCCTGTCCCGTGGGATGGAGTGGCCGGTGCTGGAGCTGCAGGAATGGACAGAGTTGGGCAGATGAAATGGCTTTGGGATAGCAAGGGGCGGGCTGGGAGCGCAGCACATCTGGCCAGGGGGAGGCAGGTGAGAAAAAAACCCTCCCTGCTGCAATCAGACCAGAGACCCCCCCCTCCCCTACCAAAACCCCAGCCCCTCGCTGGCGGGG
>VXBJ01006942.1:82712-120915 GCA_013400055.1 Nycticryphes semicollaris
GGTGCAGATGTGCCGGGAGAGCCCGTCCACCAAAGAGTTAAACCCCTGCTTCGCCAGACTGTGAATTCTCAGCGAGTCTCCCACATGCAGCCAAACAACAGCTTGACATTTTCCATCCTTCACGAGAAAGACAAAGGCGTGAAGATATTCCCATGATTCCTTTCTGCATGCCTAACTATGAGCTCAGGTGCAGCAGCATTTGCCCTGGACCGGCCTCATCAACATGAAGGGCGAACTCATCGTTTCTGCATCTTTCCTCGCCACTGCTTGATTAATTGGCTCACAACGATGCTGGCTGAATACCTAATGCTTCTCCTGTCCCTGTTCTTTCTTCCCAGCCTTTTGCTGCATTTACATATACTTTATATTCCATAATTTTCACACACACACACACAAAAAAAAAAAAAAAAAGGGAGCACATCTCAGTAATTTGATGTAATGACGGCATGTCACCAAAAAGAGGAATTAGAAAAATCTGTAGGTATTTAATTTATTCTTGTTTTTTTCAAGTAGATCTCTCCAAGAAAGGCATTAATATTCATGTGCATGAAAAAAAAAAAAAAGTGCTCTCGAAAGGAATTTTCCAGCATTTTAGTTTAAATTAAATACATTTTTAAAGAAACAATATTTAACTAATAAGGCTTCAAGGCAAAATTAAGAGAAGTAGCGATTTCTACCTACCAAAGCAAGGTTTCGTCTTGGGGGTTACCAATAAAACTGCCCTACCAAGAAAACAGCGTGCTGCTTTTCTGAGGAAGGATTCAACGGGTCCAAGAGGGAGGGCACACAGAAAGGAAAGGCCTTTTACATTATCCTGCCCGTAATTTTTGTTTAACAGTGTTTCAACAACACATCGCATCGAAGAGCGTTCGCTGCGGTTCTCAGCTGCCCAGGCCCCTTGAGCTCCCCCTTGGACACGCAGCCGGTGTCTCACTGGGACTTTAATGCAAAGTCTGGGGGTGCTGGGGCTTATTTCCCCCCTTTTTTTTTTCCCTTTCTTTTTCTTTCTTCTTTTTTTTTCTTCCCTTTTCTTCCTTTTTCTTCGTTTCTTCCTTTTTCTTTCTTTTTCTTTCTTTTTCTTCCTTTTTTTTCTTCCTTTTTGTTTCCTTTTTTTTTTTTCTCCTTTTCTTTTTTTTCCAATTAAACACGAGAAAGGGAAAAACAGCAATCAGAGAGACAATTTTGCGGGGAGCAAGTGCAAAAATAGTCACACAGCGACTGCTACGGACAGTAATTCCCCCTGGTTAACCCCATCTGCTTATAACTACTTATCAGGACCAGAGAGAACAAGCGAGAAGAAAGGCAAAAATAAACACCAACTATTTTCCAGGATTTCATGGCAAGAAGCAGCCCAGATCTCAGGAGCTGGCAGTGTTTATGGAGGTGTTTTGAGAGGGTTAAGGAGGAAGAAGAGCTTCATGAACTGCACTGGGATGGCAGCCTGGCTCAAGTGGGAGGCAGTGGTTCCATTGAGGTCGCTGCCAGTACGAGCAGGAGAAAAATGTGGTGGGGACAAGGATCTGGAGCCCAGTGGGAGTCTTTCCCTGGTGGCGTAATGATGGCTTTGGCACGTGGGTCCCAGCAGCCTGGCCCCGGCCATTCTCCACCCTGGCACTACCGGGAATGGACACATATTGGAGGAGAAAGCGTGTGGTCAGGCAGTTCTTTCCCCACTTCCCCTCACTGCTCGCCCCCAGCCAGGGCTCAGAGCACCCTTGGGGTGGTGATGGCCAGCCCCACGGGGCACCCAGCCCCACGGCGCAGCGAGCAGCACCCGACACCGCTCCGCCGGTGCCTGAAATGATCCGCGGCGAGAGGAGGCTTCAAGGATGCACGTCCTTGAAAAGGCAAAAATATAAATCTTCCGAGCTGGCATTGCCTGTAAATTCTTCCTTGTTAGTAGGGTTAGGAACCACCTGGGAGCTGGGCAGGGCCTGGCTCTGCCCCACTCCCCGCCGACCGCCCAGGGATGCTGCTGGCAAATGCCTCCGGTAAAAGGATGCTGTTGGGTTTCTGCAAACGCTTTGGCTCCCCAGCCTGCCAGCACAAAACCTGTCTTAATCTGGTTCTTCGGGAAATAAAACTTCCCATCTTTGTCCTGGCACGTTGAGAAAAGATTATCCCCTGGATTAAATAAAATTATAGGGTTTATTTCTCAAGTGTGAAAGCCTGAGCCTGCCAGAACCAGGGGCTGGATAAATGATGGGAACGGTCGCCGCTGGTGGGAGAAACCCGCTGAACGCCTCGCCATTAAGCAGGGCTGCACAGGCGGGCAGGAGCTTCAGCAAGGTTTTAAATTGGTCTCCTGATATTTTATGAAATAACTTTTTTTTTTTTTTTCCTAAAGTACTTCTTGATATTTTTATGTTTATATATTTTAACTTCGGATCGGACTCATAAAAAATACATGAGGAGTAAGTGGTTTCTGCAAATGTTTTATACATGATTTGGGAACAGATACTATTCAAAGAGAGAAAGAGAATGGTCCTTTTCATGCCAGCCACGGCGAGGAGGTGGCAGGGTTGGGGTGGCCATGGGGTATGGCCCTGAATGGCAAAGGGGATCCCACGGCCAGAGTTGCTGTGGCCACCCAAAAGCACCGGTTGGCAACGTGGCATTCCCCAAATTGTCCAGCCTGAGGTGCCCATGGGCCACCCAGGAGCAGGAGGGGTAACCCCACTTGCCACAGGTCTGCAGAACCACGCTTTCCTCAAATCTTCAGGTTTTCCAGCCAAAAGAGGAGCCAAGGGGTGGGCAGCACCTCTGGCCCTGCAAGGGAGAACTGGGAGCAATGGGAGCCACGTGTCCCATGCGACAGTGGCCACCACCCAACCCACCCCCGGGACGTGACAAGAGGTCGATCATCTTCGCTGCAGCAAGGGTAGCTAAAGAGTTAATGCAATATTTCATTTGCTTCCTCCATCGCAGCATATATTATCTTTTTTTGACTGTGTAATATGATGCAAAGTTTTTTAAATGATACAATTGTATTCTATTATATTCCACTCTTCAGGGAGATTTTAGGCTCATTTTTTGCATGAATGATACTCGCTCGATGCATTTCAATGCTGACACAGATAGCACTGTAGGCACACACAGCAGATAGGGTTATAGCAAGTGCACAGATAAATGCAAAAACATATGGCAACATGAGGAAACTCTACATTTTTTTTATTATATAAAAGCAGAACTCGTGTTCCCGGATACAGCGTGCAGGATCTGAAAGATGGAGTTACTGTCTCCTTCAGATGGATTTTTATAGGATTTGCTTAAAATAAAAATCTAAGCAGGGATTCTGTGCAAATTTTCCCCTTTGGAGAATTGAACTGTGAATCAAATTTTGCCTGATCCACAGACAAAAATCATTTTGGGGGTTTCTTCTCTGGGTCTCTGGTGAGCATTTGTCCAGCTTAACTGAATTTAGTATAATCTCTCCTGAAATGAGGCCCCGGGGTGGCAGAGCAGGGAGGGGAGCACAGAGACCAGAGGGTACGCCCCAATACCTCTTCCTCCTCCTCACCATGAGGTACATCCAGCCCCAGACAGCCCCATGGCACACGACACCCCCCCAGCAGCAGCCAGGATGAGGGGTTCCAAGGTGCGAGCAGGGCTTCCCGTGGTGGCACATTCCCAAACAGGGGCCAAAGCCATCGTGGGGAAGCTTTCCCAGGAGAAAGTGGGCTGATGGAATGACATCTTGGAGGAAGGCTGAGAAGGAGAAAAGCCCTGTGTTCTGTTTTGGGCACTTCTTCTCCTCTTTCATCTCCTCCTGCCTATTTTCAGCCCTGTTGTCGGGAGCATGGCCATATCCAGGACCACACATGGTCCAATGCCCACCTCCATCTGGCTAGAGGAGGTGCTAGAAAGGTCCTGGAGGGCTGCCCATCCAGGAGGGTAGTCTGGGGGCAGCCCCTCATCTGCCTGAGTCCCCCAAGAGGGACCAATCTTGGGTCCCTCCATCAGCTCAGCATCCTCTGGACCAGGACCACTGCCCCACCACCCCTGTGCTGCGATGGGGTCCCCACCCTGCAGAGCGAAAGAGAAGGACGCGGTGAAGGCTGCCTGGCTGCCGGCGAAGGTCTTAAAAGAAATTATAGCCTGCATAAAAATATTCACTCCAGCCAAGGGCCTTAAAACATTCCCCTGAGCATTGAACAGTGACTGAAAGTATATTACTGTGCACTTAAGGTTACTGTAGTAACCCAAGGTCAAATAGCAGCGCGTTATATCCAGATGACTCGGGGATGGATTTGCTTCAGCGCTGGACGGTAACAACGGGGGAGGCAGAAGGTTTCACCAGCCGCTGGAATTTAACTCAATATTCAATTTACCCTGGAATCAATTTTGATGGAGTACAATTCCCATTTATAATCCCGGGTTATTGCCTGTGCTGTCGTTTGATTAGACACCAGCAGACCCAGGCCAAAGGCATCCCTCCCCCCCCGACCCTGTGTCAGGGCAAGGGATGGCCCGTACCCCATGGCCCACCCTGGCTCATGTCCAGCACCCGTGGCCCTTCAAAGGGCCACCTGCAGCCAAGGGGGCTCAGCCAACCCACTCCAAGCCTTTCCCTCCCCTCCTGGAAGCTCTCCCTCTGCACAGCTTGACGTTTAGAGATGATACGGAGGGGCGGGAAGAGATGTAATATTTCTCTCTTAACTTTAAGTTCCCATGAATTTAGAATTCTTTTCTCTGAGGGGCTAATTATATAATTTCAATGTTTACTCTGTGCAGACGGATCTTGTAAGATGGTGCCCCAGGGACACGAGAGCTGGATTTAAACCCCAGCAAGGTAGCACTCGCCGGATAGCTTTATGGCACGACTCACATCACAACCTGCTGCCTGTTCATTTGTTTTTCAGGGGTATCCACTGCTGCTTTCTGGTTTTTTCCCCTCCACTGCCTTTGATTATTGGTCATTGATGCTTCATTTCCTCATCGCTGCTTCGAAGACAAACAAATCTCTCCCTGCTCGCCCCTGCTGTACGTATAGCTCTCCACCCTGGGGATGGCACCCACGTTCCCCAGATTGTGTCATTCCCACATTTCCACATCCACACGTGGCACCAACCCCCAGCTGGAGACCTCCCAGCTCCATCTGCAGCTTCTCCTACAAGGAATTGTTGGTGCCAATGGGCTCTGGTGGCCCAAGAGCCCCTTCCCTGCTGGGACCCCTCCTGGGCATACATGGTCTGGAGGAGACAACCCACGTCGTAGTTTATGGGCAGCTCCTCATCCTCTTCCTCCAGGCTCTGCCTGCAACCAAATCCTTCACACTCCCAGAGCAAGGCTTTGCCAGGAGCAGCTGTGGCCCATCCCCAAAGCCCAGGGGAAAGGTGGACCAGGACTGACTCTCCTAGCACAGAAGAGAGGATTTCTGGTGGGAAAAGGTGAGCTCGAAACCTGGATGCCCATGAGCATCCTCTGGGGCTGCCTCATCCCGGCGTCAACTTCTGCAGAGACCCCATGGCCGTGGGGCTCGGCTCACCATGGGGCACACACACGCACACCCCCAGCCCCAATGTTTGCACACAGGCATGCACACCCCCCAGCTCCCTCACCACCACCAAGTCCAGTGCAGTGGCAGCACCCTTTTGCTCCCAGGCACCCTCAAGGACCATTCCCCAAGCCACCACCCCCCAGGACCAGCACCCAAAGCACCCCAGACCCTCCTGGCTGTGAGGGTGGCACGGGAGAAGAGAAAGAAGAACAGTTCACACTCCTGCCTGAGATACACTTGAGGAGAAACATATCATCAGACTTCAGTCTTCTTCCCTTTCCCCTTGGGAGGACGTTTCCCATAATTACAGGACTGGAGAAGCCATTTCTGCCTCTCACTATTCACAGCTATTTATATGTAACATATTTAGGCTCCCTGGGTCAGAAATGGAAATCATTCTGCACCTCGCTCAACCTTAAAGTTGTGATTGCTGCTTAGGTACTAAATGCTGAATACAAAAGGGAAAGGTTTCAAAACCGTGCAATTCATTTAACAAAACAACAACAACAAAAAAAAAGAAAAAGAAACAAAAAAATAAAGCACAGCACAGGGAAAACTTTATCATCTCACTCGCGGAACCAGGAGGGAAAGCAAAGGCGACCAGATTATTCATTTACAAAGTTCAAAATTCCCCCAGCCGTGAGCTGTCCCTTTAACCACTGCTAAATTGTTTTCTGACAGCCCTTGCTGCAATTTTATCCCCTGACATTTGATTTACATATGATCTTTAAGCACTACCACTGCTGTAATAGCTATTTGGTTAATATTCAAATCACTCGGTGATGTCACATACCTTGATAGGTCATTTCACTGCGGCTTGGCAAAATGCGTGTAAAAATAAATGTATAACTAATGAAATAAACTGATTAAGGGGAGAAATCAATCGTTTTACTGCTGTAGTGAAGATCTAGCAGTTAATTTAGCATGGATCTGCAAGGGTGCACGTTAATAGAACAGGCTCTCATCTAATTGGTGCCACAGTAAATGAAATACAGTAATATTCCATGATGCATTGGAAGAGTTCACTTCATTTTCTCTGCTCTTTCCTGATAACTGTTTACAGCACAATGGAATTTCTATTTATTTATTTATTTATTTATTTCCCCCCCTCAAAACACTGTGGCAGAAACTTGCCGACCCAGTGAGCTCAGTGAACCCACCCCAATTAGCAAGTCTAACAATTTTTTCTTAGAATAACTTTTTTCTTTTTTTTTTTTTTATTTTTAAATCAAGATCTGCAGGGCACGAGAGCAGCTATTTTTGTTTGCTTATAGCTTTTTCAAGTTTCCTCCCCGTTGCTGGGAGTTGCTGTTCCACAGACAGAGAGATTGAGTTGTGATGGGGTGGTGTGGCAACACCCAGTGGAACCCACCCAGTGCCCTGGTACCAGGGGTCTCACTACCCCATTTACCCACCTTCTGACATTGATGATTTTCAGCTCAGCTCAGGACACCAGGAGGGTGCTGCATCCAGAATCACAGAATGCTATGGGGTTGGAAGGGACCTCTGGAGATCACCTTGTCCAACTCCCTGCCAAAGCAGGTCCTCCTATAACAGGTCCCACAGGAACGTGTCCAGGTGGGGTTTGAATGTCTCCAGAGATGGAGACTCCCCCACCTCTCTGGGCAGCCTCTGCCAGGGCTCTGCCACCCTCACAGGGAACAAGTTCCTCCTCATGTTGAGATGGAACTTCTTATGTTCCAGTTTGTGCCCGTTCCCTCTTGTCCTGTCCCTGGGCACCACTGGAAAAAGCCTGGCCCCATCCTCCTGACACCCCCCCTTGAAGTATTTCTAGGGGTTGATCAGATCCCCCCTCAGCCTTCTCTTCTCCAGACTAAACAGCCCCAAGTCCCTCAGCCTTTCCTCAGAAGAGAGATGCTCCAGGTCCCTCATCACCTTTGTAGCCCTTTGCACCAGTTCCCTGTCCTTCTTGAACTGGGGAGTTGAAGAACTGGGAACTGGACACAGTACTCCAGATGGGGCACATCCCGTCCCCCAGCTCACCCCCTCCCCACAGGGCTGGGCCTCTGTAAACTTTACCCAGACTTGGAACAATTAGAGTGAATAAGGTAGCTCCAGAGGGCTGTGTTAATTTCCCAGACATTTAATCAATACGACGCTGCCCTGTTCATTACAGCTGTCAAAAATATGCAAAAAGTCCCATCTGGTCCCTACCAGGTACAGAGTTAGAACTCCCTGATCAGGAAGAAGCCATTGACTGATTAATTACCACACCCTCTTTCTCCTAATTTAAGGTCATCACATTAAGGATGAGTTACCACCTCAAGTATAAAACAAAACTATAGATGTTTGAGGAGTGCCATCTTGGAGCAGCTTCCACTCGCTGGTCCATGCTGAAACACAGCAGAAGAAAACCAGCAGCAACTGGTTAGTCTGGGAGTGTGTGCCAGGCGCTCCCACCACCGTGAGAGAACCTCTCCCCTCCCTAAAAATATTTGGCTGTATTACCAAAAAAAAAATAGAAATGGGGGGAAAAATGATCCATACAAAAGCTTTGCATAAAAAAGTGATCAATGCAAATTCCTCTGAGAAAATTGCACCAACAGATGGAATCAACCCATTTCCAGCAAATGCCTCTGGCTGTGCAGATGGTAATTATAGGATGTATGTAAATACGCAAGCTCTAGGAAGCACAGCAACACGCACTGCTGAATTTAGGGGTTGTAGGGGGATGCCTGCCTTGGCCCTTCCTGGGGCCCTTTGGCAAGGAGGAAAATGGGACTTGGAAAGGTTTTTGTGCTACATCTGCACAGCCCACCCCAACCGCCAGCGCCCTACGAGTGCTCCGTCTGCCCTCCAACCTTTGCCAAGGAAACTTCCAAACTCAGACCTGACATTGTGATCAGGACTGGGATCCGTCACCGTCCCCAGGGATGGTCACAGGCATGGAGTGGGGGTGGGGGTGGGGGGTATGCCCAGCTCCCCCTGAATGCAGGGACAGAATCCAGATATTCCCAAATGGTGAGTGGGTTTGTTTCCCCCTCAACCCATCCCCAGGCAATAGAAGCTTCAATCCCTCAGCAGCGCTTGGGGGGGAAAGGGGAAACAAGGGGGTAAGGGGGGGCAACTATTTATCAGTGAGTGTAGTGATGGGATTAGGGGGAATGGTTTTAAACTGAAAGAAGGGAGATTCACATTAGATATTAGGAATAAATTCTTGGCTGTGAGGGTGGTGAGAGCCTGGCCCAGGTTGCCCAGAGAAGCTGTGGCTGCCCCATCCCTGGAGGGGTTGAAGGCCAGGCTGGAGGGTTCTTGGAGCAACCTGGTGTGGTGGGAGGTGTCCCTGCCCAGGGCAGGGGGTGGCACTGGATGATTGTTAACGTCCCTTCCAACCCAAACCATTCCCATGATCACGGAAACAACACCACATACATCTTCGCTGTGGCCAAGCATTCACAGGTACAGGTTATGGAAACGCACAAGGGAAACCCAAGGGGAACATTGTCACCAGTGTGGACAGAACCACAGCTCCGGGAAGGCCCTTACCTGGGGAGATCCACCCTCTATCCTACAGGCAGCACTTCAGTAAGGACTACCCAGGACCTGGAGGTCCTGTATACCAACTCATGGCAGGCTGAAGTCATCCCCAGAGTGACAGGGACACACGTCCACAGAGCAACCCCAAAATGCTGGGACTGAGTTGTGGGCTGCCTTGTTCACGGGAACAGTGACTTGTAGCAAATTAAGTTTGATTAAAGCAGTGGGTTTCCTGGACTGGCAAGCAGGAGGGTTGGTGGGAGAAATAGAGTAACAAGGGCCCAACGTATCCCTTGAGATAAGTTTTTGTGCTCACACTCCTGTTTGGGGATTTCCTTTGTTTTGCCAAAGGAAGTTTCTAGCACACACTGTTCTCTGTGTTGACATGGCTGCTGCATTATTTTTATTAGTGCAGTACAAGTTGTATATGTTTACTAAATATTTTCATTTTCTCTCTCCTGATGTTTTCCAAAGCACAGACCAGGTCTTGTTTTCCTCTCCTGCACCAGCCAATGTCATGCTGGTTCATAAAGGGAAACACCCATTAAGCCATGGGACAGTTTGGATGTGCTGGTGGAAGGTGACTCTGCCCATTCCCATCTCTGGAGGGAGCTGGTCCCAGCCAGGGCTCCACCATCACCCTTCCTCTGTGCTTTACAAGCACCAAGGGCACCTGGGCTCCTCCAGCTCCCTCCCTGCCCACAAGCCCCATCCCCATCCCACTGTGCCAGTGTCCCTCCTCTCCAGTGGGAAGGGCAACCACCTTTGAGCAACTTGCTCTAGGGGGAGATGTCCCTGCCCATGACAGGGGGGTTGGAGCTTGATGATCTTTAAGGTTCCTTCCAACTCTAACCATTCCATGATTCTATGATCAAGCTTTCCTCCTTATTTTTCCAGCCTAGTTTCACAAATTACTTCCAAGGCCACTGTATTTTTATTTTATGTTGCTGTTGACACTGGTTTCTTTTTCCTTCTGAGAAAAGTGCTCACAAAAGAAGTCTGTGGTAAAATGTTAATTGGAACCAAGTAATTAGACAAAGATAGTTAGCGATCTCTCCAAAGCAATAAGCTTTTGGTGCTTTGTTTTAGTGCTATAATAATTACTATCATTCCACAAAGTGCTTTGGCATTTGACAGGAGCAATCCACGTGCAGCTGAACGCTTCCCCCAGGACTGACAGTCCGAGGGGGGGACACAGAGCTCAGAGCACTTTGGGTATTTTCCCCCAATCCCTGGCAGGCAGGAGGGGTCCTCGGACCCCCTTAGCCCCTGTTGCTCAGGGCTCAGCTCCAAGGCATCCTACAGCCTCAGTGCCCATCCCCTGCTCTCTCCTGTCCAGCAGCACACTCCAGATTAGCTCCCTGAAATCAGCTCCTCTTTACACTGGCAAAATGAGATGCAGATTTATTGCTTCCCTCCCACCCCCCTTTTTTTTAAAAAAAATAAAATAAAATCCAAAATCCAAAGGCTTCTTGCTGTTTCTTCCAGCTCCCCCAGCTCTGAAGATGACAAACAGCTTCAGAAGAGAGACAGAGCCGTCAGGCTGCCCATGTGGCACAAATACATGATGGGGCTGTGCTAGAACACATCCTCCATATCCAGGGGAGCCCTCGGAGCCAGCCCAGCCCCGCTCCGAGAGGAGCCCAAGGGCAAAGGAGGCATCATGGCACGCAGCCCCGCAAAGCCAGAGGTGCCTTTTGGCTGCCTTCAGACTTCCCAGTGGCTCAGAAATATTTTTTTTTTTTCCCATTTAAAACATTGTGACCTGAATGACCTGTTGATTGAAAAATGTCTTAGCCTTGATGGAGGAAACAGTTCTGGTGCCGCCTTCTCATCTCTGATCTCAGCAGGCACCGACCAGGAAACGGCCACGCTCAGACCCAGCCGGCAGCTCCGCCGAGGAGGAATTTTCCTAGCAGAAAAACCATGGGGAGGGAGGTGTCTTCCTGCAAATGTAAACACTGATATAATTGCCTTCACTCTGCATTTACACCCCGGTTCTGCAGGCGAAGGAAATCCCCACAGCCTCATTATGCAAATAGAACAAGCCCTATACCAGCCGCATGTACAACATGCAAATCAGAGGTGCCGGACGGGGGAGGCTTCCAGGGCTGGGACACACTTTCCTCAAAGATAGGCTTCCTCCCCACCAGCTGAAGCAGCACTCCGGATCTATTCCTCCTGCAATCCCTACTTCAATATCATAAAAAAATAAAATAAAATAATAATAAATAGAGATGCTGGAGGTGTTTTATTATTTGCAGCAAGCTCAGACTCCCAAGCGCACACCAGGCTGTCTCAGCTGCTACAAACAGGGGCCGGGTTAATGGAGGTAACCCAGCAACACCACTAAAATAAATGCTTTCACTATGATACGGGGCTGGGAGAACCAGGAAAGAGGAGAGGTCTTCTAACCCAGTCCTCCAGAGACCAGCCTTCACTCCGTTAGCCCCAGCATCATCCGGATCCTCCAAGATCCTTCCCTTGGGAGATGGGCTCCTGCTCACCCTTGGGGCCAGGAACAGGCAACCATCCCCGTGAGGATCTCATAGCTCACCCCGCAGCAGTCACCTTTATTTAAAACACTCCCAACTCACTAAGCAGCCAGAGCCCTCTAGATATTGCCAAATGAATACACGGGACACCATTGTGCCAGGAACCTGTTAATATTCCCGCACAAGAGCGTTGTACAGGAGGAATACAAAAGGCAGCCACACACTCGTACACACCTCCCTTGTGTTTCCTACATCAGCTTTCTATCTTTTCATCAGCAATTGCAGACAGATTCTTCTCAGCGTGAGAACTGCCACAGAAATTGAAAGATTGTACAGCAAACAGGTTTTGGTTTTTTTTTTTTTCCTTGATGCCCTGTCTAATTGCGCTGCCTTTGATTTTATTAATCTGTTTTTATTAATATCCTGAAGGCAACAGGGGGAAGAAAAAAAAAAAGCAGCTTTTACTTTCTTAAATGGCTGGTGCTGCTTGTATTTTGTCTTATTAAATAGGGTGGTTATATGGAATCAGGGAGAGGACAGAGTGCCCATATTTCTAGAAGAAAAGGAATAAGCCTCCGTGTGTCCTCTCCTGGCTTGGATGCTGGACTAAGCACCAGCCTGGCAGATTCCCTGCCATTTCTCCAAAGCCATCTGAGGAGGTGCTGGAGAAAAGCACTCCAGGCACTCATACATCCCCATCAGCTCGGAGTGACCGCCTCCCAGCCCCGTGCTCATCAGCCCAGCATTTTTAGGGACCTGAAAACTAGAAACCATATGAAGTTTGGGCTGAAGCTAATTGGTTTTACCTACCCGTGACCACCCCAGCAGCCAAAGCTCCCAGCCCGTGTTAGAACCACCCTCCAAACACCAGCCTGACCCCAGACAAGACCCCTTGCAGGTCCCAGAGCTGTGGGGGGAGGCACAGGCCCCTGTCACCAGCAGATACCTGACCTCTGCTGAGGTCAGCCCGAAATTACTGTTGATGCCACTGCTGCCACTCTGATTTGCACATACCACACAAGCTGGCCTCAGGCAGGGTGTTGCTGAACCACACGCTGCTTATGCTATAGTGGAGCCTGCCAAGGAGCTTGCAGGGCAGAAGAAAGGCAAAATATAAAGCAGAGGAGTTCCTAGGCATTGGTTGTGGAGTTTCCACATCTGTTCTTGAGGGACTGTTACCCCTTCAAGCCTCTGCAATGGAGACCAATACCGGTATCATCAGTACAGATGTATTAGAGCAAGGGGAGCTGCTTTATCCCAGAGCCAACCGTTGACCTTCAAGTATTTAACAGATAAGGCATGGGGGTTTACTTACCTAGAAATACACGAAACAAACTTTTACTTCCAAAAGTGCATTTTCAATTTCCGCCTCTGGCCTCACAGGGTCACAAAATAACACGGGATAACAGAACCTTCTGCATCCCAACAGAAAATCCTGGTTCAGTGGAAAACACAAAGGGGAAGCATCTGAAGGTGACAGCAAACAGCAGATCACCACAGCTCCCAGCCCCATAACCCAGACTCCAGACCACCCGGCATCGTTACCGGAGGGGTTTGCAGGGGTCATTTCTGCCTGTAATGTGTGCATCTTTAATAGTTACAAAAATCAGCAGTGCTTTTAGGCACAAATGTGCAGCTACAGGGTGTGTGTTACTCCCGAGCTCTCACACCATTGCCCATCTAACACTGCCAGGCACGCACCGGGGAAGGCACAGGGGGGACAGTTCTGTCCCTTCCCTGTGCCCAGGGAGGCATTGGGCTTGCCACGACAGGAGAAACACAAACAGGGCTTTCAGCTGCTGAGCTGGATCTTTATTTTAATGGCGAGATGTGTGTAGTAATAGCACATGTGGGGTTATTGATGTTCGCTTTGTACTTGCCTGTAAAATGCACTGACACAGTATATTGCATGGTCAATAGGTCTTTAGGGTTTTTCCAGCAGTATTAAATATCATTTAAAATGACATGCCCATGTACCTTATTAGTTGCTCCCATGGCAGAGCACGAGGTGGTGCATGGGAAGCATCACAGCCCGGCACGGGGCTGGCAAAGAGCCCTGTGCAGGGCAGAGGACAGGGTCTGCTGGGCAGGAACCAGGAGAAAGGACTGGGAACTGCATGCTTATGGTGTCAAGCACCCAGCACAGAATGACACAAGGATGCTGTTGGCTGCTGGAGCCAACATCAGTCATCCCTGCCCATCACCACACCATGGTAACTGTCCTGTGGAGAGCAGGGACTGCTGCCCAGGTCCCCTCTCCATCACACTCAGTGCCCTCGGGTGATGTCTCGCCACCTTCCCCAGGTTGCTCAGGAGTGAGAAGCGACAGAGCACTGGGCTTATCAGCTCCCACCCACCTCCCAAACCTTCCTCTGCACCTCTCCTCCTGCTCTCCAGTCCCTCACATCACCAAAACATACTGCTCCCAGCAGGACCCACACAAAAGACAGCAAGGACATCTCTGCAGCAGATCCAGGCAGCACCATCAGGCTTCAGGCTGTAGGAAGCGGGGACAACCTTATGGGGAGAGCAGATGCTGCTGTCCAAGAGCTTGCTGCAACAGGCCAGCAAGAACCAGAACAATTTTTCTCCCCTTGTCACCTTACTAGGACACTCCTTCAGCAGTTTCTTGCAAAGTTTGGGAGGCCAGGAGGAGTGTTTGATTATCTGATTTGAAATACAACCCTCCAAAGAACCCTCCCTATTGAAGAAACCATAAAAAGAAAATCTTTCCTAATGTCACTCTTTCCTCCCTGTTCCTGAGGAGCCTGTGAGCGCTGCCATTCATCACCCGCGTGACACTTTCATAATGTAGTCCTAGATAATGGCACACCTTCCAACTTTCCAGAATTGGCTGTCAGGGAAATCGAAGGAGACAAGTGTGAGATACGGGAACAGGGCTCCTCAGTGGATACGGGAGAAGCAGAAACACAGCTTCCTCCATCCCCCCCCACATCCCCTCCCACTGCCCAGTTCAGCCTGGCTGGTGAACCCCCAGCTTGTTTTTGTTTGCATGGGGCCCAAGGCTTGCAGAGAGGGGACACAGCCATAGGACAGAATGGGGCAAGCCTGGGAGCAGAGGCAGGGTCAATCCCATCACTCTCAATCCAAGAGCATCACTCCCTCCTGTTGCAGGAAGGTCACAGACACTCACACCCCCTTCAGTCCCACTGCCAGCCCTGTTGTACCTCTTCTTCCTCAACTCAAGGCCAGTCTGCACCCCTGTCAGGAGAGGGAAGGTCCCCTCTTGTCAGCACAGCTTCTTTCCCCCCAGAACACACAATCCTGCAGCACACCATGGAGCACCGGGATCACACGCTGCCTCCTGCTCCAATATTAGGTCCTGAGGCCAGCCCGCCCTCACCTTCTTTACATATCTGTAATTATCTTGGTTGTTTGACCAAGAAAGCAGCCATCCCCCCATCCTCTCCTCCTCTTTTCACCCTACTTCCTCACACAGCTTCCAGAGGCTCCTCAAAAATCCCTTTTCCAGGGTCCTTCCTGCGTAAACTCCTCTCTCACACACAGCCCCAGCGCGATCGAAACCCCACACATGGTCTCTCTGTCCACTTCACTGCTTGGGCACATTGGAAATCGCTTCACATCCCACTGACTCTACCCTCCAGAAGCCCATGTCTGCAGTCCTGCCCCTTCCCTCCCTCCCAATGCAGCTCCTCCCACCAATGTCACAGCAATTGAAGTCTCCCTGATCAATGCTCCACGTTTTCCTGCTACCTTTTTTCTTTTGATAGAGCCTCTCCAGGTGTGCATATACATTTCCTGACTTGTCAGCTCATCTTGCCTTGGGGGCTTCTAACAGTTTATTCTACCTTTTCTTTTTTGGCCTTTTCAAGTCAAACTGAGGGCATGATATCTGAATGACTGCAGCCAAATCACGCACAAAAATACGCATCTCCAAGTAACGAGATCCTCAAAACATCTTCCCCGCTGTTGCAAAGGGTCCCATTCTCCACCCAGGCACTTACACATCTGCCCTCACACTCATTCCCTGGGCACAGCCACTGGCCCCAGTCAAGGGGTGGGTAAATCTCCTTGAGAGACCAAACCCCAGCAAAGCTCCCCTCTGGCAGACACAGCCAGCATCATTTCCCCAGCCACAGGAGCCCAAGAAGGCTGGTTTGCTTGGCAACTCTTATTTACTTTTACTTATCCTTGCACACATCTCACTCACACCTCCCATACACACCATTCCCAGGGTCGCCCCCACCTCTTATGAATCTGAAACTCTGCAAAGTTATCTTCTTAAGGGGCTGAAAGGGCAACTTCAAGGTGTTTTTCTTGTTTGTTTGTTTTGTTCCTCTCTCCAAAACCTCACAGGTACATTTATGGCAAAGCCAACACTATTAACACTTTGCCTTTAGCAATACTCCCTGATCCTAGACACACACTCCAAAAGCTGAGATTTTTCAGACATTAGCCCTTTGCCTTATCAAATTCCCAACTCTTCTAAAGGCCTTCAAGCCAGTTAAATACTCCACCAGAGTATTAGTCAAAGAAGGCAGCACTCACCTGGAAATAGTCTTCCTCTTTTACTAAAACCCACTTGTATTTACTTTAAACATCTTCAAGGGTCCTGAGCAGAGCTGGAGCCAGAAATCCTTGTGCATCATCTGCCAAACAAAACAGGGTGCTCCTCTCCTGGGCTATATATACACCCCAGCCCTGATGTCTTATTACCCTCTGCTGCTGGTAATTAAAGGTACAGGGCCAGGCTGGAAGAGTTGCCTTTCAGCTGGTGCTTGAAGTCAAAGAGGGGATGAAGAGGAGGAGGAGGAGAGGTGACACATCCCCTCTGAGACCCTGTGCACCAATACAGCCAAGCCTGCGCTGGAGGATGGATGTGCTGCTGCTAAAACAAGCACATCTCAGTCCTGGGCCCCAAAAATCAGTAAGAACATAGGTCATCCCTGGGGAGATCTCTCCTGGGACTGGGGTGGGGGGGAGGGAAGCAGTGATATCGGTGCAAGGCTTGCACATTTTGGGGCTGTTTGCATTTCCCTGGGTACAGCACGCTCAGATGAGAAGAGAAAGTGAGTGCTGCCAGCTGGGTGCCTTATCTTTGTCTTTAAATAAATATGATTTTGTCAGATTTATGAAAAATAATATAGTATGTTATTTTTCATAAGCCTGACTGATATCTCCATTTCCCATGGTTCAACTTAGGCCATAAACATGACCCTGCTTGAGTGATTTCACCTTCCCCATTGAGCAAAGAACCTCAGCAGCACTCAGACCAAGGTCCTGACTGATTATCGACAAATTAAAAATATAAGCTATTGACCAGACACTGAGATAGAGTCCCTGAGCCAGTGTCCAGAATCTCAATGAGGTTATTGAAGTGGTACCGATCGATACTGCAGTTATAACACAGAGAGCAGGCAGATCGCCGCATACATAATGCAAAGGGGAGCCTGCTGGATGCTTAAGTAAATAGTTGTTCAAATTAACAAGGGTGCTCCGAGATGCATTCCTCTGCTTACAGCCTAATGACTTTCTAAAGTCAGAAAAACAATAAAGGAAGGCAGAGATCGGGCAGCGCATTCGCCTTCCCGGCAAGGAGGGATGGGGATGGAGTCTTGAGGGTGGGGGGGAGGCACCCCTGTCCTCTCTGGCACAGCCCTACCCTGCACATCGGGCCATTTTTCGCCACCCATCGCTGATAAGTGGGGGAGGCAGATGTTTTGGGGCGCAAATGGTCCCTTGTTTCAACCAGCACTTGTTTGCTCTGCAGCAGGAGCGCTTGGTGGACTGAGCTTGTGCCGGTGCCACCGCTGGCACCATTTGGCAGCAGGACCAGTTTTTATGGAGACAGCCCACAGCACTGCCAGGGCTGGACCCCTCCCCAAGGGGTTTTCACCTTGGAGGGGGGCTGATTGGTTTATCCTCCCCAATTTGCTGTGGTTTACAGTGAGGGATGGGGAAATCCTGCTCCCCGCAGGTGCTGGCATCGTGCCAATGAAGGTTCCCTGGCAGATGTGAAGGTGAGAGCAAGGTGTGAACCATCTTGCTGGGGAAACTCTGTGTCTCCAGCAACAGGGAGAGCCCAGATGAGGTTAAAGGCATAACGTGGCTCCCCTGGCCCCCATCCCTATGGCAGCGCATCCTCCTGGGTGGTGCCAGAGGCAGAATTCTCCCGTGGCGTGGAGCTCACCACGTCTTCCCCCACTCCCTTCGCCCCGGTGCAGACAGCCTTTGTTTGGTAGTTAAGTGATTTCTTGGCTCTCCTGCTAATGCTTGGTGACATTTATATTGCTTTAATCAATATTAATTATCTTTTGTCCCAAGTCAACAAAAACCAGTTTTTTATTCCCTACCCATAGGTTCGAAGTCGTACGGGATTTGTGCCTCTTTCTGCCCCCGACGGTGGCATCACCAGGAAACCTCCCGCTGGCCTTGTCCTCTCCAGCTCTGCTTCCTTCATCTCCAGAGTTTCCTTTCCTTCCAGACGGGATGCTGGGGAGCCACGAGCTGCCAGCACGGCACCCAGCACCCGCCTGAGCCCGGCGGCTGCTGCGCTTCAAGAGTTAAACCTCCTGCTCAGAAGCGGCATCATTTACTGGCAAAACCCAGCGCACGGCGAGGCCCCAGAGCCCCATCCTCTGGGGAAGGCGCCGATCAGATAGCTGCCTGCATGTTTGAAAACATTTATGTCACCACGCAGGCTGCCGGCAGGCTCGCTGGGTTTCCTGGCACCGCCTGATCGACAGGGTCAGATCCCAGCAGCTGTTTGGAAGGAAGAGGAGCTCTCAGCAGCTGTGTGAGAGCGATAGAAACCGCTCGTGAGGGTACCATCCTCAGTACTGCATGATGCCATCCTGGTCCTGCTTTTGGGAGGGATGCTCTGCTGGCTCAGCAT
Organism: Nycticryphes semicollaris; assembly: GCA_013400055.1. Classification (NCBI taxonomy): domain Eukaryota; kingdom Metazoa; phylum Chordata; class Aves; order Charadriiformes; family Rostratulidae; genus Nycticryphes; species Nycticryphes semicollaris. Next base: position 101,083 of record VXBJ01006942.1, read on the forward strand.
CCCCCCCGCTGCCCGGCTGCTGGAGCTGGGTACCAGATGCAGGACACAAGGCATCAGAGATAAGGCACGGCTCTGAGCAAACCTTCCACAGGGTTGGGGGTGGGGTTTTTCGGCTGATTTTGGCTGAATTTGGTGCTGGGCAGTACCTGTTCCAGTGTCACCTCTCTCAACGCCTCTTGCTGGGTCAGAAGACCCCTGGGGGTGCATCACACACAGGAAGCATCAAGCCCCCTTGTCTACATCACCCAAGCCTGGGTGCAGCCTCCACTCCCTCCCCAGGGAGCAAACACATGTGAGGGACAGCCTTTGTTTTCTCAAAGCTCCAGCTCCTGGAGTCATTGTGAATCTCAGCCTACGCTTTTGTTTGGGAGTGGGTTTCCAGCCCTTTTACTGCAAAGAAGAAGAAAAAAAAAAAAAAACATCAAAAAAACCAAAAACCTCTATAAAAATAAAAGCAAAAATTGCTTTTAATTTTTAATGTCATTGTCTTTGAGGCACTGTTGTGATCACAGAGCACGGTTCCCAGCAATTTAGCACTTGGAGCTGGCACTGACCTAACGCAGAAGCCTGCAGAGGAAAATCAGGAGCACACAAACACTTGTCTCGTAGAATCATGGAATGGTTTGGGTTGGAAGGGACATTAACAATCATCCAGTGCCACCCCCTGCCCTGGGCAGGGACACCTCCCACCACACCAGGTTGCTCCAAGCCCCCTCCAACCTGGCCTTGAACCCCTCCAGGGATGGGGCAGCCACAGCTTCTCTGGGCAACCTGGGCCAGGCTCTCACCACCCTCACACCAAGGAAGTTCTTCCCCACATCTCATCTCAATCTCCCCTCTTTCAGTTTAAAACCATTCCCCCTCGTGCTATGGCTCCACTCCCTCATAAAGAGTCCTTCCCCACCTCTCCTGGAGGCCCTTTAGGTACTGGAAGGCTGTGTGTCACGTTTTGCACAAGGCTTGCACAAGAGATGGGGATCTGATTCCTCTCACAGCTCCTGGAGAGGCTGTCTCAGCTGCTGGCTTTCTCCCAGTGCAGGGGATGATGCTGTGGAGTTACACAGGAGGTGGCTAATCACAGCGGTGCCGCTCGGGGGTGAGGGATATGGCTTAAGCAGCCTCCTCTGCTTTATGAAACGCCGCGCCGCAGTTCCAGCGCTGAGGAGAGGTTTAAGCAGGGAGCAGCTACTAACAGATTCATTAAACTTGCTCCAGAGCAACTATAAAAAATCAATTTAGTTCACCAGGCGGCTTGAACTGGTGCCAGTGGCAGGGAGCACCTCCCAGCTGAGAGCTCTCCAGCTCTGAAGTGCCGCTATGATATTACTGGGATTCGAGTACAAGGATGATATAAAGCCAGGCTCGGCACAGGGCAGCAAAACTCCCTGCTCTCTGCTAAGGGAGAGCTGTCGACCACCACTGGATCCAGGGCAGTGTCTGGACCCCCGGGGAAATCCCTTGCTTTAAAATCAGCCAAACATTCCCGGAGCCCCGGTGGAGCAAGGAGGAGAGGGGTTTGTGCTGGGTGGGCTGGTGTCAGCACCCATTGCAGCTCCCATGTAGGTCAAGCAGGTTCCCCTCCCCACCAGTCCCCCACGCTGGGAGCCACGTCCCCTTGCAGGGAACTGAGGCAGCAAAAACACTCACAGAGACTTTTTCACTGGGGGTGGCCAGTGTTTCAAGGGAAGGTCAGCCCAACCTTTCTGGCTTTCACTTTATAAGCAACACTTTCTCTTTCGTCACGTATTTTCAGAGCCCTGAGGAAATCCAGGCAGTTATTATCAGCCTAGAAATTTATCTCCTGGCAGAGCCATCCCTGCCTTTCCACAGAAATGCTCCTGTACTGCCGTGTCTCCATCAAAACAAGCAGCTGATGCCCAGGTCCTGCCGGGCTGAGGGGCCAGTTCAGTGTGAGCAATCACAGCCTCGGCTGCTGTTGGTTTTGGGCAAGCGGAGCCCGCCCAGGCTTTGCCGTGACAATCCTGTGTACAGGAACAAGCATCAGAAGTGCTGAGCCCTCCACTCAGCTGTTAATGAAAAAGTCTGGCTTTGCAGCATGAAATATTCATCGTACCCCCCACCCCCNGATGCTGGTCCCAGTGCCACGGCCAGCAGCCAATGCAAAGAAAATGCACAGATATATTCCTTCTCTCTGCCTGCAAGGCTCATTAGAAGAGCTACCAGGGTGGATTTTGCTCCTGGTGGGCTGGCCTGGTGAGTGGCCACCAGGAGGAACAGCCTAAAATCCGCATTAAAAGACACTTCAGAGAGTGGCCAGAGGAAGGGGCGGCGATGCCAAGCGGAGGGCACTGGAGAGCGTTTACTTGCACATGCCTGGCACGGCTGGCACTTGCCAGTGGCGAAGAGGAAAGGAGGGTGTTTAAATCAGAGAGGCCAGCAGAAGCACACCCGGCTGGGGGAGATTATTTCAGCTTCGCATCATCCAGCAAACGCTCCGCTGCGGCGGCGGCTGGTCCCTGCTTTGCCTTCAGGAGGTCTCAGTGGGGGCTGTCAGACCCTGCTGTGGGCATCTGCGTGTCTCCAGGGCCTTCACTGCATGAGCAGAGCCCTGTGGATCCCTTCTTCCCTCACGAGACAGGCATCATGTCCCCACGGAGGGGGAGGAAACTGGGGCAGGGATGTCCAGCCTCCAGGGATGGGGCAGCCCCCAATTCTGGTGTCTGCATCACCACGATATTGCCGGGGAAGAGCAACAAGGAGCATAAACCATCACAGCTCCCATTAAAACTACTTTATCAGGAGGGAAAAACAGAGGGAAGAGGTTGCAGGAGGGAAGGCAAATCCTTCCAGGCATTTCTCTGTGGGACAGCGATGGGGTAACAGCTCTTCTTCGTGCTGCGAAACCCTTGGGCCAGCACACCTGGGCACGGCAAGATGACCTGCACCCACTCGTGCTGTAGCTCACGGGCAAAAATAACCTCGCAGGAAGAAAGGAGATTTTTCCAGAATGCATTAAGCTGAGCGGGTGAGAAAAAGGAGTGGGAGAGGGGCTCCTGTGAAATTCAAACGCCTCCTTTCATGCACTTTCTAAATGTAGCTGCTCCTTCCCCATCTGAGATGATGCTTCTGCCTCTTACGTAGCAGCGCCTGGGAGGCTCTGAAGAGAAGGAGACAGGGTCAGCCCTTGGTCCTTGTCCCAGTCCTCACCCCCATCCCTGTCCTGTCCCCTCCTGTCCTGTTGTGGCACCCACCCAGGAGCAGTTCTGCATGGGTCTCTAGCAGGGGTGACACTTCTGCCTCCCCATATGGGACCGGTGCAGCCACATGTGGCCAGAGGGGAGTGCAGGACCCCAGAGAAGAAGGACAGCAGTCATTCGACCTTATACCCGATGGTGGATGGCACTGTCCCAACCTGGGGACCCACAAGAACTGTGGCACTCACTATCCCCAACCTGGGGACCCACAGGAGCAGCAACATCCACCATCCCTACCTGGGAACCTGCAGGAACCGTGGTACTCACCATTCCAACCTGGGAACCCACAGGAAGTGTTGCACTCCCTGTCCCCACCCTGGAGACCCACAGGAACTGTGACACTCTGTGGCATTCCATTGCTGTCCCTGCACAGTTCCAGGTATCTGTGACGGAGCATCACTGCATAAATCCTGATGACAGCATCTCCTCTGGGGCAGGGACAGCTGAGCCTCTCCAGCAGAGGACAGCGATGAGAAAGAATCAGAAGGAAATTTCAGCAGCCTTTGTATTCCCCACTGCCCTGTTCTATTCAACTTCACTTTTAAATGTGTTCCTTAAGTTTCTTTTCTCCTCCTGAATATTTTCCTACAGTGAAAAATAACGCAAGTTGCAGGCTGGAATGAGCAAGTGACTTCCATCTCAATGACATGTTTAATGTGCCTGTGAATGGAATGTCTCTCACTCATTCTGGTCCTGTCCTTTGCATTTGGCTGGTCTGACTTTAGCAGGGAACCTGTGAAACCTGAGAGATCTAGAGAAGGGGATCTGAGCTGGTGTGTTCAGGCAGCGAGACAAGAACCGCTTTGGTGAACCAGCTCCAGTGGGATGCGGTCCCATGGATGGGCAAAAGCCAGCCCGGCAGACCTTGACAAGTGGGTGGAAATGGACCCAGCACAGCACCCCCCTCACATATCCCCCCTACCCCATGCCCATCCACAGGTTGGAGCCAGGGGATGCTCCCAGAGCCCTCCCGGTGGTGGCAGGTCCTTGGTCTCAGGATTTCACCTCCCTCACAGTACTTACTGGGCACTTGTAAATGAGCAACTGAGGAAATAGATCTTTGCTGGAGGCAGTTCCTTTCCCAATAGTGAGAGAAAACATCATGCGTGGCAGACTTAGAGGTTATTATTTTAATACCTTTCTTCTCTTCATTGAGCAATGTGCCTGCGTGCTCTGGCAGGCAGACCGGGTCGTCCCCTCTCTCCCAACCTGCCTTGCACCCACAGTGGGTACAAGATCACAGATTCACAGAATGCTANAATCCTCCCAGCCAGTCTCGGAAGAACAACCCTGGGAAGTGTTGCTGTGCATGGCACACAGGTGAGAAAAGTTTGCATCTCCCCACACTTACTGTTCAGCTAATTAAATCGACGCTCCTCTGAACCTCAGCAGAGTTATTTAATAAATAACTTCAGGACACAATTGTCACTGTGGGTTATTCTTAAGCAGACGACTTGCAGGTCCAGGCTGACATTGGCGGGGCGACTCTGCTGCTAATTAGTTTAGTTCTCAGTCGTTGTGCCTTTTTTGCTGTTTACATAATTAATTCTGTGAATTTTGTATTCTCACTTAAACTCACTCCTTTTTTTTATAGAGCAATCACTACTAAAAGATGAATTTTTTATAAGTTTGCCTTTGTTACTTTAAATTTTTTATAAACTTCTTACCCTTAAGGAATATTTCTTATAGCTGGCAATAAAGTATGTTAATTTCATTTGAAAAGGGAAATGTAAGTTTGTATTTTATTAAACACACACACACTACCCACATGTCTGCGCGCTGAGGGGGTGTTTGGGTTGCACCAGGAGCACCGAGAGCAGGGCTGGGGGGCGTGGGCTGTGGTGACCCATGGAATCCAAACTGGCTCCAGGGGAGCACTGATGGAGCATTTACATCCATCCCCAGTTGGACACCCCACTCCCACTGCCCATCCTGCCTGGGGGCTGCTGGCTTTCTGAGCTTCCCAGCCCATCCCAGACCCAGGGGGGCTAACCAGTGATTGTCCCACACCCAGTGCCCACTTGCACTGGTAGGAGGTTGTGGGTGAGCTCTCACCAGGGGCAGAAAACCACTTAATGAGCCCTTGTCTGCCTCACTGTGGAGCCACGCCGAAGGGCCCCGATGAAAAATCTCAGCTTTTAACAGGCTGAGCATTAATTCGGATTTATTTCAGCTTGGTGGTTCAGCTGCCTGAGGGTCAACCATGGATGTCCAGCACCTTCCTGCCAGCGTGAGGGCAGGGCAGGCAGGGATCCCTGCAGCGATCTGTGACAGCAAGGACACCCTGCCACCCAGCCCTCGGGTCACCTTCTGCTGTCACACACCAGGCAGGCACCTCAATCCCACGGGATCAACATCTGGCTGCGAAAGCAAGGTTGGCAGTGGGGCTGCCCCGTGTTGGGAATAGTTATCCTTCCCCTTTGCCACAAAAAAATGTCCCTCTCTCTGGAAACGACGCCCCTTTTTCACTTTGAAAAGATCACAGACTGTTATTCCTTCATTTGCATGGCACATGAGATAGTTCCACACACAGAATATCGGCAGAGTCACTGGAATACACCTAATACCTGCCTCACATTAGCCAAGGAGGCTGCAGCTCCAGCAGCAGAGGATACTACTGGATCATAAAGCACAAGCCACTGAAGGAGATAAAGAATGTTTTCCCCTTTGGACAAGTAACCAGCAACGCTCTGACATGTCCTCAGGTGAAGGCTGCTTGTCTGAAACTATCAAATGCAAGAACAAGCGGAGGGCAATCAGCAGTGACAAAGACACAGACGTTCTCCCTCGTAAAGCACCCGAGTAAGAGGATGTAAACAGGCATCTGGACACAGATTCCTTGGCTGGTCATTGCATTAGACATGGTGCACGGCCCCGGCGCTGCCTCCCCGCGCCCTGGGGTCTGCACAGGCCACCGGCACTTGGCTTGGATGCGACAGCTCAAGCCAGTTTGGGAACTGGGGGAGCTGGTGAATCCCAGCTCAGCACAAGCTGAGAGAGGGTCAGGCTCCATATGCTGTACCCACCAGTTTTCTGTGCTTTCCAGAAAAATTGATGATTGTGTTTGAGCATCTCGCTGACCTGAAGCCCCGGAGAACAATGCGTGAATGACAACCAAAGCCTGCCTTGCTCTGAGGCACTCCAGCTCCTGGAGCAAACACAAATGCCTTGTGCTGGGGGGCTGCAAACGGTGCCAGCCGTGTAAACCCCACAGCCCTTCCTCACTCCTTCCCCCCGTATTCACTGCACAGGAAATGGCTTTCAATTTTCTCTGCATCCCACTTTTCATGTTTTCATTTCCTCAGTGTGCTTTCATAAAGGGATTGTGCCTTATTAATATTTGCAGAGCTGCAGGAAAATGCACCCTGTTCTTCTATCCAGGCTCTGTTTTCATGCCGAGCGAGGGCCAGCTCCCTGCCCTGCTGTTGTAGGACCACTGTGATGTTCTCCAGGTGAAGGTAGAAGGATTATTCGCCCACCTCGAGCTGGTTGCATCACACATGGTGTGATTTCTTAGTCCAGGCATAAAAAGAGCTCTTTGCTCTTCTCTGAACTGCTCCTCACACGTGCAGTCCTCGCGAGGGTTGTGAATTAGTCGGGGCAGCAACCCCCAACCTGCCCGGCCCCCACGTCACCAACTGCCCCTTTGTCCTGGGATGAGTGACACGGGACTAATTTCTTTTCTAATGCTTGGGAGAACTCCACCTTTGGAAGACACTAGTGTCTGAATTAGTGAAAATGTTCACTTTATAGGCAGCCAGGCTCTGTGGGATTCAAGGTCTCGGTGTTTTCAAGCCTTGCCAGGAGCAGGGACAAGGAGGAGTGAGACCCGGGCACTTACCCAAGCTGCCAACAGGATTATTTCATACCATGAACATCACATTCAATATAAATTAGAAAGTTTGCTGAGGAGTTCTCTCTCTCTTTCTCCCTTGATGGCTGTGATGCAGAGAACCCCTTGCCCTGGTGCCAGAGCCCTGAGCCTTTTCTCTTCCTCCCAAAGCCTCAGCACTCAGAGTGTCCCACATGGGCTGTCCCTGCTGGGAGACATCTGCTTTCTGTGATGGAATGGGCTAAGTATAGTCCTTGTGTATCCTATATTAGCATCAGGATCAATACTGGTTCTTTAGTGTTATTGTTAATTATTTACTCTTATCCCATTAAATCTATTTGTGTTCCCACCCTTGTGTTTCCTTGTTTTTCCCAGATTCCCCTTCCCAGGTTGGGAGGAGTCATGGGGTGATAGAACAATTGTTTAAATGACAATAAATTGTTATGGGTTTTCTCTTTTGATCTAGATGTTCCTGCTCTGGCAAGGGGATTGGACTAGATGATCTTTCAAGGTCCTTTCCAATCCCTGATATTCTGTGATTCTGTGATTCTCAAACTCTACCACTCTTGTCCCCCTCAGGAGCATGGTGCCCGCGGCACCCCACGGGGTGCAGCTCCCACGAGCACCACCACCCATAAGAGCCAGGGCTTGTGTCCTCAACTGCTTCATTCCCAAAGACTTCTCCGACCAAACCTTCTCCAGAGCCTGTATGCTCCTAAGAAACAGTTTGGGAGAGAAAACGCCTGTGTCAGCCTCAGCTGAGGATGATCTATGACATCTCAGCCTCATTTGGGCTACTCGGAAACAAATCGATGGACTCTGGGGTCTCCAGACTAATAAATAATAACAATGATAAAAATAAAATACAACTAATAGTAACGCAGTGCATTCATAGGACACATTCCTCACACTTAATAGAGGCTTTGCTATCGAGCTTAATTAAAAGTGACACCAAATAAACCATTCTTTCACATTTGACTCGAAACCGTCGGCTGCTTTCTCTTAAGGACAGAGGCCACCTCAGCTGCTAATTACCCGGCCACAGCGAGCTGGTGGCACGGCTGGCACTGGCATCACCTGCCTGCAACTGAAACACCGCTGCCCTCCAAGGTGCCACCTCCAACCCGACTATATATAAGTGAATCCGGAGAATGATCCCAGAACCAGATGCACACACACACCAGCCGATGCGCCTTATAGCTGTAATTCACCCTAATTATTTCCTCTGTTGGAGTATGCATTAATGACCCTGGTATTAATGCAGAGTGCTATCATTTGTTCCCATATGTACCAGATTGCTCATTAATACCTTGTAAATTGTAACAAGATGCTTCCTGGCTGTTAAGTATCACCGTGTATTTATAAGGGTTACTCGGTGAGAGCAAGAAGACCCAGAATGTGCCTGCAGCCCGGATGCTTTTGTGGGAGGACAGGGATATAGAGCTGGAAAACATTCCTTTGTACACCATCGAGTCACAAATACTCCTGCTCAGTGCTCTGAAAACCCCAGACCTACCACCTCCTGGTTTCCTCTTCCCCTAGAACCACATGGGTTCAGTTTGGCTTCCTCAGCTACAAACGGTTTACCTGGATAAAAAGTGTCTGAATCTCTCCTGCTGCAGACCTGGTCCCAGGTGCAAGATGCTGAAGTCTCCTTGACTGGCCTCAGCCCTGGGTTTTACACTAGAAGTGTGGGTTTTGGTGCCCATGGGGTGCCAAGATGATGCTCAGGGCTCTCAGCTGTGTGTCAGTGAGCAGGGAGGCTTTTCTTGCTCCTTTGCTTCACTCCAGGCTGACTCTGGACACTCCACAGTGCACATAGGGGGTTTTTCTAGAGCTCAGAGGAGGTTCCTGGACACTCCTGGTGGGACAGGGCCTTTGTTGCAGGACCCAGTCATGTCCCCTGAAAGATGGTTACCCCCCCAAAAAGCTTATGCCTTACACCAGCAGAAACTGGGCAAGAGGAAAGATGTCTATGCCCAAGTCATGGGCACCGAGGTGTGCCTTACCTGTCCAAAACTGTAGCAGAAATAAAGCTTTGGCTCAGACACCAGACCATCTTCAGCTGATTTTCCCCTGAGCCAACCTTTACTTCTCCACTGTCACCAGCAGCCCTGCAGAAACGCTTCTGAAGAGCCACTTTGTACCCCCGGTGCCATCACCAGCAGCACAGCCCAGCCTAGGTCAGGTCTGTGGGCCAGCCTGGACCTCCACTGTCGGTAAAAGGGAGATGCTGCAACTCCATCCTACTCTCTCCGGCCACTGCCACCACCGAAATCCTTCAGAGCCAGCCGCTCCATCACCGCCACGACTTGAAATCAGGAACCGGCTCGTTTTAATCTCTCCCGCTTTGATGACTTTAGATGTGTATTAGCACATGACGTTTTTAATCTCTTATCCATGGCGGTTTGTTTTCCCTTTAATCACACAAGGTGGGCTTAACCAGGAGGATATTATACACTTCCCTCCCGCTGCGCCTCTGTAGCTCGATACTTGCACACCCTAATGTTCAATTATTTGTTCTACAGTGTCTAATATTTTCTATAGTAAACAGAGTTTTATTATCAGTTAATGTATTGATGAAAGAGCATGAGTTAGTCGATTGAATATGTAATAAATACAGAAATATACTTGAACTATTGATTACTCCAGTCGCTTATGTGAAGTATTGATATCCAGCCTGCAGATTTGCCCCCAGACTGTTGAGTCATGAGACACCAGTCACCATTTTTAATAATAACGGGTGACTATTTTTGAACACTTCGCAAGAAAAAAATCCATTTGCTAAATGGGTTTGTGCGTGGCGTGTTGCTGGGACTACTCATGTGGAAACTGTGGGAGAGGAAGAAGGGGAAAGGTGCCAGCTATCTGCATGCCTGAGGAAATACACGCTCAACTGGGAAAATGCAGATTATCCTCCCTATCGGAGTTACATCAAAGCTGTTAATGAAAGCCTGTCAGACAGGAAAGTGGCAAAATCGATGTCTCTAAAGTTTGGGTACATCAATAGTAAGGTCACCCAAACAGCCTGGTTCCCCTCCATGCCTGGGTCAAGGTGGCTTCCAGCAGCACCAGAGCCCAGGCTGGCCGGGAGTGGGAATTCCACTCGTGATTTTCAGAGCGATTCCGAAATTCAGGGAGGGAAAACACCTTCTTTTCCAGACCAAAAGCGCACTTTTCCTCAGCGTCAGAAGACATTTTACAGAAAAATAAAATTACTGTAAGAGAAATGAATCCTGTGTCACTCAACCCAGGACAGACAGTCATTCCCGGGGCTGGGGATCAGGAGGAGGGTGGTGGGGACACCGTGCTGGGCTGCTCCCACAGTGAGGACAGCCTCGTGTCCCCGCTCCAGGTGACGTCTGCAGACATCAGATGCACATCTTGCTATTTCTGCTCATAGTTTACAGCTGGGATCACCACTTCTCATGGCAGGTTTGCTTCCAAGCATTTCACAGACCGTTCTTCTGGCTGGGGAATACCTGGGAATACCCTCCGTGACGCAGTGAGGTTAAACAGTCTGAGGATCCTGGCTTTGTGGTCGAGGTGGGGATTTGCTGTGACGCCTTACCCAACAGCAAGCGGTGGCGAAACCTGATTTCCAAGCTGCAGGGTCTTCCTCAGAAATTTCCCATGCTTATAAAGACAGCTCAGGCTGAGAAGCCCAAGCAGAGCATCCCGTCTCGCGGGCTGTGGTGTCGTGGCTGCAGCCGCTGTCTGTGTACGCGTTCTTAGTTTGCAGCAAATGTAAATTTATATTTAAATCACTTTCTTGACATTTCCGATCGGTAACAGTGCTTTGCAATTACCATGGGATAAGAGTGCACACACGACAGTTAGCTTAGGTGACCTGTGGCAGCCTCTTAAGTGCATTTACTTATTTGCAGGAAAGGAAGAGGGAGAGTAATGAACTGAAAAGCTGTGATGAAGAACACTCATTGTCTTGTCGTGACTTTGGCCTTTAATCTCGGCCAGGGCTGGGCTAGAGCACATCCCAGTGAACCTCCCCCTCCCAAAAATGCTCCCTGTTCATCACATCCCTCCTCAGCCATTCACTTCACCCTTCGCTACTGCAAAGTCCCAAATCACTGAGACAAAAGGTCTGGTGTAGGGTGGGAAGCAATGAAGAACCCTTTCTTTCCTTCCTCCCACCCCCCTCCACCCGGTGCTATCTCGAGATCAAGGCAGATTTCCTGGCAGCAGCACTGTCTGGTGACCCCCTGGCAAGGCAGGGGCTGCTGCTGCCCTGTGTCACCTTCCCCAGGGCAGCGGGGAACAGAGCAGTGGTGGCTCCGGGGCTCCATTCCTAGGGTTACATCCCCACGTAAGGTAGCTTTCAGTGGAAAGAGGACCCCAGCTCCTGAAATCCTATCTCACCCCCCACATTCGGTGCACAGCTGCCCTTGTGTCTTTATTAACAGCCCCTCTCTATTCTACAATTCTAATGTTTCTCTTGCCTCCCCATTTTAACCCTGAAACACTCCCCTCTTAGAGACCATGTTCAATTAATGTCTAATCTCCATGACTCTCAGCCAGGAGGCGGATCGGTTACCGCCACCAATAATGACTCCATTTACAGAGCTCTTTCAGCAGACGCAATGTGATCCTGAGCCCGTGGCTTTCCCAGTCCATTCACAAACTTCTTTTAGACGTCCCCCCTCATTAAAGACTCACTCCCAGCCTTCTTCTGCCCCACCTTTGCCGAGCACCATAGAAGAGACGCTTGCGCCACATGGAATTTCTCCTCCACAATGGCCGCTGACCAGGCAGTTTTCAGGAAGCACGTTCCTTTTCCTGCCAGTTGCAGGAGTTCATTAAGAGGATGGCAGAAACCTGGAGAATCATTGGAAAAAAAAAATAAATAAAAAAATTCAGGGCACCTGCCAGCCTGACTGGAGCTCGTGCAGCAAGCCCCCAACGGGCTGTAAGGAAATAACTAAGGAAAGTGATGCCAGTTCAAATCCACTTGCAAAAGAAACAGGAGAAAATGTGAGATTCCAGACACAGTCACGGTAGGGGAAGGCATCCAGCTACGGCAGGAACCTGTGCTTTTAAAAAAGATATGCTCAAAAACAAGCCAAAGAGAGAGAGAGAGCACAGATGGGATTTTGCCATCCCCGCTGTAAGAGAAGTGGGGTTTGGGTGGAGGGAAAGGTGTCCCAAGAGATCCAGCTGATCGAGCAGGGGGCAGTCGGGTGGCCTGGAACCCCACTGGCTTCTGCCTCCATTTCTCTCCTGGCTTGAAACCATCCAGAAATCAGAGGGAGGTGTGGTGAAACCCCCGTGCAGCAGATCTGCCAGCTGAACCCTGTGTTCTTCTGGATTTTAGGCAACTCTGCGACACGGCGGCAGAAGCTCATGGGAAAGGAGTTGCCCAAATTATTGATTTGTTGGTGATAAACAGCCCGAGTGCAGGTGGGACCCCAGGATCAGCTGTTCTGTGTCCAACCTGAAGAGACATCATGGGCACAGCCTTCGCTCTCCTGCCTTCTCTACTTCTAGTTTTAATTTAGCTTAAATGTTAATTGTCCAAGTCAATGAATTTGCATATTTCTGCTGTCTATATTCAGCAGCTTGTCTGCATGACCGAAAAACTCTCCTGACCTTTACCAGCAAATAGATTTTTGGATCCTGGGAAATCAGAGAACAAATTACGTTCATCCAAAACATTTTCACCCCAGAGGAGCAGTGAAAGGCCCTGCTCTCCAGCCTCCTCCCCCAAAAGGCAGCACTCTTAGCTGTGGAGTGACCAGAATTAATTCCAGGTAAATATTAGCGCTGGGTAAACGGTAGGAAAAAAAAAAAAAAAAAAAAGAAAACTGCAGCAGGAAGTTTTCCAGATTCAAAATATAAGTTTTGATTTGGCTGCCTTGTTTAGCAAACGTCATCTATCGATTTGCAGGTTTGGAGGCTATTATAAAAAATTCTCTGCCCAAGAACCGAGGACCAGTAAGAGCCTCTGGAAAAACTCACTGAGAGCAGACCCATCAATCTCCTCGGCACGACTCGTGTCATCCTGCCCGACGCAGGGTGAGAAAAGCTCCTTCAAAATGATGGTGTCATTTTTTTTTTTGATGGAAGGCATGGCTTGAGGTTGCTGGAAAAGGGATCTTTTCAGAGGTTTTGGCAAATCCTTCTTTATTTTTCAAATCAAAGGTTCACGTTTTCATTGAAAAAGCCAGGAACTCAAGAGTGTGAGGTTTTTTGCAGATACCAAACTTCCCTTCATGTTTTCTGGACTTCTCGTCGCAGTTTTTCTGTGCTGAAAAACACTCACTGGGAAAAGCCAAAGCAAGGACGCCTTTCCAATGGGACTTGGCTAGTGATGGCAATGCTCAACGCGTATAGGCACCCTGGTGGACCACATCCCAGCTCCCCCCCAGCATCCCTGCTTCTCCTGGAGCTGGAGCAGGGAGGGATGCTGACGAGGAGGGGGTTCCACAGGCCCAGAGAAAAGACTCCTGGCAGCTTTATCCACTGCAGAGCCCATCCTGGTTTGCTCCCCATCCATCTGCCCCAGCAGCTCCAAGAACCACCCCGATGCCGATGCACACGACGGCGCAGCTCGGTGCATGCCACAAGTACGGCACCCTCCCCTCTGCTGCTGCCTACCTTGCTGCCTCAGTTAGGAAATCATCTTCACATTTTGGGGGGGCAAAAGTAAATATTTAATTGTGGTAATGGCCACAATTTGCATCCAAATGTTTTTCTGAGCAAGAATTCCTCACTAAATGGCACCAAAGGCTTTTGAGAACGATGAACTTATTTGAGAATGTTGCTTTCTGTGCTGCTGAACGTCATCAGCAGAAAAATGGCTAAATTTAGCAAATACAAAAAAAAAAATCCCAAACAAAAAAAAAGAAAAAAGATATCTATTTTCTCAGCTGTAATAAATACAGCGGGTAGTAAAAAGGAGCATACTTCAGCTGTAAGTGGGGTATTGTGATTTGATATGTGGGAGAAAAACCAGAAAGCAAATAAGACATTTTTATACATAAAAAAATCACGTAATCCTGGTGCATTATACATGTTGGACTTATTCATGGTCTATCCATGGGCAGATATTTATTATTATACACAGCTATCTTTTACATGAGGAGGTGCAGATCTGAGCTTTCATACAGAAAATCTTTGGGTATCTCCTTTGCCTGGAGAGCATTTGGGTCTTATTTATCCCTGACATAAATAGGATTCTTTCCTCTGGTTGGGCTTTTTCGTGTCACCGTTCCTGCTGTGACCCCAGCAGACCTCCTGCTCCTCAGCTCTGCCCCCAGCTCCCAGCCTGAGCATCTCCCCTCTCCCCTGGCTGAAATTCAGACCTTGTGCCTTTCCTCTTTGTTCTGTGGACTGGGGGAAATGTCTGCTAATGAACTGTAAACCCGGGTTACACCACACGCTCAGGTGTTGGTCCAGCTGCCCGGAGCGGTTCCCAGGGCTGGGAAGGAGATGCTGATTCGTGCCCAGCAGGGATGTGGGAGCCTGTGCTGGCTTCCCCCACTGCCACGATGTGTGTGTGTGCAGATGGAAAGATGATTCTCTAATCCCTGAAATAATTTTGTCTCCCATTTTTCTTTCATGGGCAGCAACTTATCTATCAGAATGCTATTCAAAGCAACAAAAAGAGCACATCCTTTTAGTTTTGCCAGATTTCTGAGGTTTTTTTTTTTTTTTTGGTTGGGTTTGGTTTTTTGCAATTTCCTTTCAGTCCTGAACACTGGTTGCTGTACGTCTGCCCAGTCTGCTTTTACGTGGAGATAATCCCATGACTTGATTTTCAAGTACACTTAGCGTCTAGACAGGGCATTGCGATCCTTTGTCCTTCCCTCCTGGTTCCCTTATTGATTTCAATAACCCTTCAGCCACAGGCACTTTCTAAATTTAAAAATCTCCAGTACTGCCGGTGTCCCCACACCGTGTCCACCCCACCTTCGTTTCAGAATCTCTGTGCCATCATTCTGCCAGACTTCCTGCTCACTCGTCTCACAAATAGCTAAAAAATAAAATAATAATATTAAAAAAAATAATTTGTGAGAATATGACAATTATAAAGAGAGAAGAAAAACAAAGTCTAAGACCAGCAACCCCAGCCCCCAGGGAGGGCTCAGAGAAGCCCCCCCTGGACAGGTTGCAGCACATCCCAGAGGTTCGAGACTCCATCCGTGTCCCAGATGTCCCCATCCCGGGGCAGGTACCCAGCCCAGAGCGTCCCCGTGGGAGCCCCGGCACAGGCATCGTCACCCCTGTGAGATCCAGCACACGCTCCTGCTCTCCCCATCCATATATCAGGACAACCCAATTAAGTCATTTACAGGGAGGACCTGGAGATGGCAGCAACATATAATCACAAACATAAGCAGTTTTTACATGGTAATTATATATTCTATTTTTTTATCAGTGCAACACAGACAGAAGATTATTTTATGCTTGATATCATTCTAATTTTTGATCCATTTTCCCCCCAACTTAAAAAGGATTAAGATTGGGCTTCTGGTAATAATTTTGGATATGCCAACTTCCTGAGTACTACACAGCATTGTATTAAACTGATTATTAGCTACTTTTGCTTATTGTTAACACCGTTTCTCTTCTTGGGGCTAACTTCTGAAATGTATGAAACCAGATGGTTTGAACGGTCAAGCCGAAAGGCCAGAGTATTTTTTAAGTCCGTTTTAAAATAAAACATACTATTGCTTTAAACTCCATCTGATGAAACAGACTGGAGTAGATCGGCAAGGAGAGAGGAAACACCGTGCCTGGCTTTGATCATTTTCAAAAGGAATTGGCACGTGTGATTTTCCAGAAGATGAAGGCACCAGGTGAAACTATTTCGTATCCCAAGACCTTTTCTCTGCTGAAACTACCATCTGCTTCTCATTTTCCCCGGGTTTGAAGAGCGCTCGGTCTGACCTCCCAGTTTACATCAATAATTGGTTTGTATCAGTGGCCGGGCAAAAGGCAGAGGCTGTGATGAGCAGTTGATGCTGTGAAGGTGTGGAGAGGGTGGGATGAAGAGGAAGGTGGAGAGAAGCTGCATCTCTGTCCAGTCAGGGATGGGCAGGCAGGGGATCCCTGTGGAGGGACACCTGGGTGGGCACTGTCCCACGGTTAAGGGATAGGGCAGGGGTATTGCCACCCTCGGGAAGGTGGCTCTTCGCAGCAGGAGGTTTGGCCACTGCCCTTGGGGAGTGCTGGCTCCAGGCTGGGAAACACAACTGCTTCCAGGCCCTCCTTCTCCCCAGGGAACCCAGTGTGAAGGAAGGGTATGGAGGGAGGGGTGGCTCTGGGGTGGGGAAGAAGCCCGGTGCTGGTGGCAGGGTGGGTGGTTGAGAAGGGTGTTTCACTCTCCTGTTCCTCAAAAGCCTTCTCCTCCCTCTTGATTTATTTTTTAGTTCCTTCCTTCACAACATTCATCCCCACACAAGTCCAGTGATTCACTGGCTTTCCACCACACAGCAGTGTCCATAGAAACAGAAGGGAGGGCTGGAAATGGGAAACAACTCCTCAGTGGGGCGGCAGCAGCCCCTCCACACCATTCCCCCCACCTCCATGTGGTGGCAACCCACAGTCACATGTCCTCCTGGTCCCAAAGGATGCGGAGTGCTGGGGTGACACAGCCCCACCTTTCCATCAGTGTTGTGGGGAGACAGGGATGGGACGATGCTCTGGGATGTGGGGCCCATTCTCACCCTGCACAGCCAAGGGCGGCCAGTCCCATGTTCATTGTGTCCAAGGGTGGCCAGTCCCATGCTCACTGTGTCCAAAGGAGGCCAGTCCCATGCTCACCATGTCCTAGGGTGACCAGTCTCATGCTCACCATGTCCAAGGGTGACCAGTCCCATGCTCACTGTGTCCAAAGGAGGCCAGTCCCATGCTCACCATGTCCCAGGGTGACCAGTCTCATGCTCACCATGTCCAAGGGTGGCCAGTCCCATGCTCAACACATCCACAACCCAATGTGTCTGGTGCAAGAGCAACAACACGCAGCCTTCTTCTCACACTACCCTGGCCCCGCTCGTTAGCAAGGATACGTAGGATCAACCCAAACCCCAATTAATGCAGAATTTGGGTATTGGGCTAAAACAAGCATCCAAATCCCTCCCTGCCCCAGCCACACCACTCACCCACAGCAGCACTGCTGAGGCATCTGCATAAGATCAGGCTATCATCAAAGACAACATTAATTATAACTAGTTCCCTAATAGCTGAAAAATAACTAATGTAATTCTCTCTGTTTGGTGCCAGTAGGGAACAAGTCCAGAGTAAATGAGCTCATGGTTAGGAATCAAAGATTAACAGACTATCTAGGAGTAATTTCTTCTCCACATGAATTAGCGAATTGTAGGTAATTATTGTGGACAGAGCTAGGCAGGTTCATTTTACTAGGTCAGTTAAGAATCGCCTAGGATAATTAAATTGTCTCTGGAGCCAGTAACAGTGATGGAGTTAGAAAAGGCCGTTTTCCCCTTGTTTTTCTTCTGGATAAATCATATTTACCCTCAGCATTGCCCCTTTGGGGCAGATCTGCATTCGTAGGTGTGTTTAGCTGTTTGTTCATGGTGCTGGTTGGTTGGTTGGTTGGTTGGTGATGGACTCTGCTTCGGGGTGGTTGGAGCCCAGCTGGTCCATGAGCAAGGGTCCCGGTCGCCTACCCCTGCCATGGGTGCTGCTCTGGTGGTCAATCTTACTAGGTCCCAGTCACAGGGTGACAACCTGGAGCTTGCCTTGCCACGGAGGGGCTGGGTAGCGAGACAACAGCCATCCCTCCCAGCGTGACAAGCACTGAAGTCAGTGACACATTCGCCTGGTTTCTTGCGTGTGATATCAGGAGAGACATGGCACCCTCTGCCAGCTCCCGCCACCCCCACCACGTGTCCCCTGCATGCACAGAAGGGCAGGATTTGCCCCGGGGACACTTTCATTTTTTTCCTTTCCTGGCAGATAGGGAGTGGGGAAAATTGTTTTTAAAAAGCCTGAACGGGAGGCTTGTGTCACACCAGCGTCTGCCTGAGAGAAATAACCACAGCATCCCTTGGGAAATGATGCTCAGGGTGGAACAGTGAGAGCTCAGGAGGCTCCTTTCTATATTTTTTTTTTTCCTCTGGACATTGCCTGGCCATGGGATGCAACTTTACCTCTGCTGGTGCTCGATGCTGACTGGAAAAAAAGGATGCAACATCATTAAAAATAGAAGCATGAAAGATTATTTACATTTCAAGAATAGCTAAGGTCTTTAAAGAAACTTCCATCATCCTTTAAAGGCTCTTAGTCAAACGCTGTTCATTATTAATGCCTGTTGGCTTTATTTAGCCTATGACTACAATTATATATTTATGAGGTAATCAGCAATTGGAAATTTCCCTGTAATGGTAACTGGAGCTTGGCATCCAAATAAAATGAACACCATTAAGAAAGTATTGCGGTCATTGGGGTGGATCAAGTGTGCTAATAGCCCAACTAACAGCAATTAAGTCAATTAACCATTCAGACATATGCTGCTCAATTTCCCTGCTTAAACAGCCCGGTGCATCTGCGAAATTTGTGGAACTTATTTATGGTGTAAGCGGCTGCTAGTCATTATTAACCAGGGGAAACAGTGAAAATAAGGGAGGCTTGTAAAAAATTAACTACTGCAGCAAAAAGATCCACTAATTGCCCGTTCCCCTCCCCGTGGGGGAAGGTTTCGTTTTCCAGAGTATTTATTCATTGTCTTTTGAATGTTGCTATGAGGGTTTCATGGAATGGCACATACAGGTGGATGGGCCGAGTAAGGGTGGTGGATGCTGGGGACTACTGGGATGCTCAAGGACAGGCTCTCGGTGGGGAATGATGCTGGTGTTTTGTCCGTCTGTCCCCTGGGGCTGTGTCAGGGTGCATGGACAGTGACCACTCTGCGATGCCAGGAAGGACCCAAGGGCTACGCATTACCAGGGACAGGTATAAGAGGGATGAGCGGGGAGACCCCAAGCAGCCCCTCAGAGACAGTCACATGTGGCTCCCCAGGCACTGGGAGCAACCAGGGAACGGTCCATCCTCCTCCTCCTCTTCTCTTGCAAGGCTGACCCCACCAAGACCTGTGCAGGTGGACCAATAGCCCTTTCCACAGTGACAGGTTCCAGAAAGCCACAGGATGGTGACATCGGCCCGGAAGCCACCGGCGTTTCCATTGCCCACTGTCACCTCTGAAGCACCGGGGCACTTGGTGACACAAAATGCTTTTCCTCTTCCTTTCCCTGTTTCAGTTCCTTGCCGTCTGTCCAAATGAGGATGTTCCAAAGTTTTGTTAAGTGCCTGTTTTAATGAACCCCATTAAAGTTAACCTCGCCATATAATATACAGGAGAAATCTACCATAAATATAGGTAAATAGAGATTGTAAAGATAAATAACAATACTGGTGTGTGAGAAGTGATAATGTACTCTATTTACTGCAGGCCCATAAAAGGCCAGTAAAAGATACTGCACCTTTAATGACTTACTTTCTCCATGGCAGCCGGCACTCACAGTTAGCAAGCTAAGGATGCAGTGACACAAAAAGCTTACAGATAATTAAATATTGATTTTTGTTTTCTAATCCTATATAAAAATTGTCCTGGGTCTCCCAATGGTAGTTTCATCTCACTAGGACACAGGGAGGGCTATTAACCCTATTTGGTTTCAAGCCGTTGTAGAACAAATAAACAGGGAGTCTTGGAAAACGGAGGAGGCGGCGGCTCTCCGGGCACAAGCCAGATGCCAGCCCTCTGCTTGCCCCAGCCACGGGTCCTGCCAAGAGCCTGGTGCCTGGGAA
>VXBJ01006942.1:121009-133246 GCA_013400055.1 Nycticryphes semicollaris
CTGCGTGTGTGGTTCATGTGGTGCAGGGAGCCCTGCTGTGTCCCTGCAAACAGGAGAGCTTTCAACATGCAGGCTCAAGGCAGTGAGGGAAGTGCTGGGGACTCTAGCACATTGTCCCCTGCTCCTGCAGCACCCTTGGGAAGGAGGGAAGTCAGTGCATGGTCCCCTAAGCACGTCTACATCACTGGTACCCGCTTTTTCCACAACATCACTTCTCTCCCTCTGCAGAGGCAGCCAGAGAGCGATGCCACACGCTGCTCATTGGAAGCAGAGTGCAAAGTGCCACCTTGCCAAGCAGGACCCACGAGAGTCATAGAATCATGGAGTCACAGAAGGATTTGCATTGGAAGGGACCTTAAAGCCCATCCAGTGCCACCCCCTGCCCTGGGCAGGGACACCTCCCACCACACCAGGTTGCTTCAAGCCCCCTCCAACCTGACCTTGAACCCCTCCAGGGATGGGGCAGCCACAGCTTCTCTGGGCAACCTGGGCCAGGCTCTCAGCACCCTCAGAGTGAAACATTTCTTCCCAATATCCAATCTAAATCTCCCCTCTTTCAGTTTGAAGCCATTACCCCTCATCCTAACACTATGTGCCCTTGTAAAATGTCAAAGAAGGGTCTGCAGGCTGCAAAGCCACCCCCGTGCAGGGGTGTGGTCTGTGTGGCATAGTCTGCCCTGGGGTCTTCACTGCAGGAGGCTGAGGGAGCAGAAGAACTTCTGTTTGGGAATTTTTCCCAGCTGTCCCTCTGTTGCCTAGAAAATAGGAGATCACAGAGCTAATGCGATCAGCTGGTCCTTATGGAGTGCCCTCAGAGGAAGGTCTGTGGTGAGGGTTGGGTTTCTACTGAAATTAAAGGTGAGGTTGGGAAACCTCCCATGGTCAGACCAGCCTCCAAGCACATGGTCCAGGCACCTGGCCTCTCCAGTCATCCTACTTGCCCTTCTGAGATACTGCTGTTCTCACACTGCCCCTAAACCCCCTGCCCTGTCCACAGCACTTTGGATCATCCCAACAGATTTCTCCTGGAAAATGGTATTTTAAGTCTCATGCAGAATGCAGGTGAAACCTCACCGCTTTTTTAAAAAGCTGAATTTTCACTCAGGTGTACGGGAGAACGTGGCAGGCGGCTGTTCCTTGTGATGAGGAGATGGTTGGAGGGAGGAAGGAAGGAGCTGGGAAGGAGGGACAGGGTGGACAGACCCTGGAGCAGAGGGTGAGGGAGCAGATAAAAGGGTCAGGACATGAGGGAATGAAGATCTCAAATGGTCTCACTCTTACAGTCGGGTAAGACAAGAGTTTGGCTCAACCAGGCTCTGTGGCATCAGGGTTGATGGGGGGGATCTTGATCAACTGATCAACACCTAGAAATACTTCAAGGGGGGTGTCAGGAGGATGGGGCCAGGCTTTTTCCAGGGGTGCCCAGGGACAGGACAAGAGGAAATGGGCACAAACTGGAACATAAGAAGTTCCATCTCAACATGAGGAGGAACTTCTTCCCTTTGAGGGTGGCAGAGCCCTGGCAGAGGCTGCCCAGAGAGGTGGGGGAGTCTCCTTCTCTGGAGACATTCAAACCCTGCCTGGACACGTTCCTGTGGGACCTGTTATAGGAGGACCTGCTTTGGCAGGGAGTTGGACAAGGTGATCTCCAGAGAGGTCCCTTCTGACCCCACAGCATTCTGTGAATCTGTGATCTTGTACCCACTGTGGGTGCAAGGCAGGTGAGGAGGGAAGGGGCGACCCAGTCCACCTGCCAGAGCACGTGGGCACGTTGCTCCACGATGAGAAGAAAGGTATTAAAATAATAACCTCTAAGTCTGCCACGCATGATGTTTTCTCTCACTATTGGGAAAGGAACTGCCTCCAGCAAAGATCTATTTCCTCAGTTGCTCATTTACAAACGCGCAGTAAGTACTGTGTACACAGTATGAAATGGAATAAACCCCAACATTATACAATAGAGTCACTCATTCACAAAATGAAGCAAGGGGCCTCCTTTCCCAGTTATCTTTTCAAAAGCGCCATGCAGCATAACTCACACTGTTTACAGACTTCAGGACGTGAGTAAATCACGTTGCTTTACATAATTCCTGTCCTTTGGTAAATTGTGCCTTTTTCTGAAAGAAGGGAACATCCACTCCCCTCGCTTCTCCAGTGCTGTATATAAATGAGGCCGTCGCTCGAACATGCCGGATGAGTCTGATCGTGAGGAAAACAGCGAAACATCTTCCTGAAAAACTGCATGCACCATTTGCTGAGAGATCTTAAGTATTTTACTTGCAAAAGCCTGTAGACTCAATGTTTTCCCATGCCAAGTGTAAGCAGAACGCTGTGCACACTAAACCCCTGCTCAGCCATGCAGAGAAGTTCAGACAAAACAATGAATTAAAGTGTACTCTAACTTCATGCTGATCTCAAACCTTGGAGGAAGGTGAGCTGAGGTCTGCAATTAACTCAAGTCTGCATCCTCTGGAAGCTCATATCTCACTGCCTTCCCTCCTTGGGCCAGCCCTCCCAGCTCTGCTCCATCCCACCTCCTCCCTTCTCAGTGTTTGGAGCCGCTGAAAAGCCTTCTTGTCCAGACACCCCTGAGGAAGGAGGGATGGATCGAGCAGCAGCCCCTGGGAGATGCGTCTGAACCTGAGCAAATAACCACAAGATCTTTTGTGGTTGTCTGACTCTTTCTCTGCTCTTCCTCTGGGGGTTCATGACCTCCTTTAACATGCTTTCTGGGCTAACCGCTAATCTGGGCTAACTCCTCTCCGTCTCTCCTCGAGGGCACCTCGCAGCAGGAAGAATGGAGCTCGCTGCTTCGCCCCAGGGAGTTGTCCTGAGGGTACCAGTAGGGCTGGGGAGGGATGGTGACCTGAGCATCGCATCTGCCCCTGCCCTCGGGCACAGCTCTGCTCCTGCCCTGCTCCCCCACCACCCTCCCCATCTCTCTTCCCGTGCCTCACATCCCGCTCTCCCTCTATTTGGGAGCAGCATCTGCCCCAAATCAGGCAGCCCCGGTGTCCTGGAGACAGGGGGGCTCTCCCCAGGTACTGCTCCCCTTTGTCTTAATGTGTACTAGGAACGTTTTGGGGGTGTGAATGTTTTGGGAGGGGTGTTTTCCTGTGTTTTCTCATGAGCTGTGGGGACATGCCAAGGCAGTGAGGACCCACTCACCCCCCGCCAAGCTCTTGGAGCAGCAAAACAAGTGAATGATTCCCTCTGTGCTGTTGTGCCTGCATTTTGGCTGAGTTTTTTCCTGGGAAAACATGAGCAAGACTAGCTGTGCTGGGCAAACAACACCTATGGGTGCACTTTGTCTCCAGATGGGACTAGGGGTAAGTCCGGTTTGGGTCTGGGGGTTCTGCATTTCCAGCAATTGAGCATCTGGAGCCCTCCTGCAAGACACAGGAGATAAAAACGCTCCTTAACTTATTGCAACCAGTTCAGACTTCCAGTGGCATGAAAACCTGAAGAGCAGGTGACAGTGACAGGATGGGGAATGTGTCAGCTCTTGGGCTTGATCCAGGATGCCCTGGATGTGGGCTGTAGTGGAGCCACGAGGGGCTTCTGAGAAGACCTGAGACCATTCAGGGACAGGTCTCCTGTGCCCAGAGCAGCAACAGAGAGCACAGGAGTCCCCGCTCTGCACCTCCAAGGGTGGAGGGGTGACAAGCACAGCTCCCACAGCCACCCTCCTGAGGACACACTGCCTCCCAGCACAGTGGCATAATCGGAGCATCTCTCCCATGGTCTGTGACACTAATTCCTGTAGCACAGCGACTGCTGCTTCGCTCCCTTCTTCCCCTTTGTCCTGCCCAGCAGTCCCCCTGCGGGAGCTGCAGGCCCACAAGGACATCGGGGTCTCCCTGAGCTTCCCACACTGGGGTCTCCTGGTGAGGTGGCTCCTGCCAGCCTGTGGGCTACTGGGCCAGGGAGCCCTGCTGCCCACCACGTCCCCTGGAACGGCACCAGCACAAAACCCAGTGACATCCCAGGGCATCAGCACCCTCCATCTTCCCAGTGTAGGAAAACCACCCCATCCTAAAACCAGGGCTACTGCCAACGCAGCTCTTGCCCCAGCAATGGTTTGGTACCAGTTTGTGGGTAACCTGGCAGCATAAATGCTTGGGGGGATCTTTCAGACACAGCCACCCGGCAGCCGCTGATTGAGACTCAAAAGAAATTCTTTGAGGGCAGCAAGATGTCAGGCCAAAGCAGGAACAGCAGCAGGTTTGAGACTACAGACGCGTTAGTCAGAGCTGATGAATGCTGGCTTGTCAAAGTCTTCCCATTTCAGTCCCTGGATTGCCTTTAAAGTTTGCCAAGTCACTTTTCAGCATTTGTGTGGGCAGAAGGAGACGTGCAATTAAGCTGCAATTGCTGCACCAAAGCCGAATACTTTCAAGTTTGTTATTTCCTCAAAAATGACAAAACGCTGGTATCAAGTCAAGGAACAGGACGGGAGCTCTTGTTGCAAAACCCTGGTCGGCACGGGGCTGCGTTTCTCCAAAGTGGGATTCTGCTTTTGCTGGGGGATGAAGACATGTACAGCAAAAGCTACATTAGCATTTGGGAAGCAGGCTGGAGAATTAAGACCTCTAATTAAGCCCTGCTTCTGAGCTTGGGTGACTTGCAGGCGGTCAGCATGTCTGTCTGCAGAGACACGGGGAGTTGTGCAGCACCCCAAAGGGTGCAGAGCAAGGAGGGGTGTAGTGTGGCAGCCACAGTGTTGCCCCAAGCCCAGATTGCTGAGGCAGCCAGGCTCCCCGAGCCCTGTCTGAGCCCAGCTACAGTGCATCCCTGGCTGCTGGGAAGGTGGCTCTGTGGGCTCAGGGGCAGTCATACCGTGGGTACCACTCCTGGCTCCTCCAGGCTCTCCATCCTGAAGCATCCCTAGAGGAGTCTCCCAGCTCTCCCACCATGCTGAGCAGTGAGAGTGAACAAGCTGGAGAGGGCCATCAGGAAGGCCAGCCTGGCTATGTCTTCTCCCCTTAACTGTGGTGCACACCATGGGAGGGAGAAGGCAGGAGCATCCCTGCTGTCCCCTCCATCCCACCCTCCACTCGCGCTCCTTGGGGCTGCCACCCGCCCTTCCTGCAGTCCCTCTTGCATGTCACACCCAGCCACCTCCTTTCTTCTCGCCTGACTTCCCCGCTTTTCCCTGTGGCTTCCCTTTAACTGCAGTTGCTACCAAGAGAATGACAAAGAGGAGGGGGACGTGGTGGGTGGCTGAGCCGGGGTGACAGGTAGGACGGGAGCCCGCAAACGCGTGTCCCGCACAGCATAGGATGGCCCAGAGCTGCAGTCTGCCTCTTGGCACGGCTGTGATCAGAGTTTTCTTCCTTGTGAAGCTTTGGCAGCCTGTCGAGCAGCCAAATAACTGCAATTTCCCCAAAATACAAGGGATGGTTTGGTGGATACTTTATTCCACACGGTTTCCTCTCAGCGGCCACACACGTGTCAACGCAGCACCACGTGCTGGAAACCATCCTTTTCGGCCAGAAAGTCTCCCGGCTGCAGGATGGATCGGTTTGGAGCCTGTTGGCTGCTAAACTGAATTAATTTCATCTTAAAGGGCCTCACTAAAATGCCAGAAATATCCCACCAAGAGAGCCAGGGCTGGGGAACAGCTCTGTGAAGAGACCACTCCGAAAACTCACCCAGTCATATCACGCTAATCTCCGCCGGTCACCGAGCGACGGGGGACCAGAGTCACCCCTTCGGTGTGAAGTTCTTCGGTAACACATTGCTTTTTCATCAAGACTTAAACAAGAAATGCTCTTTCCCTTCTCATGCCTGGGATGGTTTCACAGCAGCTCATCGTGCCGCCCAGTTTTAAAGCAGAGACCAACTTTTTCAGACGGGAACGTTTATCCAAAAATATGTGATTTAATTGAACAGTCATTTTCTGCCTTCTTTTTTGCTGACTGCAGAAAGCTGCCTTTGAATAAGGGCTGCTCTCCTGCCAGCTCAGCTCCTCTTCCTGCTGCAGAGAAGCAACAACAACTACAAAATAATCAATTAACTTGCATAAATAACCCAACGGTGAGATGGGGAGTTGGGGGAGGGAAAGGGGGGAAGAAAAACTGTAGTTTTCAGTAGTGCATTCTAAACATGTGCCTCTCTGCTGCACAAAGGCGGGGGGAAGTGAGCTGCAGAACTCTGTCAGGAGTTCTGGAGACCGGAGAAGAAATTTGGATTAATCCCTCCCCCTGCCCTTCCTCTCCAACTCCACCCAAATAAATAAATAAATGAATACATTTTAAATGCTGGGTTTGACTGGAAACAAAGCGTAGAAGTTTGGTGAAGTTTGGGCTGGAGCACCCAGCGCTGCCCTCCCGCATCCCTCCCTCAAGGCCAGGTTTCAAACAGGCTACGGGGCACGATTATTATTTTAACTATTAATGATGTATGAAATGCAAATCACAGGAAAGCTGTGTAAATAAACGGAGCCCAATTTATTTTGCTCTCTGCCGTGGTTAACTAGGCCGGAACAATTACAACCAGCCTGTGGATTTATGGCTGGTTTAAGACTGTTCTAATCCACAACGGAGAAGTTAAAATCCACAGATTTACATTGGCTTTATTAAGTAACGGGAAACAAAGCCTGCAAAAACCCACTGTCATTGCAAATGGTTAACGAAAACTGAGATATCCTTAGAGGCTGCCTGTATCCCAGAGCCCAAATTCTCAGTTCCTTCTTTCTGCAAAAGCTGGGGGGGGTTGCCCCAAAGCTGTGCTTTCTCCCGCTCTCCTGCTCCTGCCAGGGCCATGGGAGATGGGACCGACACGGCGAGAGGATGCTCGGGACTGAAGGCACATTGTGCTGCCCGCAGATGGGTGTTCAGAATATGCACCACCTGCACATCCAGCTCCCACCGTCCCCTCTGGGCTCCTTTTACTACCACTGGTCAAAAATTTTAAAACCAGAAGCCATTTCTTTGGAAGCTGCTGGTTTATGGGAACAAACTTTCCCCAGCAGCACAAGATTTTCACAAAGTTGAATTTCCGAAGGAAATTGAAACAAAGCATCTCAATAAGGCACCAATGCTCTTTTTAACATTTTCCAAATGTCAGATTTTGGTATTTCGCTTTCAAATGTCTTTTCTTTAGAAATTTATACTATTTAAGAAAATTAAGACGAGATTAGATTTCTTCCCAAATCACATAACTGAGGGCACTTTTGGTGGGGAAACTCCGTGCCTGTGTGTGCAGCGGGTCAGATGGTGGGACGGGAGACATCCTGGGAAGATCCATCCCTATCCCAGTTCTCTGGGGTGCCTGTGCCTTTCTGGGGAATCAAAACCCCTGGTTGGGGTGGTTTGTTTGGGTTGTTTGTTTTTCTTTTTCTCTAACCAAAGCTATTTGGTTTGTAGATATTCACAGCCTGTGATGCGCTGGGCAGGTATTGCTTGGTTTGAAATCCCTTTTAACCTTGGAATACACAGACGGGCAGAAAACCAGAAAGAAAGAAAGAAAGAAAGAAAGAAAGAAAGAAAGAAAGAAAGAAAGAACAAACGAACCTTTGTGAGATTGATGCAAGTTGGACTAGAAGCATCTTGAAGAAAATTTAGACATGCAGGGTTTGCCTCCAGTTCAGAGGAGACGTATTTCACAATTATAAAATTAATAGAGAATGGAAATGGTGTGTTTTGCTGAGAAGTAAAAAGAGAAGGAAGGAGCAAGGGAAAGGCTGTTAGTAGGACACAGCCTGTCTGGGGTAACTGTATCCTAAAAATAAAGAGAACACAAGGCTTACAGGGGGATCCAGTTGGGTTTCAACCTTACACCAGCAGGTTTAAACTCACAGGTGATTAGTGATAGAAGGAGAGGGAATGGCCTCAAGCTGCGCCAAGGTGGGTTTAGGCTGGACATTAGGAAAGAATTCTTCCCATAAAGAGTGGTCAGACCCTGGAATGGGCTGCCCAGGGAGGGGGTTGAATCCCCATCCCTGAATATGTTCAAGTGGTTGAGATGTGGTGTTGGGGGATCTGGTGTAGGGGAGAACTTTGTAGAGTGGAGCTGATGGTTGGACTGGATGATCCCAAGGGTCTCTTCCAGCCTGAATGATTCTATGATAAGCCCTCCCCACCCTCGAGCGGGCAGGAGCTCTGGCAACGGAGCACAGACTCTTTACTCCTCATTTGCCCAGTGGTGATACTGGAACGGGTGGTGCAAAATGAAAGAATTAAGAAGGGAGGGAAGAGCTTTGCTTTTTAGCTTCTGCTGAGTGTGGAAAGGGTCATTTTTCTCAGGGTCTTGGGAGTGTTTTACCTACAGGGCTGTGTAAGGCATCAGAGGTGGCATGGATTATTGGAGATCTCCCCTGTAGCAGGAAGCAGAAAAGAGCTGTGGACATGGATTCCTGGGGGAGGGAGCCAGAGCCACGCTTTGCAGCCTATTTTCAATTACAGTTTCCGGCAGAGTTGGAGAAGACAATGACAGGAGAGGAAAAAAAAATTGTTTAAAAAAAAAAAAAAGAAAAAAAAAAACAAAAAAAACCACAGGCAGCAATAAATTTTCCCCACAATGGTCTGAAGAACAAAATGCTTCCTAAGCAAGTTCAGCTAAAAGTATGTGTGCAAAAAAAAAAACCCAAAAAACATATGGGCAGTGGGAGTGGGTGGGTGGGCTTGTCAGAGGTGCCAAGTGCCCACTCCTCCCCAGGCACCACGCTCAGCAACGCCCCCCCCCATCCCAGCATCACACTGGGAGAATGGGGAGCCTGGAAGGGCTGGCTGTGTGCATGCGTGTGCATGCATGTGCTTGCGTGTGCATGCGTGTGCTTGCATGTGTGTGCTCTGCTGCAGGGGGCAGGAGAGCGGGCCTGCACAGGAGTGTGTGTAGGTGTGATGGGAGAAGAATGTTTCTTGTTTCAGAAGCCCGCTAATTCATCTAGAAAGATGCTTCTTGCATGCAGTGCTCGCTGGCTGTCACAGAGGAGCACTTATTTATTCCTGTGGTGGGTCGTGAAACCCTGGTGTGGGAGGGGATGCTCCCTCGAGGGTAAGGATGTTTATCCTCTGCTCTGATTTGGAGCCCAGCTCCACTCCTCAGACATGCTTCTGCAAGGACTCCGAAATCACAGCGCCACCGATTTATACCGATATTAGCGCCCCGACGTACACTTGGATATCTGCACGATGGCACCAGGTGTCATAAAAGTCAGAGCAATCAGGGGTCATTAAGAAGGAGGTGTGGGAGCACAGCAGGCAGGGCACTGGCAGCTCTGCCACCATGTGCCAAGCTGCCTGCGGCATGGAGGGACCCTGGGGAGACTTCCCATGGGTGGCAGGGCAGCCGACTGGGATGCAAGGGAAGCCACCAGGAGCAAAGGAGCCCGATGTGGCTGCTCTCCCTGGAGATGGATGCGGAGCAGGATGGCTCCCAGGTGGTTGAATGCTCTGTCCCGTGCTCCCTGGGCAGGGAGTGCAGCTGAGATCTGGGATGGGCTCTGCTGGTTCCTCTCCCAGCTCTGGTCCCAAAACCTCAGAGCACAGTGGGGGAGCATCCCTGGGCGCAGGGAGAGCAGCTGGGGTCTGGACATGGACTCCACCAGTTCTTCTCCCAGCTCTGGTCCCAAACCTTTGGAGCTCCCAGGCAGCAGGAGGTTTGGCTCAGCAGCATCATCCATGGGCACAGGGAGAGGAGCCAGGATTTGAGACGAGCTCCACCAGTTCCTCTCCCAGCCCTGGCACCAAACCCTTGGACAGTTGCACCCAAGAGCTCCTGGGCAGCAGGGGGCTTATCTCAGTGGGAGCATCCCTGGGCACAGGGCGAGCAGCCAGGATCTGGGATGGGCTCCACCGGTTTCACTCCCAGCTCTGCTCTCAAACCCTTGGAACTCCTGGGCAGCAGAGGGTTTGGCTCAGTGGGAGCACCCTTGGGCACAGGGAGAGCTCGCTGCTGGGGAACAGCTCCAACCTGGAGTTTCCCTGAGAAACCTTCACTCAAATGCCCCATGCAAACTCTTTTACTGCATCTACACAACAGCTTCAAAGAAGTTTTCCCGCAGGAATTGCCGAGGTCTATTCAGTTCCAGCCTGCTACCATCCTGCTTTTTCAGGAAAGGGGGAGAAAGGCAGACCCTCAAGGTCACGGCGGTGGCTCGTCCCGTGCCCGATGCCGGAGATGGGGCTGGAACCAGCGCACATGGATGTGGGGCATCCCCCAGTGCTCCATGTGCCTTCTGCTGATAAGAGCGGGGCCAGGCGACCCGCGCCACGCGTGACGGGAATAGCGAGAGCCTCCCTATTCTTGAGGGCTGTGAAAGGAACCTCTGCACGCCGAAGATGAAGTCAGCCTCAGAATAGCAGGCAGATAAGGGAAGGCAACAGTAAGCCACAGGGTATTTTTTATACACGTTTAAAAGAGGAGGTTATGCCCGGTTTTTGATGGTTAGGATAGCAGACCCTTACTCCTTCTGATATTTTAAAAGGCTACAGGAAGGCTTAAAATGTAATTCCAAATTCAGATTCATGTTTCCTCTTCAGCTCCTTCAAAGAGCCAAAGGGACTGTTAATATTTCAGAGGAAAATTTCTCCTCTTCTCCAGCATCTTTGGCATTGCCTTCGCTTCGTAGCCTGTATTAAACACGAGAAATGGGAGAAATAAAACACAACAGGTACATTCTGCCAGTTTCAAATCCACACTCCCATACAGAAAGAAAACCTGAGGCTTTAGCTGGGGTGAAATACACGGATTTGTCTGGCTGGGAGTGAATTTTTTCCCTGCTTTACTGCCCAGAGCTGTGCATAACCTGGTACCCACAACTGACCATGAAAATAGAATTTCTCCATCCCCTGAGCAGAGGGCTGTGGGTACGGTGGTTGGGGCGGGGGTGGAGCGGAGCTCCTCAGGGGTGTGCGAGGAGGATGCTGAGAGCACGGCAGCGTCGCTGCAGTGAGGGGACCCCTGGGAGGGAGCAGCCCTCTCCCCACCACACTTTGTCTGAGCGAAGGCTTTCTGCCACCGAGGAGGACCTGTGGACCCTCAACTCACACTTCCCCTCAGCATTTGTGTTCCTGGACACTTTGTTTTGCAGAAATCGAGCTGCTGTTGTCAACTTCACTTTGCTACCGATATTTAAATTTACCTCCTCTGTCCCCAGTACAGCAGAGTGATCTCCTCTCCCACCGTTCCCGTAGCTGTGGCCAAAGATGCCAGCCAGGCTCTCCCCTCAGTTACTCTGATATAAATCCATACTCAATGGGGTTACTTCAGATTTATGCCAGCATAACTGGATTTAGCAGGTTAATAAATGGCTCCTCCATTAATAAATGGAGGACTGCTTAAGATCATGAACTTCATGACTAAGACAAGGTCATGCCCGCCACTTCTGTCCTCATCACTTTTCCAGCGTTAGTATCTCCTGCATTTGGGTTCCTCTGTCTATCCCAGGTCAGGGAGGAAGGATGTCTAAATGCAGCAGGGATGCTCCAGAGCTCCCCGAGATGAATCCCTTCAGGAAGCAGAGCCAAAGTACCAGCACATCCCAGTCCTGCCAACACCGCTCTGTGGCACAGGGCACATGGGGCTGTGCTCCTCAGGTCCCATTTTCCCCAGTGACTTTCTCTCCCCCCCACTCCCTCTTCTTTCGTGGCTCCTGCTCTTGCAATTATGTCACTCTCTTCTTTAACCATCTGGCTCCTGCAAACAAATATAAGTCCTCCTACACAGACCCGCTGCTAAAGGGACTGATCCTTCCCTGCCTGACACCAGCATCCCTCCTGCTGACTTTGATGGAGATACTCCTCCTCCCAGCAGCCGTCCCCTGGCACAGGTGGGTGGCAAAAGGTGCTAGGGACCTGCAGACCCTTCCCCTCCCAGGCAAAAATCGCTGCAGATGAACACGTTTAGGGAAAAAGAGATGTTTCTGCATCACGACACCCCGGTCCAAGCACCAGCTTGATCAATAATCACTCAAGTGTTTGCTGCTGCCCCAAACCAAGGTCCCGGCAATTGGACTCTCCTGGGAGCCCCCGGTGGCACTACCCCTGCCAGCAGGTCCCATGGAGGAATTACAAATGAATTCCAAAAATCTCCTCATCTCAACAATTCCTCCTCAACACCTTTCTGGAAAAATAAAAATGAAGCGGGGTTTTGGTCAATAAAACCAGTCAGCCCAATAACGGCTAAAAAAAAGGTTTCATTCTGACTTTGATTTTTAAAAACTATTAGGGAACAAAATGAATTGGAAAATGAAAACCCAGCGGTCCCTTCCAATAAGGCCAACAGATAATG
>VXBJ01006944.1:237-111007 GCA_013400055.1 Nycticryphes semicollaris
GTAATGTCACCCAGCCTGGGAGCTAGGCGGGGGCTGGCTCAAGGGGGATATACCGGAGGTGCCCAGCGGGACAAGGGAGTGCCACTGGCAGCGCCCGTGAGCTCCGTTCCGACCCCGCGCCGGGGATCCCGCAAGGTTCAGCACCTTTTTCCCCGAAGAGAAGGAGTGTCGCCTCGACAACGACCCCCCAGCTCGGCTCCTCACCCTCCCGGGGCCGGGCCGGGGGCGGCCGCCCAGCCATGTGTTCCCACGGCCGCCCTCGGTGGCTCTGCAGCGTTAACGGCTGCCGGCAGGAAGGTTCCCCGTCACATCCCTCTGCCTGGCCCAGCAGCACCCCTGTCCCAACCCCCTCGGTCCCCCACCCCGGGGCTGGCATCGCCCCCCGGCACCCAGCGGCCCTGCTCCAGCCGCCCTGTCTGGACGGGGCTGGGGGAGTGACCGGCACCATGTTCGCGAGTGTCCCAGGTCCTGGTCCCTTCTCCAAGGAGAAGGACAGGATCGCCGTGCGGGAGTCACCCGTCCCCAGGGGTCCCGAGTGCCGGGCAGTGCAGAGCGCTGGGAACAGCGGTGTCTCCGCACAGCGAAAGGGTGGCCGTCAACCCCCCCGGCAGGGCAGGGCTGGAGAGAGCTGGTGGCGGCGACGAGCTCAGGAGGGATGGAGGGAGAGAGGGATGGGGAGGAGGAGAAGAGATGGGGAGATGGAGAGAGATGAGACAGAGAGGGAAGGATGGGGAGAAGGAGAGAGGGAGGAACGGGGGACATGGAAACGGGGAGGGATTGAAGGGGGGCNCGGGCAGCCCTTGCAGCCATGCGGGTCCCGCTGCACTCCGCACCCGCGCTGCTGCTCTGCGCCCTCGCCCTGCTCCGCCTGGGCTGCGCACCCACCCGAGCATCAACCCCGGCACCGACCCGCGCACCGACCCGCGTCCCGCCGCGCTGCCCCCCGCTGATGCTGCAGTTGCTCCGCGCCCCTCCCGCCCCGCTCCGCGCCGCCGCCGCCGCCGCTTTCAGCCTCTCCCCGCACGGTGAGTGGGACCGCGGCCCCGCGCACCCTTGTCCTGGGACCCGCACTGTCCCCAGGATCGGCACCGTCCTCACGCATCCCTGTCCNCGCACAGCGAAAGGGTGGCCGTCAACCCCCCCGGCAGGGCAGGGCTGGAGAGAGCTGGTGGCGGCGACGAGCTCAGGAGGGATGGAGGGAGAGAGGGATGGGGAGGAGGAGAAGAGATGGGGAGATGGAGAGAGATGAGACAGAGAGGGAAGGATGGGGAGAAGGAGAGAGGGAGGAACGGGGGACATGGAAACGGGGAGGGATTGAAGGGGGGCNTGATGCTGCAGTTGCTCCGCGCCCCTCCCGCCCCGCTCCGCGCCGCCGCCGCCGCCGCTTTCAGCCTCTCCCCGCACGGTGAGTGGGACCGCGGCCCCGCGCATCCTTGTCCTGGGACCCGCACTGTCCCCAGGATCGGCACCGTCCTCACGCATCCCTGTCCCCAGAACCGTCTCCGTCCCCGAGCATCCCTCTCCCTGTCACCGGCACTGCCCGGTGCTCTCACTGGCTCTGGGGGCTCGGGATGGATCTGGCTCCTTTCCCCCCACCCCGGGGCTCCCACCCTGGGGGGGCCGTGCCCCGACAGAAGAGGAGGGGTCCCCTCACCGTGCCCCTTGTGTTTCAGGCTCCCAGCGGAACGGCTCCCACTGGGCGCTCTCCTTCGACATGTCCTCCCTCTCCAGCAGCCAGGAGGTGAGTCTGGCCGAGCTCCGTGTCCGCCTGCCCGGCCACTCTCCATCCCAGGACATCCCCCTGGACATCTACCACAGCCGGCGGCAGAGGTGCCAGGGTGGCAGGACCTGCGCCCACCAGCTCTTCCTGGGCACTGTGGCTGGCAGCCCCTCTTCCACCCAGGCCTCCTGGAAAGTGTTTGAGGTCACCAGCCTGCTCCGGTCCTGGCTCCATCAGGCCGTGGTCCCTGGACACCACAGTCCCATGGGAAGGGAGCAGTGGGAGGGAAGTGGATCAGCCACCCCGGCCACCGCCCTGATGCACTTGCCCACCTCAAGTGACGGTGGCCACGGGGAGCCAGCCCTGCCCCAGGACGTGACGGACGGAGTCCTGCTGCTCGTCTTCTCCAGGGATAAGTCTCCAGGAGACCACAGTCTCATCAGGACAGCGGAGACCTCCAAGCACGTCATGCGTGACAGCGGCTCCCAGGGTGCGGGGACCCGCCGTCACCGCAGGAACAGGAAGGAGAAGCAAAGGATCAAAGTGAGCGAGGCTGTCGCTGCTGTCCCTGGGGAGGAGGGCAGGTCCCTGTGCAGGAGGGTGGACATGATGGTGGACTTCGAGCAGACCGGCTGGGGCAGCTGGATTGTCTACCCCAAGAAGTACAACGCCTACCGGTGCGAAGGGCAGTGTCCATCACCTGTGGATGAGACCTTCAAGCCCACCAACCACGCTTACATCCAGGTAAGAGGGGGGTGGCTGCCTCCACTCCCCCTGGGCACCCAAGCCCCGCTGTCCCACAGCAGGGGGTGACGCTCTGCCCTTCCCATGTCTCCCCACAGAGTTTGCTGCAGCTCTACAAGCCCAACCAGGTGCCCTGTCCCGCCTGCTCCCCGGTCAGGATGAGTCCCCTCTCCATGCTCTATTACGAGAAGGGTGAGATCGTCGTCCGCCACCACGAGGACATGGTCATCGAGGAATGTGGCTGCAACTGAGGCCAGCTCATCCCCTGCTGGGAAGGGACACATCTCTGCCCAGAAAGTGTCCCTGTGGGCCACCCAACCCACGACCAACACGCAGACCGAGGCATCGCTGAGCCCCCATCACCTCTGAATCCCACCTGCCTGTGGGTTGGTGAAGCCCTGGCTGTGCCAGGGGAGGAGGAGTGGGGTGCCTGGGTGGCACTGCATGGTCGCAAACGCAGGGATGGATCCAGGCTACGCACGGGGAAGCCACCAGACACCTCGCAGCAGCGCTGAGGTGGTGGGTGCCGGGGCAGCCGAGGGCTGGTGCTGCTCTGCAGAGGCAGGAGCCAGGGTGCAGGGCTGGAGCCACGGCAGCATCGCTCCCTGCCATGACATGCACCCCCAATGGAGATTTTCAATCTCCCCTCAGGGTTCTCTTAAGACTGCTATTATATTTTTACTAAAACTCTATCAGATTTCTATTACAATCAAGGCAAGTTAATGTGTTAGCCCAGTATCCAGAAGGCAGAGCCACATGGGAAGCAGCAGGCAAGGGTTCATCTCAGACTGCTCTTGCCCTGAAACACCCAGGCTGAGCCTGGCCCTGGGGACAATGCAGCCAGGAGGAGCTGACTGGCGCTGGCAGGGAGGCAGCAACCTCCGTCATCCTCACTCCTCACCCAGGACCACACAGGGAGTGATGCAAAAGATGAACCTGGGGCTCTCACACCCCTCTCCAAAGCATCAGCCATTCACCAAGAGCCAGAGAGGGGCAATAGTGAGGTGTTCCTGGCAATAAGGCAGCCTCACGGAGGGTCTCAGTGGGTCTGAGCACCCCCAGCTCTCCTACCTGCCCTAAACACCTCAGCTCACAC
This sequence comes from Nycticryphes semicollaris, assembly GCA_013400055.1. NCBI lineage: Eukaryota > Metazoa > Chordata > Aves > Charadriiformes > Rostratulidae > Nycticryphes > Nycticryphes semicollaris. Next base: position 3,798 of record VXBJ01006944.1, read on the forward strand.
ACTGCTTTCCTCTGTAAAACCATGGCTTTGCTCAAAGCTCTTCCACGACTCACTGGATGGGGCTCGTGGTTGTGTAATTCATCAATAAATTATATATATTAAAAAAGCCTGATTTTCCCAGCCCATTTTTTTTTCCTGCAGGATGGTCTCTCAGGGTGCGATTCCCTCCATTTCTCTGTCCAACTGCTGCACCCAGAGGCTCTCCCTGCCCCAGGACCCAGCTGCAGCCTCCACGGAGCTCTGGGGGCTGGTGTTGCCATATGGCTAGCAGTCAAAACCAGCACAGCAACACCCAGAGCGGGTGGGCTGGTACTTGCTAGAGCAAGGGTGGGGGTGGGATGGGCCTGGAACAGAGCAAAAGGTGCTCAACAGCTCAGTGAATAGGGAAACTGGGGTGACATAAGGAAGAAGCTGCTCTCACCCTGATGGGGGGCTGCTCATGAGCGAGTGGGGAAGCACCTGCAGCTGGTGAGGAGAAGGGGGAAGGGGATTTTCCACCCTAAGGGAATGTCTCCCTAGGAGATAGGGGGAAGGGCCATATTCCCTAAGAGCGATGGTTTTAAGCCATGCACAGTGGCCAGCACAGGCAGCCACCCGAAGGGGTGGTGGGGATGGGAGCCCCAGGTGATGCTCAGGGTCTCGAGTGCCCCCGGGGTGACCGTGTCCCCCTGCATGCCAGCTTCGGGGGGTGACAATCCTCCTGGGGCAGCTAGGATCTGTCCCCGGGTTTGGCCGGCCTCACCCCATCACAACCGAGGGTCTGGGGTCCCCCAGGCTCATAGCTGCCCCCTCCCAAGGCCGTGGAGGAGGACACGGCTCATGCGTGGGGACCCACTGCTGGCCGCCGGCTATTCAGGGCGGAGGGGACGACCGGGACGGGGCCATCCCCATCCCTCCCCTCCTGGGACCCGCGGCCCCGACTCCACATCGCCGTCCCAGCCTGATTATCCCCAATCCACATCCCAGCCGGCGGATAAACAAAGCGCGTCTGGTTCCCCCCGCGCAGACCCTCCCTTACATATTCCGACAGCGTTTCACACTGCGACCAGCCCGTCATTAGAGGGTCATTTGCAGGAGCTGTCAAAGGGTGGGCGAGGGAGGTGTGGGCTCACCCCTGGCAGGAGCCAGATGTGCACAGAAATCTCGAGATCTGGGCACGGGATGAAATAAAATGAATTATTTTTTTTCACCTCTTCCTCTGCAGGTTTGTTACTCCCCCTCAAAAACTGTTGTCACCCCAGCAGTGGAGCCAGGGGGGTTCACTTTCCCACGCTCACTCCCCAGCTCCTCGCCCCCTCTCCAGGGGTCCCCCTCGTCTTCCCCAGCCCCCTGGATCCATCAGCCTCGCTGGAAGCTGTATCTCCACGACCTCTGCCCCTCCATCAAGCCTGTCTGGAGTCGGGCAGCGGGTTCAAAAGTTGTCGTGGGGCAGGGTGAAGGCAGCAGCCCTTCCCTGGGAAGAGCAGGGTGGAAAAATAAAGGCTGTAAAGAAAACATCAAAGCATGGACGGCAACAATAAAGCTGCACCACTCGTTTTAGGACACGTGTCTTGTGAGCCTGGCTTTGCAGGGCTTGGGCTGTGAGCAGAGACCTGGTCCCCCAGCAGAGACCTCTGTGCCTGTCCCTTCTCCTGCCCCAATCCACATCAGCCGGTGACAGAGGGAGCCCAGACACAGAGGAAAATAAAGCGGAGGTCCTGCCCGGTGGGCTGCCCTCCTGCAGGCACGGCCAGACCCTGCGCTCAGCACCTTTCCAGTGACTGGTGGGACCTTCAGCATCCTGAGGCCACACCACCCATGGGTGGTGTGACAGCAGGAATGGGACACGGGGGCTTTTACAGAATGATATGGGGTTGGAAGGGACGTCTGGAGATCATCTAGTCCAAATGGACCATCTCGTCCATCTTTCAACCCACTCCCACTGCCCTGCCAGGGAATGGTCCAGCTGGCACACATGGCCAGACCCTCCTCTTGCACACCGAGACACTCTTGTGAGCCTCACCTGAGCAGAAGGAACCGGTTTTTGCATCAGTTTCTCAGTGGGATTTTTGCCACAGAGCAGGAACCCCACCTCAGGTGCTTGGGGAGCATCTCGTTGCCCCCCCAGATGTTTTGGGGAGCTGGCAGTGTCTCTGCTCTCAGAAGGGCTGGCTCAGCTTTAGCATCCTTCCACCTTGGCATAGGAAGGACAAAGCCTTCCCAGTGCAGAGAGCCTTCCCTGACAGGAAAAGTTCCCAGGGCTTTACAGGAGCTGCGTAACTTGGACACACACAGCATCTTCAGCTGGATGAGGATGAGGAGCTGTGACCCTGACTGCCTCCCAGCTTCCCTCACCATGCACGGGGCCAGACCCTCACAGCCTCCAGGCTGCCCTCAAACAACGGCAAGAGCAGTGGCTGGTGACAGCGATGGCACCGAGCCACAGCCACCACCGTCCCCTGTGCCAGCTGGTGCCCGTCCCTCGGGAGGAACAGCCCGTGGCTGGAGAGTGAGCTGGGGCACCGTTTACTTTGGACACAGGAGGAAGGAGTGAGTGAGAACAAACAGACCAATGGGTTTATCAAAGGCTCAGGGTAATATTTGTACAAACGGCGGATTGAGGCAGGAGCTGGGTCAGGCCAGTGCTGTTCGTCTCGTGACTGGGACACGGAGCAGGATGTTGCTCTGCCCCGCACGAGACAAAAAGGGGCAGGGACAGAAAATGCAATGACAAAGCCAACACTTGTCCCTCAGACCTCCCCGGAGCGCCCCAGCTGTGCGAGGCAGCCACCCACAGCTGTGTCCCCTCCTGCTGGGCCTGCCTAGGTAGCCACTCTGCAGCCTGTGCTTGCCCAGGGGCTCATTTCCCCACAGAAGTGGCTCCTCTGCCGGGTCATGCAAGGACCAGGGGAGGAACAAACCCCACTCGAGCAGGGATCTGCCTGGGAAACGCTGAGCTGCTCCTCACATGGCTTCGGCAAGCTTGAAGCATGAATCCATGCAGGAGATGGGTCCAAAAATGCCCATTCAAAGGATGTGGGAGACAAACACCAAAGGGTGGGAGCGGGGGATGCTGAGATCGCATGGTCCCACGCCACGGGCGGAGGAGTTCCAGGCATGGGTTCGGGATGGATTGCCCCAGAGGAGATGCACACAAGGATGCCACAGCACCTCATCACGTGTTCACAGCTTTGGTGGCAACTCACCGACGTGCCCATGGCCCCAGGGGAGGCAGCAGGAGCCCTGGACCCCCCAGGTCCCCCCCTCCTTGCACCTGGCCGGGTGCTTCACAGGGTGCTCGCCCTCTCTCCGAATTATCGGCTAAGAATTGCCTTCGGAGGCACCTGGCGCTTTGATGCTCCCTCTGGATCTACATAAACAGGCAGATACCGATGCAAAGCTGTGGCAGGCACGGATAAAATACTTAACACTTAAACACTTGTTATCCTCGAGCAGGGGGGCGGGAGGGGACAGAATTTAAAAGTGTCACTTGCAGTCACTTTTGTACCAACATCAAACCCCATCCCCACGAGGCTCTCGTTGGCGGTCGGGCCACTGGGGGTCAGAAACTGGGCGCAAAATGAGCAGCAAGGCTGAAATAGGCTTCTTTTTCCCCAAAGAGCTCTCGAGGGCGCCTCCGGGAGGTGTCCAGGATCTCCTGGTGAAATCCCATCCCGTGAACAGATGTCCTTTTCCATCAAATTCTCCTCACCAAGGGTTCCACCAACCCAACCCTTCCAGCTGCAAAAACCCCCCTCCAGCAACAACGACAAGCATTTGGGTTCGGACAGAGCAGGAAAACAAAGACTCAGTTATGGCAAATGCCAGCCCATGGGTCTGTGACAGCTTTTTCAGCCTTCCCTAAAGTAACCGGCTTTGGGCAAATTAACATCAACACGGGAAGTTTTTTTTAAACTCAGCTTTTCCCCCCCGTGGCTGGAGCTGGAGATCACTGTGGTGGGTGGTGACCAGAGGCTCTGAGGACATGGGAGTCTGAACAGCCCCACAACACATAGAAACACACTGCAATAGTGCCATTTCCAGCTGAAAATATCAATTTAGGAAAAAAAGAAGTCAGTGCCAGCTGCAGGTCACGGCCCATATTCCAGCAGCTCTGCTCTAAAGGCACATCCTAACAAAACCCAGCTGCTGGTGGCCAAGCTGATAAAGTGACACCTGAGGGCAATAAATTTGAATCTGTCCCCATTAAGGCTTCAGAGAAACACTTAATCTTATCTTTTTTTTTTTTTTTTTAAGAAAAATAATGCAAGTTTATCTGCAGCAATTGCTTTGTCTCTGCTCTTTCTGTTACTCATTATTAAAAGCCTGCATATCATAATGCCACAATTGGGCTTAATTAGCAGGTATTTAAACACTATCTACCACGACTGATTTCAGCCAAGGCTCATTGTTTTTTAGGAAGTCTGAGGTTGAGGCCGTGTCCTCAGATCCTCAACCAGGAGATGCCCCAGGAGATGCCCCTTTCAGGTCCGTCTCTAAAGCAGTAACAAGGCCCTTGTGTTAGAGACAGCTCCAGAACCCACCTCCAGAACTGCACACAACGTACATACTCACCCTGAGGGCCCACCTTGACCTCCCCCACAGGAAAATTACTGTCTGAGATTAAAATTGCCCCCCCTCAAAACCAGATTCATTTCCAACCTCCCTGTTAAACCCCTCTCCCCCAAAGGTCAGTGTGAAGTCTTAATCCCCACCAAGTTGTGAAAAAGAGAAACAAGCGTAAAACAGCCCAAAAGTTTCAGGATGGATTGAAAAAACAGCAGAAAACACTCTAGTTCAGCACTCACATGCTGGAGCTGGAGGAGATCCGCTCCTTTGGAAAGCAGGAACTGGGGAAGAGCTGGAAGCTCAGGCTTTCCCCAGCAGAAGGCAACTCGGAATGGGGACCCTCCACAGAGGAGCTACAGGTGGCTCCTCTTGAGCCAATTTCAGCTGCTTCCACCCCAAACTTGACCCAGCCCTGCCCCTCCTGGGGATGGTAGAAAAGGAGCTCCAACACCTGCAGCAAAAGAACCATCTGGAAACAGCAAGCAGCTTTTGGTAACTATTTCTGGCACTGGGCTTGGAGCCCACTGAAACCTCCCACGGTGACCGGGTGCTGCAGGTGGGACACAGAGATCTTCTGCTGAGAGGGGTTAAGGCCTCTCAACCTTCGTCTTTCAGGGGAAACCCAAAAGCACAGTGTTTTCTGAATCACAGGATCATCCAGGTTGGAAGGGACCTTTCAGGTCACTGAGTCCAACCATCAACCCAACCCTGCCCAAACCCCCACTGACCCGTGTCCCTCAGCACCACGTCTGCCCAGCTTTTAAATCCCTCCAGGGATGGCGACTCCACCACTGCCCTGGGCAGCCTCTTCCAGTGCTTAATAACCCTTCCAGTGCAGAAATTTCTCCTCAAGGCTTTACACAGGGCCACACCTTTAACTTTTCTGCAACAGGTCAGCAGTTTCTTCCTGGGACAAGTGAAGGACTGAAGCTGTGTTTATTGCAGTTGTCTCCACACCAGGAGACTCAAAATGATTTTTATTTCTCCCTCGTATCGCATTTCTGTCATTTTTACAGTATTAAAATGATTAACAAAAGCATAAAACTGGAAACAAAACCAATCATTGAGAGTGTCTCCTCCGGCACCCCAAGGCCTGTGCTCGGCGGGGGCTGCGCCCTGTGGCTGCAGCCGGAGGGAAGGGGCCGAGGCTCAGCCCCGGAACGGGACACGCTCCGTTCCCAGAGGGGAAGAGAGGCCTTTCCTGGGAAGCAGGAAGGCACTCAAGGCATGGGCTATGCTGAAGCCTGGCTGGTGGGAATCCTCGAGACAAGGTCCTGGTTCTTCACTGGATAAGCACTCTCAGGGCGTGTGCTTTAGATGTCCATGTCAAACTGCTCTTCCTCACCTGCTGAGGGACAAACCCCAAGAATTAGTCCTCAAAGTTTCATATTAAATACCAAATATTTTACTGAACAAAAAAAACCCATCAGCTGGGCTACAGAGATGTGGTGGGCTGGACTTACAAATCTGCATTCAGGCATGAATTTTGATATGAAAACCATCTTGTACAAGCAAAATGTCCACAGCGGGGATCTCACTCTGAGAAGAGCAGAAGTGGAGGACGTGCCCTTTAAGCAATTTATTTCTACCCCTGGATTTCCTTGTACAAAGGACTGTAAAGAAGAACGTTGATGACAGCCACTGGGACAAACTTCTGTCACCAGAGATACAAACGCACGTTTCACAACTTATAATCTTCCAGCTGCCACCACGGCTCAGGCAGCAGGACAGGACACTGGCATGAGGGGTGACCATCTGCTCCTGGGGACAGGGCTCCTCTGGGAGGGTGACACCAGGCTGGCACCCAGCCCGCCCTGCCAGGGAGCCCAGCAGCCACTAAAGGTCACGAGAGTGTAATAAAAACATGAAGCAATATTGACTCGGGGAAGATTTTGCTTAGAGAGAGCAGGGGAGACAGCTGATGAGCATTCAGATCTTTATTTTTAGAGAGAAGATAAATGATGGTACTCGGTAGTTTCGGGTTGCTTCAAGAATTGATCTCACACAGCTTGAAAAAAAAAAACCCATTCAAGAGCAGAAGGTGCTCATGTTGCTCCTACGGTGCCTTTAGTTATGTGCTGATGTGCAGAAAGTGGCCAATTCTGGTCTCCTGACTCTTCCTTGCTCCCCTACACACCCCCACAAGCTCCTACAGAACCTCCCAAGGACAGCCATGGATCCCGGACAACCCAATACACACCATCAGGTATCACATCCAGCTGCACAAATCCAGCTCCTTCTACACCAGAAGCCTTGGTGCCAAGACAATTTACAACCCCTGCTGATGTTAAACCCCCAAACAAAGCCCACAGTGAACTGAAATCAGACCTTTCTGAGAAATGCCAAGCAGCTGCAGAACAGCCCCAGACAGAGCAAGGCAGCGATGGCCACCCCCTGCTCCTGCTCCCACCACAGCACCATTAACCCAGCACCCCAGGTGCTCAATTAATGGGAATTGAGTGATTGTAACAAACTATATCCAAGTAATTGAGGAGAGTCACATTACTGGGAACCACAGCAGAACCTAACAAGGCAGAACCAAGCACCTTCTGATTTTGTAAGAAGTTATTGGGGCATCAGCAAAGGATGGGACCAGTCTTTTTCCAGTGGTGCCCAGTGACAGGACAGGAGGGCACAAATTGGCATATAAGAAGTTCCATCTAAACATGAGGAGGAACTTGTTCCCTGTGAGGGTGGCAGAGCCCTGGCAGAGGCTGCCCAGAGAGGTGGTGGAGTCTCCTTCTCTGGAGACATTCCAACCCCCCCTGGACACATTCCTGTGGGACCTGCTCTGGCAGGGGGTTGGAGGAGATGATCTCCAGAGGTTCCTTCCAACACCATAGCATTCTGTGATCCCATATTGCCCACAGATCCCAAGGGTCTCCCTGCTCCCATCCGCACGTACCTGCCTCTATTTCCAGCCTCCAGGGACACGCTTCCCTCGGTTTTTGGGTGCACTCACCTGCGCTCACTTTCTCATCACAGTTTTGGATGTGGTTGTTCTCAATCTTCAACTCTTCCACGTTTGGGCTGGTAACACCTGGAATGTCTGGAAGGTCAGAAGGTGGTGTTTTGGCAACAGGAGAATTGCGGCACTCCATCAGAAACTTACGGTCATAAATAATCCTGGTACCTGGGGGCGGGGGGAGAACAAGGACACTGTCAGGATGGGTTTTTTTTAGCATTTTGGTGCAGGAAATAGAGCTGGGCCATCTTCACAGCTGGGTGTGTAAAGCAACAGGAGTCACCTTTAAAGTAACACTTATTATTTAGCACTTACTCTGGGGGTTTTTTTGTGCTACCTTACCAGAAAACCCGATACCATTAACACTATTTGCCAAAAAAGGATGAAAGCAGCCGATACCCAAGGAACAGCCAATGCTACCGCTGCATGGAGAGAGCACAGGGCTCCAAATCCCAGCCCCGACCCTGCATGTGAGAGATCCAGCCCCTTCTACCCAACTCAGGGTCACAACAACCCCCAAGGCAACAGTAAATCAAATTTAATTTCAGCTCATAATCATAAGAGGCTTTTCTGTGCTGTCAGCAGGCACAGGGGCACACACCAGGGGACGGGAGGTGGCTGTGCCCCTCTCTGTCATGGAGCGCTGACCATTCCTGCGCCTCCAAGAATGTACCTTTCAGAGGATTCACGTGCAGGGAGTGACTAATTCCTGGCTGGTTTAATGGTTAACCACACAGCAGCCAACCCTCCCCACCCCACGTGGGACCAGGCGGCTCCAGAGCACAGTTCCAGGCATGGATTTCTAGGAATACCGCTGGGCTGAACAGCCCGTTCCTTATAAAGGGACTGCACTGGAAAGAGCTCAAGAACCACAGGCAGAAAAGGGATTCCTCCAAAAGCCCACAGCCAGAAAGTACTGATAAAAAAAAAAAGAAACCAAACCCAAAAAAACCAAACCCAAACCATTTTTTTTCTTCCCCAAGAGCAAAGCCCCTTTTCTGTATCCTGTTCCAGCCAGAGAGCAAGGCAACTTCTCTGTGTGTACTCCCTGAAAAACTTTAACTAAAAATACACACACATGCAGGGAAACAACCTCCCAGTAACATCTGTCCAGAAACATTAATCTCTATTTGAAGCATGGCTATAAAATAATGTAACTGGGTATCAACTTTCAAGAAAGTCCCACTACCAACCTCCCAAAATGCTGGAAACCTCTTCACTAAAAAGGTTTTGAATTTGAGTCGCTTTACTAGACCCAAGGGGAGACCAAACCCCGGTCAGGACCGTGCTCTGGCAGCTGGCTGGGTTTGGGAAGTCTGGGAGAAGAGTGTTAAATTCCTGGGGAGGTTCATGGGGGCAAGGATGGGGCTTCCTAGAAGCACAGCTCGAGTACCGGGTATCGGGAGCACAGTGCAGGCAGACGAGAGCTTCCCCGCCTGGTTCACGTTCCTCTGGCAGTCACATGGCCGGGGCTTATGAAAGGGGACACGGAGCAGGACCCAGCCTGGGCTGTCAACAGGAGGCACAGGCCCCCTGCCCAGAGAGGTGGTGAAGTCTCCTTCTCTAGAAACATTCCAACCCACCCTGGACACGTTTCTGTGGGACCTGCTCTGGCAGGGGGTTGGAGGAGATGATCTCCAGAGGTCCCTGCCAACCCCGTATCATCCTGTGGCCACCCCTAACACTCTCCTGTGGGAGCTTACTGGAGGGTTTTATCTCTGCTGTAAGAAAACCAGTTTTGCTGCACTGGCTGAGGATAGGGAATCTCTTCCCTCCCAGAGGGGATGGCAAAGCCCCAGCACGATGTGTCCCCAAACAGGCTGGAGACAGCCCAAGGTGCCACCCAGTCACGAGAGCCCTGCAAGCTTTGCCAGGCACACACACACCCCAACAACAAACACCCTTCGCGCTTCTCCTCCACGCTCTGACATTCATTAACTCTCATGAGACACTGGTCCTGGCAGGCTCCTTACACTCATTACGCAGCGCTGTTAATTGCTCATTTCTGTTCTGTTACTGAGAACACACAAATATAGCTGAGAAAGTCGTTCTCCTGCCTTTTACGTGTAATTACTGCAAGTGCTCGTTCAGCGCCGCAGTTATTGGCTGCTTTCAGAGAGAGAACATATGGCAAAAATAACAGCAGAAAGTCAGTTCCCCAACCAAGCTTTTCTGCACAAACACACAAAAAACCCGACTGAGTCAGCAACACCGACTTCCCTCCTTTCTCTGAATTTTAACCCCTTATGTCTTGGGCTGCGAAGAGACAGGAAGGTCCGAGGGATGAAGCAAATGCCACCCACCACCTCCCCTTTAGTTTGTTCCTTTGGCTGCACTTCCAGTGCAGTTCCACCATTCCAGCTGCTCACACTCATCCTGACTGACCCCCCCTCAGCCACGGGGAGGGGGGGCAGGAAAGAAAATTACTAAAGGTATGGAAAAAACCACTCTCAAAGCAGCCAGGAGTAGGAGCACAGGCAGCTGCCGGAGCTGGAAATACCCACATCCAACCCGGTGCCTGGTTTCATCATCTGAAAGAGCGGCTGCGTGCCTTGAAACCCAAACTACCCAAAATAAAGAGAGTCCCCGGCAGGTGACATGGAAGCAAAACCCGACAGAGGGATGAGCCCTTTGCATTGAGCTTCACACCTCACATCCCTGCAGACAGAAGACCCACGAGGTGTCTCTAAGATAAACGGGATGTGATCGGGCTGGGTGCTCACCCCGGCTGCGAGCAGGCAGTGAACACCCACAATTAGTTTATTCTTATTTGAAGATGAAATTCCTACGAGATAAGAGCCCCGACAGCCACAGGCAGCACATCAAGCCAGCAGTGAAGGCGTAGGGAACCAGCCTGCCCTCTTTTTTTGCAGCAGTTTGAGTAACTGGGGAGGATGGAAAAAAAAGAGGCCCCAGGGTTTAGTTACTCCCAGAATAAACTGCAAATATTAGAATTAATAAGTAACCCACGGCGCGGGATAGGTTTGCTCCCCGCAAGGTGCCCCCGCAGCCTGGCTTTCCAGCACGGACACCCAGGCGGCTGCTGTCCCGCTGCACCGGGGGAGGTGGAACCCCCCCCACCCCGGCTCCCTCGTTGTCCCCCGCAGGCACCGCAGCGGCCGAGCTCCGGGAAAAGGCCCGTCCCGTCCCAGGCGGCACACGTGGCTCCCTCCGGACATCCCTCGCCACGGACGAGGGCCTGCCTGGTTCCGCACCCTCCGGGCTCCTCATCGAGCATCCCCTCCCGCCCCCGCCCCGCAGAGAGAGGCCCGGCTGCGGCCCCACCGCTCACCGCCCGGCGTGGTCCCGAAGACGGTGCCCCCCGGCGTGGTGCTGTAGTCGCCGGGCGGAAGCGGGGCGCCGTCGGGCAGGGCGAGGCGCTTGCCGGGGCCCGGGATGTCACGGCTGGGCGTCTGCTCCTGGCAGCAGCGGCCCGACATGGCGCCAGGAACGGGAGCGGGACCAGCACCGGGCGCTGCTGCTGCTGCTGCTGNNGGTGGGTCTTAAATGAAAAGAGGCGGGGCTTAGCTCACATGGGGCGGGGCCTGGAAAGAGGCGGTGTATGTAGGCGGGGCCAGGGCAGGGGCGGGGCGAGGCCGGGCGCCCGGCGGGTCCCTGTGCCCCCCGGCCCTGTTCCCCCCAGGGACACCCACCTCCCGTGTCCCCCAGTCCCGTTCCCACCCTCGCGGGGATACCCTCTCCCCCCGTGCTCCCTGGTCCCGTTCCCCCCCCAGGAGCACTCACTGTGTCCCCCCGTTCCCAGTGGGTGCCTTGTCCCCTTCCCCTCCCCGTGCACCCTGCGCCCTGCAGTGAGCCCCCGAGGGGATGCTGACAGCGCTGCCTCTTCCCCATGGGGGTCCCAGCTCTATGTCCCCCACCCGGGGGGTGCCCCTGCTCAGTCACCAGCCTTCCCCACGCTGGGCTGCAGCCGGGTTGGCCGCTCTGGGAGGTCCTGCTGTCAACCCTGTGGGGACAGATGTCAACCTGCCTGGGTGGCAGACCCCCGTCCCAAATGGCTCTGCCACCTCCGGGGGGGCTGTGACCAAACGTGGGAGCGGCTGGGGGGGTCCACACAGTGCTCACACAGATGTCTGACACCCCCCAAGCCATGCCACGGGTGGGGTCCTGGGACAGACCCTGAGCAGGGCTGCTCCGGTTGGGCTGCTGGGGACAGCAAAAACATTGTGTCACTGCTCCAGCCTTGTCCTTCCCAACCCTCCCCCCCACATCACTCAAGTTCCAACAGATGGAGCTCAGATGCCGCACATCACGCTGGCCCCTGGCCCAGGGCCTGCAGCTGGGCATGGCCAAGACAGCAGCTCTTCGCTGTGTCCCCTCCTTCCCTTCCTGCTTCCATCCACACCGGCTTTGGGCAACCCCAGCTGGCCGGGGCTGAGCCAGCTCCCACAGCCCCCCGACCGTTGCTCCATCCCTGGGGGATGAAACCTCATCCCTGCAGAGCTGTGGTCCAGCCCTGGGGCACTGGGGGTCCCCTGAGGGCATCCAAGCCCATTCTCCAGGGCAGCACCTCTGTGACCAGGGCAGGGGTCTCCTGCCAGGCTGGGGGATGGAGAGGGGTGATTCCAGGGGGGATCTGCTCCCCAAGGACCCCCAGCACTTTGGGCAGCTTGTGGTGTCCCCTGAGGATCTCTGGGACCCTGGGCAGGCTGTGGTGCTAGGCAAGCAGCCCATGCCCCATGCCAGCTGCTGAATCGATTACTGGGCACTGGGGCAGGAAAATAACATTTCCGGCCATGGCAAGTGACATCAGCAGTGACCCCCAACCCAGCGAGGCGTCCTGCCACCGAATAACAAGGTCCACGGCCATTTCCTCCTCCCAGAGAATGGGCTATTATGGGGTCAAGGAGCTGGGGGAAGGTCAGGGTTGAAGGGCACATCCTGGATGGGGGGGGGGAGCAGGGGCTTCACTGGGGTGTCCGCCCTCAGTGCCCAGGGGACCCCTGGATCAGGATGTGGGCAAGGACTGACTGGCTGCAACAGTAAGTGTGGGGGAAAAAGCCCTCCAGGGTGTACAAGATCCCACAAAATGCCCTTTCTGGAGGTGCCCCTTCAGGGGACCGGGTCCTTCCTGTCCTGCAGAGATGCCTTCTCCATGCTGTGAGACCTGCAGGCAATGGGGCAGGGGAGGTCACTTGGGATGTCCAGGAGATCCCAAAATGCTGCCATAGAGCTGGGCAGAGCAAGGTGGCCAAGGTGGCCAGTCCCTATCATGGATGCAGACGCTCAGCTCTCGCTGCCATGGCTGAGCCCTGCAGAGCTCCAGCTCGTGGAGGAGAACACACTGCTGCTCAAGGCTGTCAGCAATGGTCTTCCTGGACTCTGCAGAGACCATCTTCCCTGCTGCAGGGACCATCTCCCCCCCGCCCCGTAGAGACCTCCCCAGAAACCCACTGGCACCGAGCGAGCTGCTCCAGGACGCACGGCCCAGACCCCTAACAAGAGCCTTTCCTCCTCATCCATCTCTGTCTCCCATTTCCCACCCAGGGACCCAGGGCCAGGGAACAACCAGCCCCAGGCAATGAATGAGTGATATTTTTTGGGGGGGACACACCTGTGGTGCCTGTTGCTGGGGTGTGTGACATTTCTCTGTGGTTCTGTGCAGGGGGATGGCACCAAAAAACACCAAAAAAAGAGATGAAGGGGGATGTGGGGACCCCAGCCCTGCCATGGCATCTCCGTCCCTCTGCCCGGTGGAGCTCAGTGCTCCCGGCAGGACACGAGGGACCAGGGATGCTCTTGGCTGGGGGGTTCAGGAGGTGCCCTGGTGCTGCCCACCCCACCCCACAGGCACAGGGCTCTCGTTCTCCTCCCCACGCCACCAGCACCCGCTGGTCACAGCATGTTCATTGTCAGGGTGTTTTATCCACCCGTTCCCTGGGCAGCAAACAGGGCTGGAAAGGCCTTCGTCATCCTCATGCAATACCAGGTTATCGCTCTATTGCCTTCTAAATTGGGAGCAGAAGTGCTGCTGGTGGGTGTCCCTCCCTCTGCCCGCTCCCCCAGCCTTTGCTCCTGACCTGCTTGAGACCTCCTTCAGCTCAGCTGGGTTGGCTTTTTGTGAAAACCCTTCTCCCCCAGCAGGCTCCTGGGGAGGGTAACCCTGCCCATGGCTCTTGGAAAACACATCTTGTAAATCATGAAGTAGTTAAGTTTGCACCGCACACAGGATGGCCAAGGTGGGGACAGCCCCCTTTGTCGCTGCCTTACAGACCCCAGTGTGACAGCAGCCCCCCTGGCACGGGCAGAGAGGGGCAGTTCCTGCCCATCCCTGGCGGCACTTCCACCAATACTAATGGGGCTTCTCATTACAGGAGGGTTTGCTGCAGACAGGAAGAAAATAAACCGGGGGGAGGATAAACTTCTGCATGGGGCACAGAGGGGACCAGTGGCTCTTGTCTCACCCCGTCCATCATCTCCCCGACTGCAGGGATCACATGGAGAAGGGCTTCTCTCCAGCCCAACACCGCACCCTGGCTCCCCCATGGCTGGGAAACCCATCTCCAGCCCCACGCAGGATGGGATGATGGTGGTCCCCCGGGTGCTGCTGCCCACTGCAGCGACCCCCCAGCAAGGATGTCCCTGTGCCGCGGCATTTCCACCCCATCCGTGTTTACATTCCCCTCCGATTGCCGGGGGAGATAACGACAAACCCATATCCACTTTGCCCGCTGTTTGTGCAGATAAAAGTTGCCCCCGGGTAAACAAGCCCATCCTGCTCGTGGGAAGCACATCCCCACCCTGCCTGCAGCCCCTGGTCAGGAAAACCCTCTCCAAGGGCTTGGATGGACCGAGGTCCCCAGTGTCCCTGTCCCCTGGCCATGGCTTGGAGCTGGCACTTGCTGGGGGTGCTCAGCACCCCAAAACACCCCCCCACGACTTGTCGCTTGCTTGATGCTCTTGCAAAGGAGATTTGGCCGAGGCAGGGATGTCCCTGAGGGCTGGCATGGTGAGGGCACATGCCTGGCACCAGTGTCTTGCAAAAGCCAAGGCTCCGCTGGCACCCACTGCAAGATCTGCCCTGCACCAAGGGGCTGCCCTGACCCTCCTGCACCTCAGGCTGGGGGTCTCCATGACTGTGGGTTGGGGGGGAGAATGGAGCAAGGAGAGCAAATGGCACCGAGTCAGACTCCCAGGAGCTTGGATGCATCTCTAGAGCTGGAAGGGAACCTTCTGCCCGTTGGCCACAGGCTCCCACCCGCACCCTTTACAGAGCCCCCAGCATTGCCCTGCCACGTGCTGGTGGCCACGTTTGCCCCCTCCTGCACGTGCTGGCCGGCTCCTGTCTGCTCTGTAGAGGGGTTGGAAGCTGGCCTGGAGATGGAAAGCATCCCCAAACAATCTGCCTGCCCTCCTGTATGGATCCTGTGTTCTGCCCTGGGGCAGAAGCAGGCAAGAGGCATGGGGTGGGCAGGATGCAGAGGGGATCCCAGCCAGGTGGTCCCAGCACCTGGAGACCCCTCGCTCACACCTCGGGTTGGTTCTGGCAGCCAAAAGATCTATGTGCCAGTTAGGAAAAAAAAAAAAAACCTCATTGGACCGTTCCTGACCTCGGAGGGGCTCAGTGCCTGCGCCAAACCAGCAGCTCCTGCTGGCAGGGTCCCTGCTCTTACAACATCCTGCCCTGCCCGTGCCAGCCCCTGCTGCCCTCTGCCACCACAGAAATGCCAGGGACAGGGAAGGGTTTTCATTCCCTGAAAGATTTTCACTTTCTGCCCTCAGTAGCCTGGCTGCTCCATGGCTGTGCCAGCTCCTGTGTGGACTGGGATGCCCAGGCAGGGCTGCTGCTGGTGGGGAGGCTGAGCTGCCAGTGCAGGCTCTGCCTTCCTCTTAAAGCCAGGGTTTGGACATTGGCTCAGTCTCTGCCTCCTCTTCCTCCTCCTCATTCCCACCTCCCTGGCGCTTTTGCTGCAATTGCAGGACCTCCTCATTCATGTTCTCATCTCTCCCAGTCACGGAACAAGAAGCCACTCATATTGTTTATTGCATAAGGGTAAAAGTTGGGTTCCAAGTGCCATGTGAACTGTGCACCGATGGGGACACCCGCCTGCCAAGGGACACCACGGGGTTTAACCCACTGTGGGTGCTGGAGCCAGACTGGGAGCTGTGAAACAAGGCTCTGGGCAGTGATGAAGGTGCTTGGAGCTGTGAAATCTTGCCCAGTTCCCAGTCCAGGAGCGGGATTTTCACCCGCCAGGACAGAGGGACCCTGAGCCCCTCGCAGCCCTGGGCATCTCCGTCCTGGTGGGGTGGGCAAGGGGACTGGGAGCTGGGGCAGCCCCTTCTCCCAGCACCCAAACACGAGCTCTGGGACACAGCTATTGGGGAGGAACCTTTTCCCCATTTGCTTCCCTCAAGCAGGAGGATTCTGAGAAACACCAGGGAAGTAGGAGGAATGCACGGGTTAAAAATAGCTGCCCTGGCATGGGAGTCACCCTGTGCCCATGGCCAGAGCCAGAGGGGAAGCACCTGACCTCCTCCTCCTCGTTGTTGTTGTTGTTTTCCCATCCTACAAACACCCTGGGCTGGAAGCAAACACCCCTTTCCCGGGTGCAATGGGTGCGGGGTCAGGCCCAGGAGGGGACAGGAGCCCTGGGGAGCGGGGATGATGCTGGGCACCAGAGATCTAGTTTGGAGCTTCAGGGGAAGGTGCCCAGGGCAAAGCAGAGTCAGGGAGATGCTCTGGGGACACTTCTCTTCCTTGGAAAGCTCCCTCTGACAGCACAGCTCCTCTCAGACGTTATTTTTGCTGCTGACGTTTTTTTTTTTCACGACAGTTTCCACACTTTTTGTGGAATCCATCCCAGTGTTATTGCAAACTTCTCCCTCCTTCCCCCCCACCCCATTTGTCTTTAGCAATAGCTGCAGGAAAAGCAGAGATGATGAAGAAGGAATTGTGAAAATGTCTGTAAAGCCTTTGCAGGTCCCGACAGCAGCACAAGGACTCTCACCTCTCTGGGTACTTGCGGCTGGAGGGAGATGGGAAATGTCAGAGACGAACCCCTGCCACAAGGTGCTTGAAAAATGTCAGAAATGGGAATAACTGCTCTGCCGAGCCCATAGGCTTTGCTCTTATTGCTGCCTCAGGCTTTCCCTGCAGCAACATGGGAAAGAAAACAGCCTTATTATGATTTTTTTTTTAATTCTGAAAGCATAATTGCACAGGGATTTAGGGGGCAGGAGGAGGACCCGAGATTGCTCTAGTGTAGCCTTTGACACTGGCTGGGTTTCAGGATCATGGTGCCCCTTTCCCTAATTCTCACAACGCTGCCGTAGCCTCGGGAAGAGTCGCAGCCCCGGGATGGCGAGCGGCGCTGGGGCTGCCTGCTCTGGCCAGGGCAGGATCAGTCCCAGCCGCGAAATCCCTTCCTCTGTCTCCCCTCCGGTGGAAAAGCTTCTCCGGTGGGAAGCGATGCTGCTCACCACCACGGGGGGGGAACAAACTGCATTCACCTTGACGGGTTTCCCACCCCTCCAGCCCATTCTGTCCCCCCAAAGCCACCCTGGGGGCTCCCTCCACCGAAGCTGTGTGTCCAGACGGCAAAACACTGTGGGAATGGGATAATAAACAGCGCATGGAGTGACCTCAGCCCTGCCTGCGCAGGCAGTGGGCTTTGACCTTCTCGGTACCCAGGGTACACTCTGCCTCTTTCATCATTATCGATGCATTCGCTCCCAGGAGCTTCGCTTGGAAAAACAGGATGTAAGTGTGTGAGACGGCCCCTCGCCCTCCCCAATACGGGGGAGATTGGAGCCTGCTGGGATGCAGAGGGAGCAGGGTTTGCCCCACGACAGGGTGGCACCAGGATTAACCCCCCCAGTGCTCTGCTGGGGGCTACCAGGGAGGCTGTGGTGGGGCAGCAGCCAGGTGGAAGAAGCTGCGAGATGTGGGAATGGTTTTAAGCTGCCCCAGATACAAAGCACAAAACATCTGCTTGAATCCCACATAAAGGCGTGATATCTCTATTTTCCCTGGCAGGTACAGCAGGGTATTGAGCATGACTTGACTATCCCAAGCTCTAAAACCAGGTGAAACAACACACTTTAATTATTTTTCATTGTTCTGATGCAGAGAATTTTCCCCCTCCCCTCTCTGCCTGTGTCTGAGCCCCAGCCACCGCGATGCTGTGACTCCCAGAGCTGCATTTACCCAGGAAGGAGAGTTTATATAGAGCCAAGAGTTTATGTACAGCTTCCTCCAGCCTTCCTGGGACAGGCAGTACCCAGCGGGTTAAAGCTGCATCACAGCGTGTTTATGTGCTGACAAGGAAACATGATGACAGATAATCCCAAACAACTTCAAAGAGAGATTCGTGGGGCCGATATGGAAACTATTCCTGAAGTCTCATCGCACAGAGCCCCAGACTAATTACCGCTGTGGACATTAAAGGCAGAGCAGGACCCGTTGCCAAAAGCCCAGTCCCTGGCCTGGCCCTGTGCCCACCCCACTGCGCCCTGGGCTCCCCCCAAGCGGCCAAGGGGATGGGGGGTAAAATGATGCTCCCTGAGCAGCTCTTGCTTAGGCAGAGGGTAGAGCATCGTGTGGTCCTCACCGACCTTCTGTGCGGTCCCCAGGTGTCCCCCATGTCCTAGGGAGCCAGGACAGCCCCATTACACCCCTGGGCTATGCCAGCCCACCTAGCAGGAGGGGTTGACGTTGCAGCCCCCTCAGCCTGGGAGGCATTTAGGGAAGAGGGAGGGAGGAATAAGAGATGCTGGGGAGGTGGCGGGGCCCTGGTGGCAGACAGCGCTGTGGCAGGAGCCTTGCAAGGGCTGGTGGCTTGCTCGGGTGCAGATAGTGACAGGGTGTGTGGCTTTGTGTCATGGATGGCTCCGAGCCCCCAGGGGTTTCCTGCAGAGGGGATGTCTCCTCAGCCCCACGTAGCATGTGGGGTCCTTAGGCAGGGCTTGCTCAAAGCCCCTGTGCAGACAGGGATGCTGTGGGGTCCTGGGCTGGTGGGACCTGCATGGTGTGGACTTGGCAGCTCTCAGCAGTGCTAGTCCCACCTGCAGAGCCTCAGCCTGCTGCCCTGTACCTGCCTGGCTGCGGGTTTGCATAAGTAAATCATATCTTCAAGCTCTTGAGGGCTTCCATGGCCGCTCAGGCTGCTCTGACAAGGCTGGGGCTTGTAAGCCAGGAGGAAGGTGCTGTCACATTCCTAGAGCATGAGTGGTTTCTTGGGAAAACCTGTTTTGGAAAGCTGGGGGGGAATGAGCACTGCTGAGGCTGTAGGGGTGTGATGCCCATCCTGGAGGTGCTGAGGCTTGGAGCTCTCTGGCTGCCCTCGCCCTTTGCTCCGGGGCTGGGGACTTACGCCAGCACGGCCCTGGCCCTGAATTCCGTGGATGGGCAATGCTTTGCAACACCAGCCTGGCTCCAGAGGGGCTCTGGCACCATCTCTTACTGGTGCAAAGCTGAACAGCATCTCTCTGGGTGCAGCGGTGCCTCTGTCCCGCTCCGCTCCTGTCACCCGTGCTCCGGGGAAGAGCTGGGGGCGAACAGGAAAACCCCCTCAAATGTTCTGCCGGCAGTTTCACCGCAATCACTTGCTGCCCTGGGTTTGCTTCCAGACCCTCTGCTGTGCCGGGAAAGATGAGGAAAGCTGAACTGAAGGGGAGAGCAGGGAGACCCCGGGGAGAGGGGTTGTCCCTGTCCCTGCCGTCGGTGTCCCTGCAGGGTGAGGACAGGGAGCAGCACCGCTGCTGAGACTCCTGCCGTGTGCTGGTTTTTATCACTCGCTCTGTAACGGCGAGTATGTAAACAGCGTGCCAGGGCAGAGAGGGTAAGGGTTCCCAGCTATAAAAAGCTTTTGTTTTATCCTGGTGTGGCATCAGCCATAGCAGAGTCTGAATGTGCCGAGTTTAACGATGCTGGGAGGCAAAGCTGGCACTTGCCTCCTGCTGCCCAGTCTGTCCTCTCCTCCCACCGAGCCCCAGCCCCTGCTCTGTCCCTGCCAAGTTTCAGTGAGCTCACACACGCAATTATGAATTGAAAATGAAGGGACGGAGGATTAAAACTGTGCTTAATACTGAGGTGGCAGGTCACTGCAGCTTGGGCAGGGATGTGACAGCAGGTACCCTCCTCCCCACCAGCCTCCTGCGCACAGGCTCGTGCACCACTTGCCCAGGCTGGATTCATCTCCTGGGCAGATGGAAGTGATCTGTACTCTCTCAGCCAGTCTCATCCTGGTGCATATTCCCACAGGCACATGGGGGGTACCCCTGGTTTGCTCTGGGTCTCCAGTTTGTGGGTGACAGGGTGAGCCCCACCTTCCCTGCATCCCAGCTCTTCCCAGGCAGAGATCTTCTCTAATCCATCCTGACTCTATGTATAAAGAAGTATTTTAAAATATCCATTGTTTATTCTGCAGCAACAGCCAAAGGAGCTGCTGTGATCCATGGCATAAACATATTTTCCCAGAGTTTTTTAAACAGCCACTTGACCCGTAGGGTCTCTCCAGGGCTGGCTCTGCCTCCCCTCACCCACAGTGGCTGCTCAGGTGGGGAGCTGGGCCAGTGTTTCTGGTCAGTGGCAGGGATGGACAAGGGGAGAAGATGAAGGATGCAGCCAGGTTCTCTGGCTCCGTGGGGGCTCGGGGTGAGGCTGTGGACCAGAGGAGATGGGGGTCAGGGCTGCACTGGACGCAGCATCTCCGTGCTTCAGCTTTTCCAGCTGTAAAACTGGGACAAAGATACCGAGACACGTTATTTCCCCTGCCTTGATGGAATGCTTGGGACTCTCCCTTCCTCTCCCCAGTCGAGTCAGCTCCCTGGGAAGGGAGGAGTGCTCCGAGCTCTCCTGTCTGGGAGCAGGAGGAAAAGTCTCATGTAACTGCAGAGAGAAGGCATCAGCAGTGGTGCTTTTGGATGCTTCGACTCCTTGAGGAAGCTGTTTGTCCTGCTGTGAGCAGCATGCCTGGCTGTTACTCACTTTGACTGTGGTGGGAGTACTCCCCTCCAGGGCACAGTGATGTGGAGAGGGTCTGAACGTGCCATGAAGGACCATCTGTGGAAGAATTCACTCGGGGCTGAGTCCTGCAGTCTTTTTGGTGCCCAGGAGCCAGCACAGGGCCCAGCTCTGCTGGGTGGGCACACACTGGTCTTGCTGGGGGAGCAGAAGTGAGGACCAGGAGCAGAGGTGAGAATGGGGAGTGGAGATGAGGGTGAGGAGCCACCAGCCCCTTGTCACCCAACAGGCCCAGACATCCTGCCCCTGTGCCTGGACTCTGCCAGCTCCATCGAGCCAAGCCCAATGCCCTCCTTATCCTGGCCATTCCCACAGATGCTCTTGCTTTATTCTTCAGGCACAAAACCCAGCTGCAGCTCCATGTGCCGACACACGCTGGAGTTGTACGTGGAGCCACCTTACAAAGACAGGGGCTTTCCTGGGCACATCCTGCTTGTGCCCTGTGCCGTTGCAGCAGAGGGATGGATCACCCTGTAAATAGCAAGTCCAGGGCTCGGTCCAAGCCAGCAATTAATGCCAGAGCTGGGAACTAAATTGGGTTGCATCAAGCCCTCGTCTGACTGCTCTGAAAAACCAAAACAATCTTGTAAAGATCAAGCTTGTAAAAACGGGACTCTGTTTTGCTAGCTCATGAATGGGAAGAGATGCCAACTGGATAATTTTTTACACATATCTTTTTTCCTCTTTGTCAACATTCTCCCATTTGGCTAAAACTTCAAAATGCCTTATTTGGAGAGCGCCTGTCTTAGAAGTTCCAGTATTTGTATAAATAGCTGATAGTGAAAAAATTACCCGTTCTGGAGTCTGCCCAGGAGCCTTCAGGAGGAGCGGAGCTGGGGGCAGCGATGGGGCAGAGGCTGCTGGGGCTCTGGAATTGCCCAGTGCCTTCCAGTTTGAGGTGGCTCCCTGCTGCCATGTGTGAGTGGAGAAGGATATGTGGGTGGGGGTCTCCAGAACCCCAGCACCCACCCAAAAGCAGGAGAGGGAGCAGCAAAGCTCTGCCAATTCTCCATCAGCTGGGAAGGGGTGTTTGAGCAATAAATGTGGAAGTGAAATAGTGACTGTGGGACTCCCTGGATGTTGCTTCTTGGAGCAGGGCTGTCATCTTGCCATCCCTCTGCTGATGTTGGGGGGATAGGGGTGTCAGTGTCCCCACCAGGGACAGCCTGCCCTGCCCAAGGAGAGCCTGAGCAGGGTGAGGTGTGTACAGAGAGGGGCACCTGGCAAAGTCCTCGGGAGAGGCGTGAGGGGTTTAGAGCAAGGGGCCTGGGGTGAGATGCTGAGGTGCGGGGAGAAGGATGGGGGCACACAGTGAGGGGTGCAGGGCGAGGGGTGCACGGAGAGGAACCGGGGGACATGGCCAGGGGCTGGTGTGTGCATGGCGCGGCTCCAGGTGCGTGGAAAACAAGGGCGGACGGCGCGGGACCGGGACACAGGGTGATGGGCGCAGGACAAGGGACTGTGGGGTTGCCGAGGGGAGTGGGTCGGGCCGGGGGGTGCCCGACCCGGGGGGGAGGCGGTGCCGCAGCCCTTTCTCCTTTCATTGATCTCCGGAGCGGGGCAGCCCGGGGCCGCCCCGAGCCTTTAAAGGCTCCTCCTCCAGGCAACGTCCCGGGGAGCGGCGCGGAGGGGAGCCCGGCCCCGCCGCAGCCCCGCCGGCCCGCCCCGACGGCAGCTCCGGGCTCCGGCGGCGGCGGCGGGGGCGCAGGGCCGGGGTTTGCGGGGAGGGAGGGAACGGGGGTGGCCCCCAACCGGGCCGAGATGACCCCTCTGCCCGCCGGCAACGGCAGCGCCTGGGGGGCGGCAGAGCTCGGCAGCGGCAGCAACTGCAGCGGGGCGACCAGTCTGAGCAGGCAGTGGGCAGTGGGAGCTGCCCTCAGCCTCACCGTGCTGGTCATCGTGGCCGGCAACTTGCTGGTCATCGTGGCCATCGCCAAGACGCCGCGGCTGCAGACCATGACCAACGTCTTCATCACCTCGCTGGCTTGCGCTGACCTCATCATGGGCTTGCTGGTGGTGCCGCCGGGGGCCACCATCCTGCTGAGCGGCCACTGGCCCTACGGGACGATGGTGTGTGAGCTGTGGACCTCGCTGGACGTGCTGTGCGTCACGGCCAGCATCGAGACACTGTGTGCCATCGCTGTGGATCGCTACCTGGCCATCACATCGCCGCTGCAGTACGAGGCGCTGGTGACCAAGGGCAGGGCACGGGCTGTGGTGTGCCTGGTGTGGGCTATCTCTGCCTTCATCTCCTTCCTGCCCATCATGAACCACTGGTGGCGGGACGGGGCGGACGAGCAGGCGGTGCGCTGCTACGACGACCCACGCTGTTGCGACTTTGTCACCAACATGACCTATGCCATCATCTCCTCCACCATCTCTTTCTACGTGCCCCTGCTTGTTATGATCTTCGTCTACGTCCGTGTCTTTGCTGTGGCCACGCGTCACGTCCAGCTCATTGGCAAGGACAAGGTGAGGTTCCTGCAGGAGCCCCCCAGCCCCAGCTCCAGGAGTGGCCGGCGGAGACGGCCCTCCCGACTGCTGGCCATCAAGGAGCACAAGGCGCTCAAGACCCTGGGCATCATCATGGGCACCTTCACGCTCTGCTGGTTGCCCTTCTTTGTGGCTAACATTATCAAGGTCTTCTGCCGGCCCCTGGTGCCTGACCAGCTCTTCCTCTTCCTCAACTGGCTGGGCTACGTCAACTCAGCCTTCAACCCCATCATCTACTGCCGCAGCCCCGACTTCAGGAGCGCCTTCCGCAAGCTGCTGTGCTGCCCGCGCCGCGCTGACCGCCGCCTCCACGCCGTCTCGCAGGACCTGCACCGCTGCCCCTGTGCCTTCAGCCCCCAGGGGGGTCCCTCGGAGGACACCAAGGTGGCAGCCCCCGGGCACTCTGGGGAGGACGGCGAGGCTCAGGGCAGCAGCAGCAGCAGCCACTGCAGCAGCCAGACGGAGGAGACCAGCCTGTCCCAGGGCAGCGGCCACCGGCAGCGGCCCCTGGGCGAGTCCCAGCCACAGGGCACCCAGACCACGCTGTGCTCGCAGCTTGATGAGTAGGTACCTGCAGGTGCTTGCTGAGGGGGCCTGGGGGATTGGCCCTTTGGGGTGGGAGCAGAAGGGTTGAAGAGAGACCAGCCCTTTGGGGGGGCTGTCGATGGTGGGTCTGGGGGGAGGCAGTGCCCAGAGCCAGGGGGGAGGCAGTGCCTGGAGTGTATGAAGTGCAGGACAGGGAACCACTGCCCTCTGTCTTTAGATTCCCTTGAAATCCCAGCTCCTTCACTGGGCTGCAAAACTGGGGTCCCAGCCCAGCCCTACCTTTTCTGGGGAAACCCTCAGCCTGCAAGGACGGGGTCTGCTCTGCCTGGGTAAAGAAGAGCTGGTGGTGAAGAGGGAAGAAAACCAGAGGAACAGGAATGTGTCCCAAAGCCACAAATTCTCCCCCTTCTCCCCTGGCTCCCACTTTCTGCTGTTAAAGAAGGAAAACATGGGGAGTCCCCCAGCCGTGAGGCAGGTGGGGGGTTGCTGTCTCCAAGCAGGGCTTTGTGGGTCTCATTGCCCTCTGACAGGGTGATATTCTGGGGAGGGAATTGGTTTAATCCCTCTCAGTCCCTCACTGCCATCAGCCCTGCTGGTGGAGATGGGTTCCCCGGAGCTGACAGCCGGGTGCCAGGGAAGAGGATGGCTCTGATCCTTTTTGAATCTTCTGGTTACTGTGGATTTTAATGGACTTTCTCTGGTCCGAGACTCCTCCTGGCACCCAAAGGCAGGAGCAGTCCCTTGCCAGCTCTGTGCAGCAGAGATGGGCAGAACGAAGTGCTAGAGGGTGTTTTCTGAAGTCGCATGTTCTGGGGAAGGATTGATCCATCTGAGGAACACGGGATGGTAAATGGTGGGGATGGTCTGGGCTTTTCACGCCCTGTGCTCTCCTGTTCCAGGTTTGCCGGCAGAGAGACGCCAGCGGGTCCTTCCGTCTGACTGGGAGCAGCCGAGAGCCAGGCAGAGAGTGAGTGCCTGGTGCTGGCGACACGGTCGGGGCCATCGTCCCTCGCTGTGTCTCCTCTGCCCGCCTTGGCTGCTGCCTTCCCTGGGGGAGCACAGCCTTTGGCCGCCCCGCAGGCAGCTGCCTGCTCTTGGGCATGTGAGCCTGGCGGCAGCCCGGCTGCCTACTGGCACCCCCTTGCCTGCCCCAGGGTGCTTTAACCCCTCCTTGGCTTGTGGGCTGGTGGAGCCCCAGACCTTATACAGGGTGCTTTTTGCCCAGTTCCAGCTCTGAATCTCCCTTCCCTGCTCACTGCTCCCCTTTCTCCCGGGGTGGGGGCTCTGGGGTCCCCATCCCTCTGCAGCTGCAGGGGCTGAGCTCAGTGGGTGATGCTGCGTCTCATCCTACCCTCCTCTTGCAGGGCCGGGCGTTGCAAAGGGGACAGAGGAGCCGTGCTGGGGGTGACGGCGCTGGAAGGACTCTCCGGTGCTGACACCAAACTGGAGAGGGGAGGGGGCTGTCCCTCCGGGGCGCTTGGGGTCATAGCAGGGCCTGAGGAGCCAGCTCCTCCATGCCATTGATGCTGGAGAGCTGGAGCCAGCTGGAAAAAAGCTCCCAAGTCACTCACCAAGAGGCAGCTCAGCCTCAGGGATGTGCCTGTGCTCCCCATGCAAACAAGGGATGAGCTCCCACCCCAGGGTGCTTCCTGGTGTGGCCGGCATCGGGATGCCCTGGCCAGTGACTCTGTTCTCCCAAAGGACCCTGTCGTCTGGGCTCAGAAGGGTTTTGCACAGTTGGTCGGGAAGGGGAGAAGAGCCTCCTGCAGCCATGAGCCCTTTCCAGGGTCTCCACTCCATCCCTGTCACAGCCGGGGGGCTGGGTCCCAGCCTGTCCCAGCCTGTCCCAGTGCTGGGTGTGATCCCGGGAGCTGCAGATGATACCTTTAGTGAAGGAAAAGTGCAGGGGAGACTGGGAAAAAAAATGTGAATTTTACTCTTCTCAAATCAACTCGTTTCTTCCTCTCCGTTTGGGGCAGATGCCCAGGTTTCTGTACCTTTCAGGGGTGGTGGGGTTTGTTTAGATGGAGCTGGAGGAGTCACAGCGGGTTTTAGCAGGGAGAGCATCTTCGTGGGGGCAGAGGGTCACCCCGATGCCCCTCTGCGTTGCTCTGGGTCCGTGGGGCGGTGGGCTGAGGGCAGGGGGGGAATCTGCTCTGGCTTTAAACCCCATTTGTGCTGGCGGCGCGGTGGGAGGGGGCGGCAGAGCCTGTCCCCCTTCTCCCTGCTGACAGTGGGGACCAGGTGGGAGCTTACCTTGGTGGCCGTGCCCACGCCATGTGGTGACTTTTGGGGATGATGATGGTTGTAAATATGTCATGGTGACTGTAAAGTTTTTTTGGTCCTGTTTTGTCTCCCCACTGTGTAAAATAAACCTTCAAAACTCTGTGACGCCCTCGAATCTGTGCTGAGCAGGGGGACACTGCTTCCACCTTCCCTTCCTGAGGGGCTGCCCATGGCTCAAGGGTGCATGTGTCCCCCGCTGAGGGGACGCTGTCCAACGCCAGCCCAGGAGCTGCTCCTTAGTCCCCTGTGTTAATGAGTAACTTCCCAAACAGCAGGCAAGCCCCTGGCAGGGAGTGAAGGGGGGTTGTCCCAGGGAATGGGGGAGAACCCATGTCTCTGAGTGTCCCTCTGGCAGGGCTTGTGTCCTCATCTCTAATCAAGCTCAGGTTGGCTCAGATGGGTGTCCTCATTTGTGGTAGGTCCTCCTAGGGGTGTGCAGTGATGAGGAGGTGGTGGGTGCTTTGGTGTCACCTGCTCCCCCCCAAGCACCTGAGCTGCATTCCCAAACTGCTCCTCCCTGGGCTGCCCCTTCTCTTTATTAGCAGCTGGTGCAGGCACTGCTTGCTCTCTTGGTGCTGCTCTTCCTGGCTGGGTATGGTCTCTGGGGTGGCTGCTCCTAGAGGAGGGGGGCAGCAGCTTCCTCTGATACCCCAGTCCCCATACTGGGCTGGGCTGTGCTGTGCTGCGCTGCGCTGCTGGGTTAGACATGGGTGCTGGGAAAGCCCTGCTGGATTTGGAGGTCTCCAAGTGCTCTCTCTCTCAGAGAGGCTTCCCTGAGTCTTTAGCTGCTCTGGTGAGCCAAAGCTGTCCTGCGCAGGGGGTCCTGTGCTACCTTTGCTTATAGTGTTCCCCTGCTCCAGGAGAGCTGCTCATGCTGCTCTTAAACATGGTTTTGCCTATAAAGGCATTTTAGCAGTTTTCCATTTCCCTGGATGATTTTATCCTGCCCTGAGTATGCTACCCTTGCCAAAGGGGTGCTGGTCCAGCTGCTGTCCTGGCTCTGGGCTTTTGGGACTGGAGAGTTTGTTCTCCATGCTCCAAAGTCATGTTTCTTCCTTGGGCTTCTGCTCCAGAGCAGCCAAATGTTCTTTTCTCTGGTGTTTGTCTCTCAGGAGCTGGTTCTTGCTGCTGGTGTTGGACTTGCTGTGGAGGATGAGCAGCTCCTCTCCCTTCGCCAGGACTCTGTCAGAGGAGCAGCCCGTTGCTGCCCTGTGGGGTATGGAGTTGATGGCAGGAGCAAGTTGGGGGGACAGTGGCCATGCCTTGGGGGCAGCCAGGGTGGGTGTGCAAGGGGTTGAGTCCCCCTTTTGCCTTGGCTTTTTCTCACCTGAGGCTTTTATGGGGAGAAGCACACATGGGCATAGGTGGATGCTGCGTCCCTGCAGGCTGCCAGCTGAACAGGGACACCCGAAGCTGTGTGGTGAAGGAGGAGGATGACTTCCTGGAGCACCTGGTCCTGCTGACAACGGTGAGACTCGAGCCTTGCTGAAGAGCCCCTTAGAGCCAGCCCGTGCCCCAGCAGTGATGGCCAGGTTCCCTGCCATGGGGTCTCTGCTTGGCTCTGCAGATCTGCTTGGGGGCTGATGCTGGGGACGAGCTCCACGTGGTGGCTGTCGATTCCAAAAACACCTATGGAGACCACAAGCCTGTACCTATCGCGGCGCTGAGGACCTCAGTGCTCCCCATGGTAAGGGCAGCCCATGGCACAGCATGCAGCCCCCGGCACAGCATGCAGCCCCCTGCCTGTGGGGTGATAACTTCACCCCAGACTGGGGCTGGGGGGGGCTCTGAGCTTCCACTCTTTGCAGATCAGCCTCAAAGGTCTGGAGCTGGTCCCTCCCGTTACCTTTATCCTCAAGTGTGGAGATGGGCCCGTCTATCTCAGCGGGCAGCACATCACCCGTGAGTGTCAGCACGTGGGCTGGGGGCTGCTCGGGGGCTGCTCTGTGGGTCCCACGGTGGCTTTAGTGGCAGCTGGTGCCCTCCAAAGGGCTGCTTCACCCTGGGATGGAGGGATTGCTGGTCTGGGGGTGGGAATTAATGTTTGTTTACATTCATGGGCTCAACACAGCAGTCTGTGCCAGGCTCTTCCCTCTGCCTGTGCTGCTGTGGGGTGGGATGGTGTCTCTCCCCGCTCCCAGCATGTCTGGGCTGTGGGTGCAATCAGTAGGGGTTTCTGCTCCCCACGATGGGTCAGGGGCCTCCACTCCCACTGCAGCCCTGCGTCTCCTCTCCCCAGTGGAAGATGATGCCGAGTCTGAAGCCCATGAGGAAGAGCTTTTGGAGGAAGATGTAGGCGATGAGGAGAATGACGGAGCATCATAGAGTAGTGGAGAAGACTTTGTGGCTCTGGGAGTGGAGCTGAGGTGATGGTGATGGTGGGGACACCCCACACCAGGAGCTGCAAGTGCCTCCTGCCAAATGTGATGGATCCTTGTAGGGGGACACAAAACATCTGGGCTTTGGGTACCATCCCTTGTCTGCTCTTCTTGCCCCCTCCATTCCTGCTGTGCCCCTAAAGATGTTGTTCTTCCCTCTTTTATTGCAATAACAAATGGGAAAGTGCAAATACTCTGGAGTCAGTCTGGACTGTACTCTCTCCTGCCATCCCAATCTCCCCTCCCTCCCTGACTGCTGCCTCCTCTTGGTAAAACAAATTCCACGTGTGTAATAGCCGTGATGCTGGGGGCCATGCTGCTAATCTGTGGGGCTGAGTGGGGCAGAGGTCCCGGGAAGCATCCCCCACTCCCCTGCCTACTCCCAGGATGGGGCCTCTGGGTGTCTCCCAGCCCCAGCATGTCTGGAGGATGGAGGCTGCTCTGTGCTCTGGCTCAGGGCTTGTGTGTCCACATACACTCAGTCATCTCCTCATGAGGAGGAAAACGATGCTCTGGGGCCGAGATGCTCATTTTCCCCCTTCTAATGGTCCTTTGGTTCCGGTAGGAATCGCTCCTGCTGTCGCCAGCCTGGATCAGCAGGACAAAGTTCTGTTGCCATTTTCATGGCAGCCTCTGGAGAAATGCAGCCAAAAGCTGCCCAGAAGCAGCAGCAGCCGAAATGATATAATTAAAACTCCTAATTGAGAAAATTGCCCAAATCCATTATGTGCATGATATCAGCCAGCAGCCAGGTTGACTTTACAGGGGAGCCCTGAACCTGGAGGCGGACGGGCTGGGAAGGGAGCACACAGGTCTCTCTTTATTTTCCCCACTTACAGCACAAAAAGCTGCAGAGATGAGCTGATGAGGGGGGATGCAGCGGGGGGGTGTGGTGTGTGTGGAATTGCTGTCGCCACACTGTAATGGCTTGGGAGAGGCTGGAGATGGGCATGGGTGGAAACAGCTCTGCCAGCCCTCACGGGCTGCTGCCCAGCCCCACATCACCGCCCCCAGCATGGGCTGTGCCTGGCCCTGGGGACGTGAGGGGACACCAGGGGACAGGATCGCAGGGCCATCACACACAGACTTTGCTCCAGGAAGAGATTTTTCTCGGGCATCACCTCCCACAAGGCAAGTGTGTGCCCTGAGCCCCCTCCCCATGTGATGATTTGAGATGTGCCCTGGGAGGGAGCTGAGAGCCCCAAACTCTGTGAGCGAAAGAATGGGGAGAGCAAAAATATGAGAAATTAACTCTTCTGGCTTTTTCCCTGCCCTCGCCTTGCTCCCAGCTCATGTGACTGTGGGTGCATGAGAGAGCACTAGAGCCACAAACACTGTGTTTTTCACCGAAACAGGTGATTCTGGCTGATTTTTTCCCCCACTGGGATTGGCTCTGGGATGTGTCACTGCTCTGAGCCACTCAGTGTGACAGTGTCTTGCCAGGGAGCGAGAGCTCTTCCTTGTACCCTGCTGCCAGGGCTGCTGAGGTTGAAGGTGCCTTGGTGGGGCCAGAGCCCCCCCACTGCCCATACTGGGGGTGTTCTGTGGGTGCTGGGCAGAGGCAGGGGTGCTGGCTGTGGAGGAGCAGGAATAAAAACCAGTGAATTCATTGCTCCTAATTCCTTGGGCGGGGAAGGGGCTGTGCAGTGGGAAGGTCGCTGAGTGCTGGCTGCTTGGTTCGAGCCCCCAGCATCATTAAGACCTCCTGCTGGGTGCAGAGCCCTGTAGAGACATCCAGGAAGAAAAGAAGCACAGAGCAGATGAAGCTTTGGAGCACCACTGGGCGGCACAACTTAATTCTCTGCTGCTGGTGCTTCCTTTGGAAAAGTGGCCCTTGGTCTGGGGATGCGTTTTGGGGCTGAGGACGTGTTTCAGGAGGAGGCTTCTGCGCACGGTAATTTATTTATGGGGGGATTTTTACCTGCTGAGGCTCCACTGGCATATTCCCTCCCTGAGCAGAACGAAGAGCAGCACAGAGCTGGCTGGGGGTGTGTGTGTGTGTGTGTGGGGGGGGTGTGTGGGGGCAATTGCACAGCTTCAGATTCAGCAGCCAATGTTTGATAAGAGGGGCTTTACTCCCAAACACCTCTTCTGCCTCCAAGAGCATCCTCTGAGGTGGGGTGCAGCAGGAAGTTGATATAAAAACCCAGTTAATTTAAATTCAGACTGTGGGGCTTTTGGGGAGCTGCTGAGACGTGTTGTGAAACTGTGTCTGGGCAAAGCTCTGCCTTGGGTTCCCCAGGGGACTTCCAAAATCTTTGGTCTTAGTAAATCAGGTACGTGGGGGATTAAGGGTGAAATAACGGCTGGAACAGAGAGAAATAAAGAGGGTGGCAAGTCCCGTGCTGGGAAAGAGTGGGAGATAATATATGGAAATAGCCTAGGAAATTAAAGTTGTACCGCAGCAGGAGGTGAGATGGTTCAGTGGGCAGGGGGGAAGCAAGAATGCAGGAGCAGCCCATGCTGGGGGTCCTGGGGGTGCAGCAGCAAGCACAGCTTGGGGGACCTGGCAGCCTGAGCGGGTAAGGACCTGTCAGCCAGGACTGATGGAATCTTTACTCCTGAATTTTCTCCTTGCCCCCCCCAGTCCATTCCCCTCACAGCTGATTATGTGGAAACCCGGGGCTGCTTTCAGCAGGACGGTGGGAACACCTCGGTGGAGCCCTCCCTGAACCAGAGCAGCGACACAACCCGGGCTACGGCCAGACCCAGCATTTGAGGAGAGCCTGGTTAATCTCATTAGGGGGATGGATGAGCTGGGTGCAGGCACACAAGGCTTTGAGGCTGCAAAAAAAAAAGTAGCAGAGCATCTTTATTCGTTTATCCATTAACGTCCTTCGTTATTTCCAGAAACATTAGGAGCTATTTTCTGGCTCAGCTGCCGCTTCCCTGTCCCTTCTGCCAGCAGCCTTCGGCAGGGCTGGGGCAGAGGCAGAATTTGCTCCAAATGCTTCATCTAGAGGGGTGTTGATGAGACCAGGTTTGGGTAAGTGCTTCCCTTGAGCCCACCGTCAGTCCCGCTGCTTTTCTCCTTCTCCTCTTCCCCGCCTCCAGCCCATCACTGCTGCCCAGCCCGGGGCTGTCCCTCCCCGTCGATGCAGGGCTGCTCTCCAGCATCCACCCTTTTCCAAGCCTGATTTTCCCATTCCCCTCCCCAGGAGCCCACAGGATGAAGCTGCTGTCCTGCAGAGCCTCCCTGGCTGTGGGGCAGGGTCCTGTGCAGCAGTCAGAGGGGACAGCCCCAGCAAGGCTGTGATGAGGAGCAGGATGTGCCCCATGGACACCTGATACTGGAGACCAACAGATTTTTGGGGTGCTGAGGCTGGTCAAGACAGGGATTTTCTTGCCTCCCTGCGGTTGGCAGGCAGAGGGGCTCAGCCTCAGGCATGGCAGGGGATGGGGACGTGACCAATGACACCGTCTATGAGCTGGCCCTGCAGAACCACTCCAACGCCAGCGCGCAGTTCACTGGGGTGCAGCTCATCCAGTCCTTCAAGCCCCTCATCATCCCCTGCTACGCCCTGGTTGTCCTCGTCGGCATCGTTGGCAACTACCTGCTCCTCTACGTCATCTGCAAGACCAAGAAGATGCACAACGTCACCAACTTCTTCATCGGGAACCTGGCTTTCTCCGACATGCTGATGTGTGCCACGTGCGTGCCCTTCACCCTGGCCTACGCCTTCAACCCCCAGGGCTGGGTTTTTGGGAAGTTTTTGTGCTATTTCGTCTTCCTGATGCAGCCCATGACCGTCTACGTCTCTGTCTTCACGCTCACGGCCATTGCAGTTGACAGGTAAGTGCTGATGGGGTGGGGGTCCAGATCCATCCCCCCACCCTTGTCTACACAATCTGCCGTTTGCTCAGCTTGGGATTTTGAGCGCCAAACACTCAAAATTGGAAAAGGAAGTGGCCAGGGGATCTTTGCAGTCTCTCAGAACATCCTGCAGCCTGTTCTTTCTCCCCAGGGCTCGGCCCCGGGGGGGAGGAGGCGCAGGGGGGCTGGTGGGGCTGCTGTTGTGCATTGAGAAGTGATGTTGAGTGGTTTTGTGCTTGTCTGCATGAAGCCATCTCCACCCAAATCTGGCTCACCCACGGCCAGCTCTGTGTGTGTCTCTGGCCAGCACAGCGCTCGTGCTGGGGCTGCTGAAGCTTAGACCCCATTCTCCACTCTTTGTTGGATAAATTTCCACCCAAATCAGGC
This sequence comes from Nycticryphes semicollaris, assembly GCA_013400055.1. Lineage (NCBI taxonomy): Eukaryota > Metazoa > Chordata > Aves > Charadriiformes > Rostratulidae > Nycticryphes > Nycticryphes semicollaris. The sequence goes on from VXBJ01006944.1 coordinate 36,200, forward strand.
TGTGTTCTGGCCCCAGGGCGGAGAGCACTTGTGCATCCTGAGTGTGCCCAGGCAGGGGATGAGGCGGGGTGGGGTGGGGGGTGTTTATAAAAAGAAATATGTTTCCATAGAGATCTCCTCTCATAAAAGATTCTGCCAACCCTGCGGGGATGGGTGCGATGCTGGCAGGTTCAGAGAGACAGGCTGTGAGAGGGATACTCTGTGCCAGGCAGAAGTGACCCAGTGCTTCCATGGCCCCATGGCAGGGCCAGGGAACATGGTTGTCCCCCTTGTCCCCAGCTACCCCTTTCCCAGCAGCAGCTCCCACAGCCCCTCATGCCCTTCTGTCTCCATTAGGTGCCCAGGAAGCACCATGGGGGTGTCCAGGGCTCAGTGCTCCCCGTTTCTCTCCTCACAGGTACTACGCCACCGTGCACCCTCTGAAGAAGCGCATCTCGGTCACCAGCTGCATCTCTGTGGTGGGGGGCATCTGGCTGCTCTCCTGCGGGCTGGTGGCCCCCGCCATCGCCCACACCTACCACGTGGAGTTCCGGCAGGAGGGCTTCGCCATCTGCGAGGAGTTCTGGATGGAGAAGGAGACGCAGCGCCTGGCCTATGCCTATGGCACCCTCATTGTCACCTACATCCTGCCCCTCTCCGCTGTCTCCCTCTCCTACATCTGCATCTCGGTGAAGCTGAGGAACCGGGTGGTGCCAGGCCACCCCACCCAGAGCCAAGCTGAGTTCGACCGCCTGAGGAAGAGGAAGATTTTCCGCCTCATTGTGCTGGTGGTGGCAGCTTTTGGGATCTGTTGGCTGCCCATCCACGTCTTCAACATCATCCGGGACATCGACATCAACCTCATCAACAAGCACTATTTCCTCCTCATCCAGCTGCTCTGCCACTGGTTTGCCATGAGCTCCTCCTGCTGCAACCCCTTCCTCTATGCCTGGCTCCACGACCGCTTCCGTGGGGAGCTCCGCAAGATGTTCTCCTGCAAGAGGAAGATCATCCCCGCCAAGAGCTGTGGGGCTGCTGGCGGCATGCTCTGAGCCCAGTGTCCCCCTCCCTGGACCCTCTTCCATGGCAGTGCTCCGAGCCTGACATCCCCAAACCCTCCATGGTCATGCTCTGAGCCCAACATCCCCCTCCCCAGACCCTCCATGGTCATGATGGTGCGAGCCTGGTGTCCCCCTCCCTGACCTTCCTCCATGGCTGTGCCCTGAGACCGGTGTCCTGCTCCCCAGGCCCTCCATAGCCCTGTGCTTCGTCCCCCTCATGGCAGAGCTCCCCAAGGGATCGGGAATGCCCATCCTGCCCAAGGGACCAGAGGAGAACAGGGTCCCCCTGCCCACCCAGGGGTTTGCAGCACTCCCTGCAGCATCCCTTTCTTAACCCGAGCTCCCTCTGCCTCCAGGACAGCAGCCGGCACGAGTAAAAATGCGTTTGCTGCAGCTTTTTCCTGTGAAGTCACCCCAACTGCGCACCCCCAGCCCCAGCTAAACCAGTGCCTCCCAAGAGGGGGTCTGGAAGGGAGACCTGCAGCGCGGGGAGCGGGGCAGAGGGTCCCGGGGAGCAGGGGGTGGGATGGGATGGGATGGGACAGGGGAGCAGATCTCCTGGAACTGGGAGAGGAGGGGGTTGGCAGGCTCTGTACTTTGCTTTGGGACCTCGCGGTGTCGTTATTCTAAATTAATGGTGATGGGCAGGCAAGGAAGCGGGTGAAAAGCGTTTTGGTGGAGTGACGGCTGTGCCCGTGTCATTAAATGAATCACAGGGCCCTGATTGCGTCGGGGTGACGGGAACAGCATTTCTCCTGCCAGAGCGGTTTCGGGGAAGCGCCAGTACTTTTCCAACAGCCTCACAGCGGGCAAGGGACAGAGCCAACACCAGGACAGGTCATCACCCTGCAGTCCCTACAGCCCCCCAGGCTGCTCCCTGTACCCCTGGGCACACACCTGCCTGCACACACAGGCTCCTGCAGCCCCCTCCCCACTGTGCAGATACAGCCCCACGTGTGCACAGAACAGCCCCCGCCCCCCCATACACACACATACACCCCTGTGCACACACATGTGCCCATTCACACACCCCTGTACACATCTGTACATGTCCACACCTGTACATGCACACCGGTATGTGCCACACGTATATGTACATACCTGTGCCTCTACCTGTGCACACCTGTACATGCACACCTGTATGTGCCACACATGTATGTACATACCTGTGCACACCTGTAGATACCTGTGCATGCTACACACCTGTACCCACCTGTACATACACACCTGTACATGCCACACAAACCTGCACACACCTGTACATGCCACACACCTGTACTCACCTGTGCACACACCAGTATGCACACACCTATATATAAACACCTGTACATACCACACACCTGTACACATCTGTACATACACCCCTGGACAAACCTGTACTCACCTGTACACACGCACCTGCACACACCTGTACTCACCTGTGAACACACCAGTGCCCACACACCTGTGTATAAACACCTGTACACACCTGTACATACCACACACCTGTACACACCTGTACATACCACACACCTGCACATAAACACCTGTGTACATACACCTGTATGACCTAGGCCCCGCCCAGGTCCCGCCCACTCCCGGCCACGCCCCCTACAGACCCCGCCCCGTGCTCTCGCGAGAGGGGCGGGGCGGGCGGGAGCGCACCGGGCCGCGCACCGGCATCTTCACCTCTCGCTCCCGTTCCCCTCCGCTCTCTCCCGCTCCCGCCGCCATGTCGGGCCCGGTCCCGGCGCCGGCCTGGGTGCCCACCCATGTGCAGGTGACGGTGCTGCGGGCGCGGGGCCTGCGGGCCAAGGCGGCGGCGGGGGGCGGCGGCAGCGACGCCTACACCGTGATGGCGCTGGGCCGCGACAAGTTCTCCACCTCGGTGGCGGAGCGGTGCCAGGGGCAGCCGCTGTGGCGGGAGGAGGCCACCTTCGAGCTGCCGCCGCCGCCGCGGCCCGCCGCCCTCCGCCTCACCGTGCTGCACCGCGCCCTCGTCGGCCTCGACAAGTTCCTGGGACGCGCCGAGGTGGATCTGGCCGCCCTGAGGGCCGATGGCGGTCGGCGCCACTGCAGGTGGGCCCCGGGGGCGGCGCGGGGGTCTGGGTCTGTCGGGGAGAGGGATGGGGAGTTGTCTGTGGGTCCCATAGGGGCCACGGAGAGGGTTGGGGGCGCGTCTGTGGGTCCCACAGGGAGCCTGGATTCTGGTGGGGGAACCCAGGGGATGGCTCTGAGCCCCCTGCAGGGGTGAGGGGATCCCTGCGCCCCATGGGGACCTCTCAAGCCCCATGAGCAGCAAAAGGGTGATCCCTCAGGGCAGGATCCCTCCTGGTATGGGGTTGGCCCCCCATGGCTCCGAGGTGCCAGCCCCCCTGGAAGAGACAAGGGGTCCTGTGGCAGCTGGGCCAGCGTGGGGCAATGTGGCTGGTGCCTTTTTGGCTGGTCCTGCCATGGGTTTGGGTTTGACTTCTTATATATATTTACCTGGGAGTGCTGAGAGTGCACACTGGGGACAGCAGGGTTCACCCAGGAAACTTTGTGTATTAAAAACACCTTCACCTCCCCCAGAGAAGGAACACAGGCTGCAGGCAGCTGTTTGTGTATTTTAATTAATAAATACCTAGCAGGAGCCCAAGCGTGTGTAAGAGCAGATAATTCAGCGTTACACGGGCTGGCTTCGCTGTTGTCAGCAGGACACTGAGCTGGGGGACTCGTCCTTTAACGCCAGCCCTGTGTCACACTCCCTCCTTTGAACATAAACACTGGGACCGTGCCCTGAAATCGCGGGGGTGGTTACTGGGAGGGTTTTAGTGGGAGTCAGCAACCTTGTAATGTGGGTGGTGAGTCACCTTCCTCTTCTCTCACCTTCCTCCTCTCCCTCACCTGGGCACATACAGGTATTTACAGCAGCTGGGCCAAAGCCGTGTCTTGCCTCGTGTTCCCTAACGAAGCTGTCAGGGCCTTAATTACAACCTGGCTGCCATTTAGGCTGTGTCAAGCACTAATGTGTTTACAGCATGGAGTGTGATGTGCCACGTTTTGGGGAGCCAGCCCTGTGAGGACAGTGCCACCGGCCTCCCGCGCTGGCTGCTCTGTCAGACATTGACTGAAGGAAAATAGAGGAAAGGCAATAAAACCCCTAACTTTGATGCTTCTGGGAAAATTCCTGGTATTTCAAGTTGTTAGTGCTGTCCTCCCACCCTGTGGTTTTCTGTTTGAAGCCCATCACTGCAGGCTGTAGCGACATTACCTGTAAAGGGCTGGTTTGATTTGGAGAACAAATGCCTGCTGATTGACAGGGGCACAGTAACATGGTAAATGAAATTAATAAGGTTTTGTAGTTTGGGGGCAGGTTGTCAGTGTGTTATTGACTGTTCTCAAAGCCACGGCTACATTTCGGTGTGAAGCCACCTTTTTGCTGAACACACAGTTTGTGGTTTGGATGCTGTTTGAAACGGGGGCTGCTCTTTCCCTGGGGCAGGGTGAATTGTTGTGACAGTGTACAGCGCAGGACGCTCCTAGAAATCAGGCGATTTAGAACAAAAGTGCCCAGTGCTGGCTTGCATTAAAGGGAATGGGCTCGTGCTTCCCCTGCTGCCGCCTGACAGAGCCTGATGTCTCATAAAATTCCTTCCCTGGTGCTGCTGTAGCTTTGGGTGTGAACACCAGACTGGAGCGTGGTGCTCGGGGGTTCGTTTCCTTCTGAAGTGTTCTTCTGCAGCAGATTCCTCGATTCATCTCCTTCAGCAAATCTTCATTAGTTTTGAATCTTCTCGGAAGCAAAATCCCCCCGTTCCCATTCTCTTTCGTTGCTTCCAGTGCACCTTCAAAGGGCTGAAGAGCAGTTTTGAGGGAGAGGCAGATTTGCATGCTCTGCTCCCTCCCTTTATTCCCAGTTACCAGCTGGTGAGGAGGAAGAAGCTGGTGTTTCCCAGGTGGCTTTTCCTATCGGTTCTGTGGAGTCGGGAAGTCTGTGGCTCCAGGGGCAGACACAAATATTGGTGTGCAGGGCTGATAATTTTCCTTGCTGGCCCTAATGTGGTTTGTGTGTCATTGAGTGGTAAATGAACGCATGTGGCAGCAGTGGTGAGCAGATTGGGGGGGGCTGCACTTTAGGATAACCCAGCACTTAATTAATATGCGGTGCTTAATATCCCGGAGCTGCATTTGGGAAGGGATAAGGGACTGTCTGTAAAGAACGTCCTTCCTGGTGAGGAGTGAGTGGAGATCCCTGGACTGTAAGGCTTCGTTTGGCTCTTGCTGTGTTGATTAGGGGTTCCTGAGCTAAAGAGGCATTAAGCAACGAGGAGCCGCTGGAATGAAAGGTATGAGGGCGTGTGGGAGCTGTCTGGTACCAGTGTTGGCTCCAGCTGCTTTCCAGCCCACTTCAAAGTCCTCTTCGAATTTCGGAAGCCAGATAAAAGGACAGAAGAGAGTGGCTAAGCTGAAATACAGGAATTCCATGTCGTGGGTTTTTTTTTTTCTTTCCTTATTTTTCTTTTTTAACCCTTTCTGGTCTGGGTTTTAAAACAGATTTTACTAATAACATTCTATTTATGATAAGAAATGTTTTCTTTGGCACCTGGGGCCATATGATTATGATGTAGTTGTAAGATTAAAGGCTTTTTTTTGTTTGTTTGTTTGTTTTTCCCTGCTGTAGGTTGTTTTTTTTCAAACATAAACACCCTCTGTTGCTGTAAATGACCTGTGCCTCTCAAGAGCTTGTTTGTAAAAGAGATGTTGTTTCTGCAGGTGGTACAAGCTTCGCTCCAAACCAGGGAAAAAAGAAAAGGAGAGGGGGGAGATCGAAGTGGATATCCAGTTTATGAGGAGCAACCTGACAGCCAGTATGTTTGACCTGTCCATGAAGGACAAGTCCCGCTCTCCCTTTGGCAAATTCAAAGACAAGCTGAAGGGGAAGAGGAGCAGTGGCCTTTCCGACACGGCCTCGGCCATCATTCCCAGCACGACTCACTCCCCCGCTGACAGCGAAGACGAGTCGGTCGAGAAGGAGAAGGAAAAGAAGAAATCGAAGTTCAAAAGCCTGTTTTCCAAACCTGGCCTGCAGAAGACGTCCCTCTCCCAGTCCATGTCAGTCCTGCCCACCCAGCAGCCTGTCACCGAGAGGGTTCGGCTGCGGCCCAACGACTTCCAGCCGCAATGGGATGAGGAGGGCTCGGACACCTCCCCAACCTCCGAAAGTGAGTATTGGCACCGATGGGCACAAAGCCTTTCTGCAGAGGTGTGATTGCACTTCTCCCACTTTTTAAACCACTAGTTCATTTTTCCTTAATGAACGAATCCATAGAAAGTCACTTTTTTCCATGGGGGTAGGGGACCAGAAGGTTTGGAAGCGGCTGGTACAGTCACACTCGCTGTCTGTCTGTTGTCACAGTCCATCAATGACTGTGAAGCACTGAGGGTGTAGGAGGAAAGGATGTTCTTGCATCTTGAATTTCTCCGCCTTTATTTTTTTCCAGAAACGTTTGGAAATGCCCTGGAAGAGAAGTCCTCTCCTTCTCCCGTATTTAAGTCTCGTAAAACAGCAACTTTGGACAGCAGACAACTAAACCAAGTGACCACTAGCCACCCCAAGAAAGAAGGGCTCTCTTTATTCAGTGGCCTTAAATCCAAAAGCGATCCCGTTTCCAAGTCCAGTCTGTGTATCAATGGGAGCCACATTTATATGGAAGAGAGCATGACGAAGGACAACACTCCGGCCTCTTCCCCCTCTCCTCACAACTTCAGGAGGAAGCAGCTCTTTGCTTCAGAAGAGAATCTGTCTTCCAGATCTGCTAAAGTTCCCGAAGAGATGGGAAGAACCTCTCCTAGTCATGCTTTCTCTGGGTCTGCATCCTTGGAGACATTTAAATCTATGACTTTGCCATCGTACAAAATGCTTAGCAGTGAAGAGTACCCAGAAACCAGCGTTCCTCCTGCTGTTGAGGTTATTAAAGAGACCAAAAAACCAGACCACAAAAAGTCTGCCTTGCTCTCCCTGGTCACAGGGAAGAAGGAAGCAGCGAAGACCAGTGATGCTGAGAACATTCCCAACAGGACCCTGCAGGAAGAAGAAAACAAAGTTCCAGAAGAGAAGAGTGAACAGGAGACCGAGCACGTTGAACTTCCAGCAGATTTAAGCAGGGGAGGCCCTTCAGAAGAAGCTCATCACACAGAAGGTGTCTTTGCAAACAAGCAACCGCTCAACCCTTTCGAGGAAGAACGGAAACCTGAAAAAGCTGCTGTGCCGGCGAAGACCAAAGCTGTGAAGCCCAGGTCAGTGGTGTTTGCCACGGGGGCTGACAGAAATAGCCACGTGTGGGCTCCAACTGTGCTGCTTCCTGCTGCAGAGCAGTGCCTCTCACCCTGGCATCCGGCCTGTGGCAGAAGCCTTTGGCTCTGCAGGGCACCCAGTGGGGTTACACTGCCCCTTGGTAACACATAATAACTCCGAGTTATCTCTCGGTATGAAAAAGAGATGGATATAGGGATGTTCCTTGCAAGTGATGCCAAACCCATAGCTCTCTGAGTGCAGGCATCTCCGCAGGGGCTGTAGGGGTGATTTTTCTTGCTGCATCTTTAGCAAAAAACTAACATTCTTCTGAGCTTGAACGTACCCAGGGGCTGAAATGCCAGTTCTAACATCTCTACTTTTCTGTGCGTGGCTGTGGTCTTCAGAAGCGTTCATTTGGCAGCTCTTCTGCTTTTGGTCGTTGTTCACAGCAAGTTGAGGGACATTTCTCTAAACTTGTACACAAGGCTTTTTCGAAAATTCTGCTCCTTTATCCTTCATGTGTAAATACATATATATGTGTGTGTGTAAAACTGTGTTTTTATGTATATGTGGTGAGTCCACTAATAAGGCTGTGTTTTGTGTCTGTCTCTTAACTCCTTATTTGCAGTGCTTTAAACACCTTGTGTGTGAGGTGTCTCACATACTAACAAAATGGCTTGGGGTGCAAAAATTGAGATAGGCCTTAAAATCAGCATCCACCGCAGTGACCTCTGCCAGCTCTTCAGCAGCCACGTTCTGATGTAGACCCAGTGCTTGGTAAAGACATGGTTAAATAAGTTCAGTCTGTCAGAGATGCTCCAAGGTCTCTCACAAGTGTAATTCCTCTCTGGTACTAGGAGTTGATGGAGTCTGGTGCTAAAGCTTGTCTGTTCCTGCCTCGTGTTGCATCCGCAAGTGACATGCGAGTTTTTTGTCCCTTTTTGCAGACCGGGCGTGTCTTCAGAGGAGGAAACCAAAGCCACGCTTCCTACTCTCACACCTGATTCCCTCCCTGCTTTTCTCTCCGTGCAGCGTGTCAGTAGTGACAACAATCCTTTTATTTCTAAAACGGGACATAACGCCCGAGTGCCAGACTCTGAAAACGTCACCAGTTCTCCTGCATCTGTTACTCCTCCTCCTGCTTTTGCTGCCGAGCTTTTCAATGGCAAGAACCCCTTCAGTCCTGAGTGGGGCCAGGCATCTGCAGCCCTGGGTCCTGAAGGCGTTGCCTGTTTCCCTTTATCCCATCGTCTTGCAGCCTCTGGTCCCAAAATGCCTCTTCCCGGGCAGGTCTGTGGTAGCGGGAATAATCCTTTTGCTTCTGAGTGGGGGCAGAGCTTCCAGGGGCCTGGGAGCTCTCATGTGCGGGCTTCCCTGGGTCTCTCTCGCCCGCCTGCACCTTCTCTCCCCTCTGGTTGTCATTTTAATGCCAATAACCCCTTCATGTCCAAGCTTGGGTGGGAAGCGGATGTGCCAGGTTTGGAAGCTGTTGCTAGTTCTCCCCCTTTCTGCCTTCCTCATGATGAGGAAGACTCTTCCTCAGCACAACACCCGGCTGAGCTGAAACACTCTGCTCGTGACGCGTCAGGGAGCTCTTCAGATGTGGCTTTAACTAGTAATGGCAAAGTCAATGTCCCAAAGCCCCTCAGCCCCCTCTCTGACAGCCCGGCCCTGGCTCCAAAGCAGCAGCGGGATTCTCCCCAGGCTCAGGTTGAGAATTCTTTGAAGAGAAGTCAACTGGGCAACAGGAAATCTGTGTCCTTTCTCCTCGGCGGGTCAGAAGGTGCTACATCAAGTGATGAGGATTTGGGTGGGCAGGAATGTGAAAAGCAGGGCTCTGACTTTGGTGAGAGGGAATTGACAGGCTCAGGTGCAAGCAGAGAGGGAGCAGGGTCCTCTGGAGAGCTGGAAATAGGTTGTTATTTGTCGTCAGAGCTCTCTGGTGACAGCACAGGTCCCATCCAGGTTTGGCGTGGTGTGGAAGAAGGTGCTGTAAATACTGAGCCCTGCACAGAGGATGGCAAACGCTTTGCCTCTCTCTCAAAGTGTAATAACAACCCATTACCAGAGACCAGTGCTGAGCAGTTGCCTTCTCCCCAGCATCAGCTGAAAGAGAAGCAGGAGATCTTTGGTGAGAAGAGACAGGCAGAGTGTGTACCCCCATTAGAGCCCCAAGTGGTTCTCCTTGGTCAAAATGACTCATTTTCTCAAGCAGGATCTGCCAGACCAGGCTCAGGAGCTCATGTGGTGTCCCCTGGGGAAGCCGATGTAGGGAGAGCTGGCAGCGAGGTGCTAGTGGCTCCCAGGCCAGCACCACGGCTGAAGAAGTGCTCACTGGTTTCACAGGCCAATGAGTTAAGTGGTGGTGTGCCTTCTTCAGGTGACGGTGTAAAATCCGTGCCTGGGCTCCCGTTACGTGTTGATAAAGCCTCAGACACTCCTGGGTGCCTCCCCCAGAGCAGCTCGTTACAGACCATCACTCCATCAGTGGCATTCAGAGATCACAGCAGTAAGAGGCATTTGAAAAATGAAGGTGATGATGATCTGTTTGTCTGTCTTACAAATCTAAAGTCTGCCATTCCCGTTCCTGGAGACTGTGGTTTGAAACTGGCCAGTCTTCCAGTTATTCCGGAGGGAGGCTCTGATGAGGAGCTGCTGGGTGACTGTCAGGAGAGCCACGGTGTCGCTGCGGGTGATAAAAACTTTTCAGGGACTGGAAAGCAGTCCCTGGATGGAATGCCTTTGCATGGAGGACTGGCAGAGTGCTCTAGGAGCTCTGCTGCAGCCCAGATAACTCCAGCTGTTCTGGGAGGAGGAGGAAGTGCTCCTGGTGCTTGCAAGCCCAGCAAACCAGGCGTGCTGCCTGCTGGGGTGGATGCTCACGGTGCAAATAACTGGGCAGCTGACTCAGGCTTAGGTATGACGTCCAGTTCCAGTGACTGTAATAGTCATTTTGAGAAACAAGAGCTGAAAATAGGCAAGGGTGTTGAGGAGCGAGCAGAGTGTGACTTCTCTGAACCTTCTGTTTCCTCTTCCTCCCTGTTGAGTCCTTCCCAGCCCTACTCTTCCTCTCACTCTCTCCCTTCTGACGCCCCGAGTCGTAGAGCAGAGTCTCCGAAAAAGCCAGCAGCCGAGGGCTTCGCAGATAAAGCAGGAAATGCGGGCAAGAAGAAGCTTCTTCAGGCATGGGTTTCACCCTCTGAAACATTTCCTATCCAAACTCAGCAGAGTGGTGAAACCGTGTCTCCTAAGCACAGGTGAGAACACGGGGAACGTGCAGAGAGTGTCTCAGTGCTGACCTGAGCTTTGCTTTCTCTTCCCGCGAGCACAGATCTGCCTCTCCAGCTGCAGGAATTCACTGTGCTGTGGATTCACAGTGACATGGCATCGTACAGCCTTGATTTCCTCCAGCCCGTGGATTTCTCAGGGCCTGGGTCTGTCGTGCCGGTGCAGGATCGTTGCTGGCACTGGATAAATCTAAAGGCTCTCAAGGGGACTGGCCAGTCATCACAGAGCTACTTCTTAGGAAGGGAAACTTGGTCACAGTTTCAGAAATTGGGTCATTTCATTGAATTGGGGGAGTGGACTGCATTTCACCCATTTTTCAGAGAAGGGAGAATGGTCACAGGAAGCCTGATGAACTGGGGGCTTCCTTTCCTGACTGGACTGAGCTCCTGAGCCAGTGAGGCAGCTAAAGCCTCTCTCTCCTGAGAGCTCCTGGCTGCTTTCCTCCAGGCCCCAAGGAAGGGTGTCACCAAGCTCTCGGCCCTCAGGACCTCATCTGCAGAACTTTGTCTAGGCTCTGGGATGCTTCTGGGTTGGCATTGGCTGAGCTACAAGTAAATGTTTCTTCCTGTATTAAAATGTGCAGTATAAATCCTGCTCGAGCAAATTAAGATAGTGATTTTTGACAGCTGATGGCGTAAGTTCTGACTGGAAAAGGCACAAAACATGCTTGTCCCAGGACAGTAGAAGTATTTGATATGTTGCAAGAACTGCAAATATGTTCTTGTTAGGAAAGTCAGGCTCAAGTACGAGTGTGTGAATGATCAGAGGAGCTTGTACCGCCTTCTTGTGTGGAGTGACCTGCCTTTGCTTTTGTCATAGGGTCATAGAATTGTCTGGGCTGGGAGGGACCTTTAAGATCAACCATCAACCCAACTCTGATAAAACCCATCACTAACCTGTGTCTCTCAGCACTGTGTCAACCTGTTTTTTAAATCCCTCCGGGTATGGTGCCTCAACTACTTCCCTGGGCAGCCCATTCCAAGGCTTAATAACCCTTTCAGTGGAAAAATTGTTCCCGATATCCAATCTGAACCTCCCCTGGTGCAACTTGAGGCTGTTTCCTCTAGTCCTTGTGATATACCAGTCCCTTGTTACTGCTGCTTTATCTCCAATGCCTTAAGTCAATAAAGATAGAAAGAGAACTGGAGTATATTTATAAAAACCCTACAGAGACAGAAATGCCTTGTCTCCCTGCAGCCGAAATCTCTTATCTCTCTGGAGATAAAGAAGGGTAGGAATTTTCCCTGATTTCTTGCTATATTTGCTTTTAGTCTGAAGGTCTGGGTAGGGTGTTGTATGTTCTGCCTGAATAACCTCAGCCTGTTGTGCTGTTCCAGGCTCCATCCCGTGAAGCCAATGAACACCACGGCAAACAAGTCTCAGAGTAAGAACCTGGATGTCATCAGCACCGTGAACGAAAAGCTGCTGGAGATGAACATGAAGGTATGGGGGAAAGTCGCACTTTGAGCCGGAGCTTAAGCAGTAAATTGAGCAGAGTACGTGGGTTCAAGATGGTTTTGCCTGGGCTCAGATCTCATGGGTCCTCAGCAGGAAGAGAACAGTGGTTGTTAGAGCTGTGTGGTGACGGTGACAGGGAATGGGTGACTCGCAGGCGGTGCTGCCCCTGGAAGACAGTCCCCGTTGGTGACCTGTGGGAGCTGCCTGGGAGCTTCTGGCAGAGAAGATTGGATAAATTAGTCACCGTTTTATTTTCAGATGGGATTAGCCCCCAAAGCTCATTTTCACCCTGAAATAAGGACATGGCTTTTCAAGCTGAGGGGGGAAATAAGGAGGGGGTGGTGAAAGGGAGGGGGAAGTAACCTCAGGGTGGCTGTTCGTAAGGTGTTGCTTTAATTACCCTGTGCAGGCTGAGGGGCCGGGTGCCTGCAGTTGGAGCACGGCTGCTCTGCACAAGCCAAGCTGTGCAGCTCCTGTAATCACTCGGCTTTGAAGGAGGTATTTTTGCATAATCTTGGCCTCAAAGAGACCTCCAGGCTTGAGGCGTAGCTCAAAAGTCATGTTGATCAGGACAACTAGGCCCATCTCTGGGTCAGCGAGGAGAAACCCTGGGTACTGTTACCCTCTCTAAGGGTTTTGTGGGGAAAATGGGAGTGTTGGTACCAAAACAGCTGGAGTGCCTCCTCCTGGTGTCAGTGCAAAAGAAGACAATGCACATTAAGTAATTCAAACTGTTGTTGTTCTGAATGAGTTGAAAACTTGTGATTAGTTGTCTGCTGTGGTACTGTGATCCCACAAAAGACTTGCTTGAGGTAGTCAGGTGAGCCCATTGTGCGAGAGGGCCTGAGAAGGCAGAAGTTGCTCAGTACCTGCCAAATTTGCTTAAGGGTGAAAAGCAGGGTTTTTGGAAAACCTGTATGATGTGTTTTCGCAGTGATAACTACAACAAGAGGGAAATAGCAGAAAAAACCCACCGAGGCCTTTTGCCAAAACCAATTCCTGGTTATCATTCATAACCCTGCTCTCGCTCTGACCCTGCCTCCTGGTCTGGAGAAGGCTGCCCAATCTCAATCAGTCCTGTCTCTGTGCCATAAGTAGCACAGACTTTGAGGCAGTAGCTATTTTATTCCCCTCCAAATACTTTCAAAAAGCTATTCTGTGTTCGGGGAGTGCACGAGCAGGTGGTGTTTTGTATGAATTTTTCCAGGCTGGGACTGCAATGGCCCAAAAGGTGCTTTGTAGCAGAAATCTGGGCTGGGCTCGTTCTCCCTGGCCTTCCTGGTGCCTTGGTGGGCTCTGCTCCATCCTAAAATGCTAAGAGTGATGTTCCAAAATGCCATTGGGAGGGAACTTTTTTTTTTTTAAAAGGCACAGAGCACAGTTGTACTTCTGCAGGGCGGCCGTGGCTCTGCAAAAACTGTCTGTGAAGCTGTTCATTGGTGCTTGAAATTCCACAGTCCAGGCACGTTTCTGTTGCTGTTTTGAAATGCCCCAACGTCTGTAATGACCCTGCTTTTCTTCTCTCTCCCCAAGAAGTACGACCCATCGGACCCTGCCTATGCGTACGCTCAGCTAACACACGATGAGCTCATCCAGCTGGTCCTGAAACAGAAGGATGTGATTACCAGGAAAGATCTCCAGGTGCGGGAGCTCGAGGACTACATCGACAACTTGCTTGTCAGAGTCATGGAGGAAACCCCCAACATTCTCCGCATTTCCACCTCTGGGAACAAAAAAGCTGGAAAGATGTAAAAGCCCCGGGGCCGCTGGCGGAACGAAGGGCTGGATTCCTGCCGGTGTTTGGTGATTCATAAGGAGACGACTGAAGTAGGTGGTGCCAGTTGTGCTGCCCACAGAAAGTGACCTCTTTCCTCTTTCTGCCTTGAGCAACTCCCGGTTTGATCAGCAGATATGTCAGGTCTTGTCTGTGGAGTCAACTTATCATATTTACTTTTTGGTTTCTTTCCATTATTTGGGAAGATTTGTTGAGGCATCTAACCCAAAGGCTGATGCAACAGGAAGGATGATGGGTTTTTGATGTGTTTTGCTTGCCAGCAAGGCACTGATGATCCTTATGAAGATGATTATTTTTTTTAATGGTTTTGTTTCGTAGCAGCTCTGATAGGATATGGGAAGGAGAGTAATAGATCTAAGTTGTAGTGCAATATAAAATCCTGTACAGTAGAGCTTGAGGATTTGATTGTTTTTATTATTTTTTTTTAAATAGTAATAACTACACTGGAGAAGTCCAAAGATGTGATGTGTGCATCAGACCAGGGCTATGGGAGCTGTATTTTAAAAGGAATTAATGCCCTAAAAGTTGAATGCAAGTTAAACCTTAGACTGGAAAGGAAGAAGCAAAGCTTAGTTAGTGTCATAAAGTACGTATTGTATCAAAGCAGTTCTCCATGGGGAAGGTTTGCAGGGGGTTCTGGTACAGGAAATGCTGAGATGTGGTACGTTTGTCTACCACAGAGATGGTAGCAATGAATTTGGGCCCAAGGTGCATTTGAAATCAGAAACTGTTCTCTTACAGACTCCAAATTCCTGATTTGAAGGTCGTTCAAACAAGGGACTTGCTGGTTCCTGTTCTGTACTCTTAAATAGGTGTGGATTTTACAGTAGATGTGTGTGGCCCTTGTCTCGTGCTGCATGGGAGTTCTGTGATGATTTGTCTTTGACACCACTGCAGTTTATTTGGATTTTGGAGCTGGGGCTTGCCTTGGAACAACCTTCAGAGGTGATGAGTCTTACAACGCTTTCTTTGATGCATTCCTTGTACAGCCCCGAGAGGAGCTGAATCTCTCTCCCCTGGGGATTCCATTTACTGCTTAAACCTGATGTGGACCCACAGCTCAGAGTGCACTGAGAGTTTTACATAGCTGAGAGAGAGCAGTGGTTTTGCTGGACAATCAGTGCCTCTTTCTGCTTCCTTCCTGTGGGGCTGCTTTGCAGCTCGACGGAGACAGGGCTGTTGGATGTTCTCCCCATCTCACCCAACAGTGGATCACAGTGCTGTTGAGCAGACATCATAGCAGGCTTTCTCCACTAAAAAACTGAATGTGGCTTTTTTTTTTTTTTTTTTGGTGAGCTTGTGTCAAAGATCAAAGAAATCAGATGCCTCTTGGCATCTCTGGGCCTTATCGGGGTTGCGAGAGTCCACAAAAGACTGAAATACTGAGAGTGGGTAGCAGAGGACCACAGCAAATGCTCCTGCCTTTGGAAGCTGAAAGGGTTTATTGGGTTGATCCTGGCTCAGCTGGAAAGGGGTGAGATTCTAACTTGTGTTTTTCTGCAGCAAAGCACTTTACTGAGGGACTGGCCCAGCTGGATCAACTACCAGCCTCTTAGTAGTCTACTTACTATTTTCAGAAAACACTGAAAACTATGGGAGACTTCTCAAATGCTGTATTTTTGTAGTGAAGAGTAGTTTAATATATTTACCTAGAGATGTATACTTTTACTGGAAAATATGAAAAATGCTGTTAATTACATTTTTATTACTGTAAACTGACTAATTACCAAAGTCTGGAGCTTTCCTGACAGAGCTGTCCTTCATGGGAAGCTCGAGTTGAAACAAGCCTTAAGCATTAAGAGTCTTCTATGACTCTGGGTACGTTTTTTTTTTTCTAATTTTATTTTTACTTGAGCAGATGTCTGCAGCAAAGGGGTTATTTCTTTTCTACTGTACCCTCTTCTGTGAATGAAGGGTCTGAAGTGCAGAAGGTCTTAGCGGCATCTTGGCTGGTGGTTTGGGCTGTGCACGGTGTTGCCTGGCCTTCCTGACAAATGCTGCTGCTTCTCATGCCTTGGGATAGTGAGGAAGATGAAGGATTAATTTCTTTCCTCCTTGTGCCTCAGTGGATCTCTGGAAAGAAACAGTTGCCTGTACCTCACTGAAACACTGGTCTTCTGGACTTTATTCCATAGCTGCTTTCTGATGTCCTTGGGTCAGAAAAACTGGTTGTGCCTTTGAACGGGGATGGAATGGTTCAAAAATGGTGTTTGTCGGTCGTGGGAAGCAAGGCAGGACTCTTGCTTTTCACTCCCCTCATCTTAAAGCAAGGTGGGTTCTCCTGAGTGTCTGCTGAAGGCACCGCCGTGCTGCGTGCGATGCTCTTGGAGTGTGGATTTATCAGGTGGATTCCTCTTGGCAGGAATGTGCACCTTGAGGTTCCACACACAGAAACAAAGCGGTAAAATGCGGTCTCCTTGGAGATGAAGCCTTAAAGCTTGTAATATCCCTCCCTGGCAGCCTTTTTTGCCAGTTACAGCCGTGTTTGTTGAGGTGGAGCCTGCGCTGTGGCTGGATTTTTGCCCCTGGGGTTGTTCTCTGGGGTGGCTCTGGTTGCTGAGCCTCCACTAGAGCTGCAGGGGTGCTGCTGGGGGGTGACGTTCCCACAGTCCCCAGAGCATCTCACAAACTTTGTACCTCACCCTTGTATTAGCAATAATAGTTAAAGCCTTTCTTTGGCCTAAGGGGACTGGCTTTTTACATCCATCTACGCCTTGACTTTAGGGGCCTGAAGAATCAAGTGTCCTGGTTTATTATTGAAGGATCTGAATGTGCTTTTCCCTGTTTATATTCTCTGGTTTTAGCCTGGGTACCTACGTGTTTTTAAATGCCTTTTGGTTTCATGGAACACTAAAATAAAAATACCTTAAATCTAGTGGGTGGGTTGTGCTTTGTCTTTATTCTGAAAGAAGAGTTTCAAAAGGGGCCTCGTCCCCTCCTGGTGACCGAAACTCCTCATCCTCAAGGTATTTTTGGGCTAGCTCCATCCCTGCCAGCTATCGGTGCAGGAAGTTCATAGCAAATACCTCGCAGGGCGTGGAAACCTGATGGACGAGCTCATCCGCATCATGAGAACGGAGAGTTTCTGTGAAGAAGAAATAAAAAAAAATGTGTGAAAGGTTTGATGGCTGGGAGCCAGGATAATCACCCCGGCCTCTGATTGTAATGACCCTCAGATTGTGGCCCGTGACAAGTGAGGAAATCAACCTCCCGCTGTCTTTGGGGCTATTTGGCACCCAAAGCTCTTCTGCACAGCAGGAGCCCAGAGTGCTGTCATCGCCTGCGGCCGCCTCTGGGGAGGAAAGGGGTGGGGGTCTGTCTAGAGCCCCCCAACATCTTGGGGCTTGATGGGGGACAATGAGCTGCAGCTGCTGAGTCTCCCCAGGGGAAGGTTTTCATGAGCGTGGAGTGAGGGAGAGTGTCATCCCCTCTGCTGAGAAAAAAAATCAAGTTATAAACACATTCTGGAAGGGCTGGGGTCTGTTATGAGCTCCCAGCTGAGAGAAAGGGAGGGGGAACTGCTTTTATACCAAGTTCAGTATTTTTCTGTAACCCATACATCTGTAAGCTCTCTGTTTAGTTTGCCTTCTTGCTTTTTCATCCTCCTCTAGCTTGGCAGCCAACTACTTTTAGGAGCACGGACTGACCCGGGGAAGGAATAGGAACGTTTCTTTGCAGGATCTGCTGCTTTTTCAAGATCACCTCTTCCTCAGGGTGATCCCTCCAGGAGGTTGTGCTGCTCAGTTCAGATGTTCCCCACCCGAGATGACCTTTGTGGAGGCAATTCCAGGAGGTGAAAAGGGCTCTGCATTTGCAGCTCAGGGGGGCAAGGCCCAATTTTCCATTACATTCATTATAGGCCCTGTCAGGTTTTGCAGGAGGCCACTGAGGAGCCAATTAAGAGTTTTACAGATGGGCAGCTTCTCATTAAGAAGCTCTTTGCAGGAATGCAATGGTTTTTATTTCTTCTAAATGTGTGTCACCAGGTGTCAGACCTTTGGTTCAGCTCTGTGCTGGCAGAGGGGTCCTGTCTCCCTCATTACTCCCAGCGTCTCTCACCGGAATTGCTCTTTTTAGCCTTAAAAGGGGAAGTCGCGGCACAAACCACCCAAACGCTGACATGATTTTTAAATGCAGAGCTCGCAGCGCTCCCTGCTGCCGCCGCTACACCAACGGCTCCGCCCGCCCGGAACTCGTGGCCCTCGGAACGCAGCGTTCGGGGGTGCGGCGACCCAGCCGGACCGGCGGCGAGCAGGGCCGCGGGCGGTGCCGCGATTGGTCCGCGGGCGGTGTGCCCTCCCTTCGCGGTCCCCCCGGGGGTCGTTGGCGGCGGCAATGGCGGCGCAGGGCCGGTGCCCGAGCTGCGGTTCGGCCGCGCTGGTGGAGGACGCGCACTACGCGCAGCAGCAGCTGGTCTGCGCCGCCTGCGGCTGCGTCCTGGCCGAGGGGCTCCTCACCACCACCTACACCGAGGAGGAGCACCTGCGAGGTGCGGCGCGGCGGGCGGGGGGGTTTGCCCCGGCGGGGAGAGCGTTCGGCCCGGGGCAAAACTCCGGGTTCAAACGTGGGTTTGGCCATTCTGAGTCCCCAAGCAGCCGTTTTAGCCGGCCCGAGGGCTGTTGGGCACCCGCAGCCTGCGCGGCCGCGGTCCCAGTGCGGAGAGGAGGGCGGGCGGTGCCGGGGGGAACCTGGCCGTTCCCCCTCCCACCCTCAGCCAGAGCCCAGCGCGGCGTTTCCGTTATAGGGTCAGGCGGACAGCACTTCTCGGCAGGTTTTGGCCTTGGAACCGCTGGTGTGTTGCTTCTGGGCATTTAAGTCTCTTATAAGAAAGACAGGGAGCTGCTGGAGAGAGTCCAGTAAAGGCTACAGACCTGATCAGGGCATGGAGCATCTCTCTCTGAGGAAAGGCTGAGGGATCTGGGGCTGTTCAGCCGGAGCAGAGCAGATGGAGAGGGGGTCTCAGCGATGCTGAGCAAGAGCTAAAGGGCGGAGGGTAAGAGGATGGGGCCATGTTCTTCTCTGTGGTGCCTGGGGACGGGACAAGAGGCAACAAGAACAAACTGGGACATGGGAAATAATGAAAATTTCACTTTTGAGGGTGGCAGAGCCCTGGAACAGGCTGCCCAGAGAGGGTGTGGGTTCTCCTCTGGAGATATTCCAAACCCACCTGGACACGTTCCTGTCCAGCTGCTCTGGGTGACCCTGCTGTGGCAGGGGGTTGGACTGGGTGATCTCCAGAAGTCCCTGCCACCCCCCACCATTCTGTGATTCTGTGATTCGAGCTCTGCAGTAGCCCCGAGGCCGTTTGCTGTTTGCTTTTTGTTGACAAACGATGGCTTGACAGGATCCTGCTCCTCCCTATTCTTTAACCTGTGCTGCCACCTCTTGTTTAGTGCCCTTAAAGACCTATCAATTCTAATTGAAGTGTAGTCCCATGAGCACCTGGTTGCCCAAAACCTAGATGATACTGTCCCCCAGAGTCCCTGCAAGACTATCTGGCCTGACACAGACTCTTTTTTCAGAGGTGTCCTATTCCCAGAGCACTGGCCAGAAGGAGCAGCTGAGCCGCTGCCTGCAGCGAGGTAAGAGCTTCCCTCACACCCCAGTTCTCTCTTCAAGCTACTCTATAGTTTGTTTTACATCTTCCTAATGCTCTGTAAAATGGTAAAAGCCTTCGGAGCTGGTCGTAAAGCATGAAGGCAGCAGTTAGTTCTGCATCCAGTCGATGCCTGCCTTCAGCAAGCTGCCTCAGCTGCACTGAGGGACTCAGGAGATCCTTGCACGCTGGCTGCAGGAGCTGGGCTGCTCTTGTGCCTGTGCCTGGGGCAGGGTGAATGCTGGCTGTGCTGTGATGTTGAGCAGAACTGCTCATCAGAAGCTGCTCGAGCTCCTCTTTAACGGCAGTGTCTTCTCACAGGGATCAGGCGGGTCCAGGACCTCTGTAAAGTCCTCCAGCTCCCGAGGGTGTTCGAGGAAACGGCGGTGTCATACTTCCAGAGAGCAGTGCAGCACCCTTCCTTCCACCTGGTCAGTCTGGAGAAGAAAGAGCTCCTGGGGGGCTGCTGTGTCTTCGTGACTTGTCGGCAGCACAACTGGCCTGTGACGATGGGGACGATCTGCTCCCTCCTGTACGCGAAGCAGGAGCTGTTCGCCAGCGTCTACCTGAGCCTTCAGAAGGAGCTGGAGCTCTCTGTGCCGGCCCTGAGTCTGGCTGATCTGGTGAAGACACACCTGAACAGGTAACAGGGCCTCTTTTGGGGTATTTCAAAGTCCTGCATTTGATGCCAGGGGTGGAAAAGCTCCTGAAAGGCAGCCGTGGGCAGGGCACAGCAGCTTCTAAAATTTGTCATCTGGGAGTGCACTCTGTTGTCCCTTGAACGATAAACTTCACCGAGTTCTTGCCCCAAATGGTGATGGTGATACAAGAGTAGGTGGGAGGTGGACCTGGGCAGGACTGGTGCTTGCTGATGGGATGGGGAGAAGGGCCCACGTGTGGTTTTACAGACTGTGGTGGCTTTTTTGCCTCCCTCATCACAGCCTGGGCTGGGGTTCTCTTCCTGGCCTTTTCTCCCCAGTTTGGAGAGAGCAGTGAGTCACTTTGCCTCGTAAGCAGAAGCCCATCGCAGGGGCAGGGTGTGTTTGTCCTAAAGGACCTTCCTGCAGCATCGAGCTGGATTTCTGCCTGGAAGAACTTCCCACTGCCTCAACGATGGTCTCTTCTCTCTCGTAGCTTTCGGCTGTTCCAACACGCAGCCAATGTCCCTGCCCCTTTTGTGGAAGACAAGGAGAAGGTGGTGGCCCGAACGATGCAGATGGTGGAGTTGGCCAGTGAGACGTGGCTGGTCACCGGCCGTCACCCTGTTCCCATCGTTACGGCGGCAGCTTTCCTGTCGTGGCAGTCGCTGCAGCCCAGTGCCCGTCTCTCCTGCACCCTGGGACGGTTCTGCAAGGTGGCAGGTGTGGACCTGCCACCGCCAGCTCACCTCAGGCTGAAGGAACTTCTCGAGATCCTCCTGAGAATGGCCTCCCAGCTCGCCTGGCTGAGGGTGTTCAAGCTGGACAAGAAAACTGTGGTCAAACACATCGGGGACCTGCTGCAACACCGGATTTTCCTGCTGAAAAACGCCTTCTGCCAGGAGGATGGGGAGGAGCAGGGTGCTGCAGCCCCGGGTGAGGGGTCCCCCAGCTCTCCTCCAGCAGCAGGAGGGGTGGCCCAGGAGAAGGGCTGTCCCTCGGGAGGGAAATGCCAGCATGAGGGTGGCCCAAGGCCCTTGCTGCCACCCTGCCTTATCAATTCCAGGAAGAGACTGCGGACAGCAGCCACGAGCCCTTCGGACTCTGCCATCACCGGTGACGAGCCCATCTCTGACAGCGAGATCGAGCAGTACCTGCGGGGCCCCGAGGAGATCCGCGCCTTCAGCAAGGCCAAGGCCTGGCCGTGAAGATGCTCGTCTCCAGTGTGGTCTGGGGTATGGTGCTGCCACAGACACGGGGGCTGTCCCCACCACAGGGACGGTAGGACCAAAAGCAAGAAATACGATGGTGACAGAGCCATCACATGCTGTGGGAACACTCCCCCAAGGGAGCAGGGTTATGGGCAAGGAGGGGGCTGTGTCCTGTTTCGTGCTCTGGACCAAACCAGGGTTTTTTTATGGAGTAACTGTTTTGGATTGTGTTGTGTGTCTGTTAGAAATAAGTGGAAGTGCAGGTGCAGGACTGGTTTCTGGATGCTCTCTCAATGCAGCCTCTGCTAAAAGGGGGGTTTTGATGCATCCCAGTCCTGCAGGGTGCCAACACGAGCAATTCTGGTGGACTTAGACCCAGGGGACGGTCTCCAGCCCCTCCACCGGTCCTGGTTCCCTGTAGCTTTTCTGGGGCGACCTCAGAATGGGTTTGGGAGGGTCGAGGAGACGCCGTAACGTGCTGAGAGAAAACCGCCCCATCCTTGGTCAGATAAAGGCTGTGAAACTGCTGGAAATTGGGGCAGAGGCAGAGCGTTGGGTCCTGCTCACTCCGCAGCTCTGCCCCTCTCCCTGCCTGCTGCCCTGCTGTATTCAAACACCGCGGCTGTGAGAAATAACAGGGGATCTTGGCAGATTGGCAAATCTTTAATATATTAAACAAAACATTCTAGAAACATTCTATTTATATAAAAATGCAAAAAAGACCCCTTTAGAGACATTTCTTTGGCATACTTTCCCCTCCCTTCCCCCCCGCCCCCAGGTGTATTGCAGGAAGCTCTCTGGTGATATGTCATTTGCTCGTAATGTAAACAGACAGACAGACAAACAAAAATAGTGTAATTAATAATACAAAGCTTTCTATATAATACTGTCACAGTGCAGCAAGCGCATACAACAACTCAGCATCAGCAAGGCCGTGCAGGCTGCGGGATCCACAATCAGGAATTAAATTGTATTAAATACCAGGCGCAGTGAAAGGGGGTTTAAGCCGTGGGGTGGGCAGGGGAGGGGAGGGGGGTGTGTGGCAGAGCCCAGGGATCCCCCTGCCCTGTGTGTGTGTGTGTGTGGGTGAATGTGGGTTCCCCAAGGGGTTCCCAAAGTGAGACAAATCCAACATTAAGTGCTTTTTTTTTTTTTAACCCTGCTTTACTCTTCTTCCCACCCCCAGCCCCTGCCTGGTCCTGGCGACCCCATGGGAGGTGACTGAGTAATTAAACCCAGGAGAAAAACAAGGCAGGAGGAGGAGGCTGGAAAGGGCTGAGGAGGCACCAGGCTCCATCCTGCCTCCTCTGCATCACTCTTACAGCTGGGGGTGATGCTGGATGAGGGGTGAGATACCCCTCCTAGGCTGGGGCAAGGGGTGGGTAGAGCTGAAGCCCCAGCTTCAGAAAAAGGTGGGGGGGACAACTTGTTTTTAAAATGGAGGAAAATAAGTGCTTATCCATGTTCCACCCCTTTGAATGCCTCACGTAAACTGTCCAAGGAAGGTCCCTAATTAATTGCCCTCGTTCTCCTGCTTTCCCAGGAATGGGTCCTGCTCCCTGGTGCTTTGCTCTTACCTTCCTGGAGTGCGAGGCCGGGAGATGGGGGTGGGGGTTCTCTGCCTTCCTCAGAGCAAACCCAAGTGTTTTCTGAGCCACCCCCCACCCCGGGTTAAGACCAAGGACCTGCTTTGAGTCTGTGCCCACGGCTTGGTTCTTTGGTGCTTTAGCAGAGGTGGGGTGGGGGTGGTGCTGTCCGTCTGGGCTCTGGCTCTGCCAGCCCTCCCCCTGGTCCCCATTGCATAGCTCACACCTCCCAGGGTTTGGGAGCCTTTTCTGGCCATGATTTTTAGTGTCTGGCATTAAATCAGTGCAGACAAACGGCCTCACCTGGGAGCTGAGGCTCTTCTGACCTTGTGCTTGGCAATATGGCTTTTCCTTCAGCGGGTGCACAACCCACGGGGCCAGACGCTGGCGTCTGACACACCCAGAGTAAAAA
The DNA here is from genome assembly GCA_013400055.1 of Nycticryphes semicollaris. Taxonomy (NCBI): domain Eukaryota; kingdom Metazoa; phylum Chordata; class Aves; order Charadriiformes; family Rostratulidae; genus Nycticryphes; species Nycticryphes semicollaris. The sequence goes on from VXBJ01006944.1 coordinate 59,480, forward strand.
CATACTTTTCCAGGTAAAAAAAAAAACCCCAAACCACCAACATGGGGGGTATCACACAGGCATGGGTGCTTGTAAGCGCTTGGGGTGGTCCCGGTGGCACAAATACTGCAGTCGTGGCACAAGGGGGCTATTGCCAAAGCGCCCGGGGACTCGCCCGCTCCCAGAGAGCTCTGCTCGGGAAGGAGGCACTCGTGTCACTTACTGATCTGTCTATACATATATACATTCAATAATATATAGCTTTGAAAAATAGACATTTGTTTCCTCTGTATATTATAAAATAGCATTTAGGATCAGTCTGAAGTGAACGTGCAGGAGTGATTTAAAGCACGGCTGCAACTCGGGCTGCGGACGAGCGAGGATTCCCCGTCACCTCCATCCCCCAGCGCTGCCACGAGAAGCTTTGAGCCTCCTCGGGGAGGGGTCGGGGCGGGGGGTCCAGCATCACCCTCCACCCGGGCTGAGCCACAGCCCCCGGCCACGCCACCCGTCCCCACTAGTGCACGTGGCGCCCTGGCCACGGCTCCCGGAGGAAAACGCTGCGGCCACCCGGTCCCTTCCCACCTTCACACGGTGGTCTCGCTCTTCCAGAGGCCGGTCTTCATGCCGGCCACGCTGTCAGCACTGGCCAGGTTGATGTCATACTTGCTGCCCTTGAGGCCACCGTTGTGGCTGGCCACGTTGAGCGGGTAGGACCGGCGCTTGGCCTCCTTCTCGGCAGCGGCGTTTGGCCGTAGGTTGTCCCTGCTGGCGCTCCTCCGGCGACCCTCGGTGAAGTCGGGCACCCTCCGGCCGCCATCGCTGCCTTCCGAGTGGCTGGGTGCCACCTCCCCGTCTTGGGGGGGCCGCGGTCCCACACGGCCGCTGCCGACAGGGCTGTTCCTGCCGCTGTGGTAGCTCTCGGAGTGGCTGTTGTGGAGGCTCCCGCTCTCGCTGGAGGGATGCTCCGAAGAGGGACCCCGCAGCATTTTCAAGCGGTGATGCTTCCCCTCCCGGCACGGCTTAGTTCTGCCCCGGTGGTTCCGGCGGCTGTGGAGGTTGCTGGTGTGTCTGCCGGCACCCGCCGTCTTGCCATCAGTGGGGTCCGGCTCCGGGCGAGTGTCCGCCTGGCTCTGGGCTACCTGCAGGTTGGTGAGCTTGCACCGGCCCCCGGCTGAGCCAGCGCTGCTGGGTGAGGAAGAGGAGGAGGCGCCGGAGCGAGCCACCTCTGGGTCGCAGCCGATGAAGACCTGGGAGCCATCCTCTGGTGCCAGCCCGGGGTGGACGTACGCCTGCATGGGCAGAGCGTTCCTGTAGGAAGGGCAGCAGGAGAACCAGGAGTTGAGGACGTCCCGGCGCCGGATGCAGTGATGGACAAAGATGAAGAGTCCCAGGGCCACGGCGGTGATGCCGTAGAGGCAGCTGAAGACGACGTTGAGGTACCATCGCTGGGACACAGCCATGGCACCGAACGTCCACAGGGCGACGTACAAGGTGTGGGTGGTCACCAGTGCCCAGAATTGCACCCGCAGAGAGTAGACACCGTCTGCCTCCGGGCAGGGTGGCCCTGAGTTCAGCGTGACAGAGATGGACCCAGAGTCTGTAAGGAGGTCCCCGGCACCCCCCAGCCGCGGCGGTGGCTCCAGCGGCTCAGGGACATCTTTCCGGCGCGAGGGTCGGCACTGGAGGCTGAGCCCGGCGCAGAGGAAGTAAATCCAGGTGACGAGCAAGATGAAAGCCACAGGGACGTAGAAAGCCCCCAGGCTGGGCCGCCACACCAGCCAGCAGCTGTATGGGAGGAAAGGGGCTCTGAGGAGCAGATCTGGGTGCCCACGGTGCCACACGGCCATCGTGGCACCATGATGCTCAGCATCTCTGCCCCAGTGGGATGGGAACGGGCTTGGTGGCAGCCTGGCTGTTGTCCCGATATATGGGCAGGTCTCGGGACTGGTCTCACCAGCCTTTCCCAAGGTTGCCTGGGTTCCTGGCCCTGCAGGAAGGCAGCCCGTTGGAGGAGGGATGGTGGAGCAGGGGACACTTACTAGGGGTTGTTGTCATGGTAGTTGTGGATGTTGACAGCCGCCGTGATCCCGCAGATGATGAGGGGGATGCCTCCAGCAATCAGGTAAAACCTGCATGGAGGGGACACACGGTGTCACTGCACACCCGGAGCAAGCCCTGGGGACAGCACGGCATGGCTACGGGCTTGTATGGCAGGGCAAGTCCTGGCCCAGCCTCTAGATGTGGGGCAGGGAAAGCTGCCTCAGCTCCCTGTGGGGCTGGGGCAACGGGGTCCATACCGCAGCATGGGTCTGGGGGCCGGCTGGGATGTGTCCCCATCTGGCTGCCGTGGCGTCTTCCAGGTCACCTCCTTGTAGAGGACTCTGGCTTTCACCGCCATCCACAGCAGCGTGGAGAGGGAGGAGTAGTGCAAGATGATGCCCACCTGCGGCAGAGAAGCCATGGTCAGGAACGGGACGGGGGCTGCAGACATGGCTGTGTCCCTGCTGGTCACCATCCTGGGGTCTGTGCGGCCGTCCCCTGTCCCCCTCGGTACCCACCGCTTGGCAGACGATCAGGTATCCGGTGAGAGTGATGCCTCCCGCAAAGACGGCGGCCGTCATGGCGATGTGGAAGCAGAGGTTAAGCAGCATGTGCCAGCCCTTCCGCGGGATGAGGATGGTGCTGGAAGAGGCACAAGAGGCACCCGTGAGCTCCTGCCCAGCCCCCAGCGGGTCAGCTACGGTCACTTGCAGCACGTGAGAGACCCCGACTCCAACACAGACTGTCCCTGGCCAGGCAAGGGCTGGTAAAGGAGCCCAGAAGCTCATCCATGTGGGCAAGGGACATAGAATCACGGAATTGTCTGGGCTGGGAGGGACCTTTAAGATCATGGAGTCCAACCATCAACCCAACTCTGATAAAACCCATCACTAACCCGTGTCTCTCAGCACTGTGTCAACCTGTTTTTTAAATCCCTCCAGGGATGGTGCCTCAACCACTTCCCCAGGCAGCTCATTCTAAGGCTTAATAACCCTTTCAGTGGAAAAATTGTTCCCGATATCCAATCTGAACCTCCCCTGGTGCAACTTGAGGCCGTTTCCTCTTGTCCCGTCGCCTGTGACTTGGGAGGAGACTGACTCCCCCCGGCTACACCCTCCTTTCAGGGGGTTGGAGAGAGTGAAAAGGTCTGCCCTCAGCCTCCTCCAGGCTGAACACCCTCAGCTGCTCTTCATCAGACTTCTCATAGCTGCCGGCAGCATGTCCCTCACAGGGCTGTCACCAGGGAGCCGCTAGTGCTGGGACACAGAGATGGGGACCTGGCTCTGGCTGTTCCTGCCCCAGGCTGGGCAACGTCATGGTTCTACCATGAGATGTGAGGGGAGAGAGACAACACGGTGTTTGCTTCACCGGGAGCAACAGGAACGGCTTGGCCTTAGAGTTATCTCAATATCTCAATGGTCAGTGTCAGAGATAATAATTACTATTGACTTCTTCCAACCAGGTAGCAGTTAGAGGTGACTGATGGTATTGTTTGGCTTTAGCTGTTAATACTGGTTTCACTTATCATAACTCGAATGGCTTGGCCTTGAATGTACCTCGTTAAGTACTGTTAAGTATTTGATGTCCTAATTACTTCTGGGCTCTCCCAAACAGGTGATAGCTCGATGTGGGCTGATGGTGCTGCTTGAGGTTTTGTTAGTGTTTGTTTCTCTTACAGTAAGAGGAACGGTTTGGCCTTATGTGCATCTCATTAAGTGCTTGCTAAGTGTGAAATGTAATACTTACTACTGGATTATTTCTAAGAAATAGATACTAGATGTGGGCTAATAACACTGCTTGACTTCGTTAATACTTGTTTCACTTGAAGTAAGCAGAATGGCTCAGTTTTGTAGAATACTTGCTAGATATAATACTTATCATTGGGTTCTTCCTGAGAAATAGCAGATTTAGCTAACAGCCCCCCCAGCTCCCCCCAGGGCCGAGGACGGTGCCGTGGCATTTGCTCACCCGTGGTTGACGATGTAGGTGATGATGGTGGTGAAGAGGCAGAGCAGCAGCACGGCTGTGCAGGTGTACATGGCAGGGTGCAGCACCTCCCCGGCACCCTGCGCCTCGCTGGGAAAACCGCTCAGCTCCTGTGGGGCACAGCACGGCCCGTCAGACCCTGTGTCACCTGTCCCACAACACCCCCTGTGCCCCCACTGCTCGCCCCCCACCTACCATGAGCACAGCCACGTTGCTGAGGTGCCGGCAGTGCAGGGAGGTGACGTTGGGCTCCCGGGCGGCCAGTTGGCAGCCCTCGGCGCTCCAGCCCCCCATGCCCCCCAGCACCTCGAAGTTCCAGTAGGCGGCCACTGGGTCAGCGCCCTCCCCAGGGTGTCGCAGCGACACGGCCACTGGCTCCGACAGGTTTCCCACTCCACAGCCATCTGCAGTGACAGAGACACCTGGCCAGTGGGACAACAGCCACCCTCCACCCCTTCACCTCTACCCCCAAAGAGGGCTGGACACAGGGGACCCCCCCCCACCACTACATCCCACAGACATGGTGCCACCTCCCCATGAGGCTTTGATCTGCAGAAGCACCAGGGCAACACCCCAACACCCCTCCACCTGTACCCCTAAAAGGGGCTTGACATGGGGGACACCCCCCCCTACTGCATGCCACATCTCACAGGCATGGTACCACTTCCCCATGAGGGCCCCCCTGCAGGAGCTCCCTGCAGGAGCACCGAGGCAACACCAGGAGACCCATGGAGCTCCACCCACCCAAGAAAAGCCCCCCCATAGGACACCCCTAAAACATGCAGCCCTTACAGGTCCCGGCGTAGATGACCGGTGTGGCCACGCTGCGGCGTTTGCCGTCGTCGGCCAGGCGGGAGGAGTTGCCCGTGCTGCAGAAGAGCTTGCCGTTGCGGAAGACCAGCAGCTGGAGCTTGCAGTCAGCCAACGGCGTGGCTGAGACAGGGCTGGCGAAGAGGCTGGGGGGCAACTGGATGGAGGCCAGGGCGATGCTGTTCTGCGGGTGCAGGGTCACCAGTGAGTGGGGACCCACCTCCCCCGGGACTCCCCCCTCTCCTTGCTGGACCCCTACCTTGATGTGGAAGCTGGTCAGGGAGACATTGGGGCGCCCCGTGGTGCAGCGCAGCCTCAGCTGCTGGTCGGGCACGGGCTCAGCCCCCCGCTCGGGTGGGGGAAGACGCCCGGCTGGACCCCCGTCCCGCCGCTGGAAAGCCACACAGCTCAGCCCCACGTAGCTCTCGGGCTTCACCACGTAGGCCTCGAAGGCGATGTTGCGTGAGTTCTGTCAGGCACAGCGAGAGGGCTGTCAGCTCTGGCACAGACAGACACCCTCCTGGCATGGGCACAGACAGAGAGACCCCCTTGGATGGTCAGAGAGATCCAGCATGGGCAGAGTGACCCCCCACCACTGGCAGAGACCCCCAGCATGGGCAGAGAAGACTACCTGTTACTGGCAGAGAATCCCCAGCATGGACAGAGACATCCTCCCCAGCATGGGTAGAGACCCCCAGCCCAGGCACAGACCCCTTGCCATGGGCAGAGACCCCGTGTCAGCACCGCAACCGCCTTCTCCTGCCTCCTCAAGGCCCCCAATCTCCAGGGCAGCACCCCCCCTCTCACCACTGCCATGTGCTGGGAGTTGGTGCTGAGGGTGTGGGCAGCGATCTTCTCCAGGGAGCGGACGATGCTGGTGCACGCCTTCTCCTCCTTCTGTGACATCCACAAGATGTGGTCATCCACCAGCATGATGTTACTGGCCATCTCCACGATCACGTCCGTCAGCTGCGGGGACGGCACAAGTGGCTCCGCAAAGAGCTCCTTGTCCTCCCCAGACACCCTGATTCACGCTTTTCTGCCCCCAAAAATTAACGAGCAAGGGGCAGGGGCAGAGCTTGTTACCTGCTTGATCTGGTCCACGTAGCCAATGAACTTCTCTATCATCTGGGCCACGTAGAGGACATCAACCATGTCCGAGAAGTTGGCTGCCTCGGCCGTGTAGACGCGGAGCTGGTGAGCCAGGGTCAGGGCATTGGAGGCGTTGATGGGCATCTGCGGAGGGAGGGGACACAGTCACCAGAGGGGACACAGTCACTGGCTATGCTCATCATGGCTAAGCACCCTCTCATGGTCCCCATCTCACCAGCACGAAGGTGTAGAGGACACGGGTGATGTCGTTGGTGTAGAGGCAGTGGGAGTAGTCACCCTCCTCCCAGCGTCCGGCCCGGTCGCAGCGCCGCCATGCCTGCTTCTCCGCCGCCGCCCCCGCGGCCCCCGGCCCCGCCGCAAAGGGGTACTGCAGGCAGGGCTGGTAGGCGGTGATGCCAGCCAGGGTGCGGGGCCACCTGCCCATGGTGACACACGGTCACCGTGAGGCACTCACCACCAGCAACACCCCCCTGCCCCAAGCCTGCTCCCCACCCAGACCCTGCCCAGCATCACACCACCGCCCCCAAATCCCCCACAACCCAACAAGCCTCTGCCTCCCCATGGCTCTGGGGGGTGCTGAGGGTGATGCTCCCCAGAAAGTTGCCCCCCTCCCTGTCCTGTATCCCTCTCAGCTCAGCCCAGAGGGAAGCAGCAGGCAGGGAAGGAGGGGAGGGGGGCGGGCACTACTAATTTAAGCCACATTGACTGTACCAGTAATTTATATTCCGTAACGGCCCCGCCAGGGTTACAGCGGGCGCCCGGAGCCTTTCGTCTTGTGCCAGAGAAATTCCAACACCTCTGCTGCTGGAGCCGGGCTGTGCCGCCGGCACGGGAAGCCCTTCAAGGGCCGCTAATCGCTACCAGACACCCGGTCACCTGTGGTGACCCCCCCCTCCCCAGCCACGCACACCCTGCTCCTGCGGTACGTGGGACACACCACACGCACCCCCGCCCCATGGCCAGGCCACCTCCGGTCCTCACCTGAAGTCCCCGCGGTTGTTGGTGACCCGCTCGGCAGGGCAGTAGGACGCAGAGGTCTCCAGCACCACGATCTCCACCTTCTTGCTGACATTGCCCTGGGAGGTGGAGACGGCGCATTCCCACTCGCCGTTGGCCGAGACGTGGATGTTGGAGAGGATGAGCTCACTGTGGGCAGAGGGGATGGGCTGGCACGGTGGGTCTGCCCCACAGTGAACCCACAGCAACGATCCTCCAAGCTTGAGGGCATGTGGACTCACATCATGAAGCGCAGGAGGTGCCTGCCCATGGCACTTGGTACCCACAAATCAGCAAGCCCTGCGGGCACGAGTGTCCATCCCCATCTCCATCCCAGTCTTCACCCCCATCTCCATCCCAGTCTTCACCCCCATCTCCATCCCAGTCTTCACCCCCATCTCCACCCCTGCCTCCATCTCCATCCCTGTCCCCCTCCCCACCTCTTCCCCATCCCCATCCTCCACCCATCTCCGTCCCCATCACTGAATCCCATCTTCATCTCCATCCCTGTTACCATCCCCATCTCCATCCCTGCCCCCATCTCCATCCACATCCCCGCCTCTGACCTGGTGATGAAGGTGCAGTCATGGATGAGGCTCTCCTCCACGATGACACCCGTCCGCTCATCCTCCTCTACCAGCTCCCGGTTGTGGTACCACCGGATCTGGGTGCTGTTGTCCAGGTAGGTGGCGGTGCACTGGAAGGGCAGCCGGTCGCCCTGGAAAACCACCTGGCGCAGCGACGGGATGAGGTGGTGGGTGTGCAGCTCCGGGGCACCCGCTGCGGGGGGGACACAGCGGCGGGGTGAGCCCGCGCCCCTGCCTGTCACCGCTGCCCCCGCCCCGGCCCCAGCTCACCGCAGCGGAGCTGGCTCTCCCGCGCGCTGTGCAAGGGGAAGGCCTGGAGGTGCCGGGGGTAGACGCACACCGTCCGCTCCGAAATCTGCGCCGAGCGGTTGCGAGCCCAGGGCAGCACCCAGCGCAGGTTACAGTCGCACGTCAGGTACTCGGTGGCAAAGTCCCTGCAAGGGACAGTGTCACAGGGGGGTTCCCACAGGGAACAGGACAGGACACCAGCCCTCAAGACCCTCCGGCAAGGACCCCCCCCCCGGGTGATGAAAACCCAGGGCACAAACTCACACAACTTTCAAGGAGGGGAGCTCATCAAAGACGCTCGGTGGGAGGCTGGAGAAGATGTTCCCGGACATGTTCCTGTGGGACAGCAGAGAAAGATGTGGCATGGGGACTGCCTGTGGATGCACCATCACCAGTGATGTCCCAGGGCACAGGACAGCCCCAGGAGCTCCTTTCGGGATGCAGGAGACAGGGCATCCCCAGGGAGATACTTACAGCCGGAGGAGGTTGGGGAGCCCCTGGAAGACGCTGGCGCTCAGACAGCCGATGCGGTTGTTGGAGAGGTCCCTGCAAGTGGAGGGGCTGTCAGGGTTGGGAACACCCTGCTGTCCCCGCTCCCCCCTGGCTGTCCCTGGGAGGCCACACTGTCACTTACAGACGCTTCAGCTCAGGGAGGCCAAGGAAGGCGCCCGGCTGGACTGTGCTGATCAGGTTGTTCTTCAGATCCCTGTGAGGAGACACAAGGTGTGCAGCAGGGAGCCCGGGATGTGTCCTCTGCCCCCTCCACAGGAGAACCAGCACAGCGGGGACAGGGGCACGAGCACACCCCAGTCCTCCCAGCTCCTACACGTGGGCTTCTCAGCAGCCTCAGACGCTGCAAAACCCTGTGCGGGAGCCTCATTAGCAGCTTTCCATCCCATTTCCCTCTCGTTATCTCTCCAAGGAGTGCAGGGAAGGCTTGAGGCTCCCTGCTGCTTCTTGAGGGGGGATACCAGCCCCTCTGCCCGCTCTGAGAGCACACCATGGAGCATCCCATGCCAGTGGTGCCCACTGTCCCCTCTGGTACACTGTGTCCAGAGCAGCTGTATCCCGGTGGGTTATCTCCCGCCTGCGGGATAAGAGATGCCGCAACTGCTAGCGCTGCCCCAGAAGGGCTTTGTGGCCCACAGGAAGCTCGTTTGGGTTATTAGCCTGATTGGAGGCACGTATCTAATCAGAGAAAAGCCAGGCGAGTGCTGGCGCGGGGCGGCTGCTGTCACGGCAGGGAGCCCCGGTGGCATTGGCCACTCCAGCCAGCCCTGGGGACCAGCCAGGCGGCTCCTGCCGAGCACCGGCGCTGGCCGGGAGAGGAAATGGGATCCATATGGCAATGCCGTGTTTATTTATAGCAGCCTCCACGGCGCTCATCGCCGGGTCCCCGCTGCTCTGCGTGCGGCCCCAGGGACACCCCGTGAGCCACAGCTCTCTGTTCGAAGCCAGAAGCTGGCAACTGTGCCCCACAGACTTGGGGTGCAGGCGGCCCCCACAGTGAGACATGAGGGGCCACGCAGGGAGCGGAAACCCGGCGATGCCACCTGCACACCGTGACCACACAGACGTGCTTTGCTTCCAGATTAAAACACACACATGTGGCTTCTGGGGGTCCCCAGCTGACCCCAAGTGGGCAGGGCTCAGTATTGGGGGTGCACAGACCCACAGTGAATCCCCAGGGAAGGGAAAGGTGGTGTGATATCTTCCTGGTCAGGGTCATCCCAGCCCTGCTTGGCCAACACAACTCTGTCAGATGGACAAAATCATGTTCTGATGGCTGCAGGCAGGGGTGCAGGCAGATCACAGAATCACAGAATGGTTTGGGATGGAAGGCACCTTAAAGTCCATCCAGTGCCACCCCCTGCCCTGGACAGGGACACCTCCCACCACACCAGGTCGCTTCAAGCCCCCTCCAACCTGGCCTTGAATGGGGCCCAGGGATGGGGCAGCCACAGCTTCTTGGGGCAACCTGGGCCAGGCTCTTACCACCCTCACACCAAACAACTTCTTCCCCACATCTCAGCTCCATCTCCCCTCTCTTTCAGGGTCAAAACCTTCTCCTCCTCCTAGGGCTCCCCTCCCTCATCAAGACTCCTCCCCAGCTTCCCTGGAGGGNCACCGGTGCTGAAGGAACAGCTCCGCTCACCTGCACGGCCAACACCCCCAACGCCACCAACGCCACCACCTGTGGCACCAACACCCTGTTCTGCAAACACCCATCTATACATCCACCCACCCAGAGACACCATCCACACCAGCCCCGCTCCCTTCTGGGGGCCACCAAAGATCCTCAGGGACCCCCCACACCCTGGACACCCACCCAGCAGTGGGAGATGCATCAGCCAAAATACATCCATAGCCAAAACTCATTGCCCCTGGCTCAGGCTGGGGGGTAGCCGGGGGCTGGGGGCTGCAGGGGACAACCAGCCAGGGATGGCACCCACCAGGAACCGAGCTGGGACCAGGGGCTCGTCACCAGCCCAGTACATGGCCTGATGTGGAACCTTTCTCCCTCAATCACTTCCTTCCACCACCCGGGGGCCCAGTGCTGCTGCTGCTGCTGATTTACGATAAGGCTCTTCTCTCCACACCAGGGTTGTTTGCCTTCGCATTTCTGCTGGTCCCAAAGCTCTCCTGCCCCTGCCCCGGCAGGGTGACATGCTGCAGGCACTGGAGCCAGCAGCGACACTGTGCCATGTCTCCACAGGGACCCCCACCACCACCATACACACATGGGTACCCTGCAAAGCACCCACCTCCTGCCCTGAGGGAGCAAACCCTGGCTCAGAGGGCCCGATCCAGCCCGGTGCAGCCACAAGGAGCCCAGCAATCCAGGGCTGAGCCTGACACAGCCTGGTGTAGGCGGGCAGATGGACAGACTCCATCCCTGTCACCGCTGTCACCTGGTCGAGCCCTCTCGCAGCCCCGAGGGGGGAAGCGCTGGCCCTGGCAGAGGGCAGGACATTCCCAAGCAGGGGCTGTGCTAATGAGCACGGCCGCCCCGGCTGCATACCGGCCCTGCTCAGACTCATTAATCTCATTACCCCGCTACAAATCACCGGAGATGCCAAGCCACAGGCCCTGGAGGGGCTGTGGTACATGGGGGCACCCCGCACGCCGCCGAGACCCTGGGAACGGCTTCCCCCCCATCATGGTGGGACACTGAAACACCCACGGTAGGCAGGGGTCTCACAAGCCCCAGGATGAGAAGCGAGGGGCCTCCAGAGCTCCCGCTGCGCCAGCACGGTCCCTCCATGGGGCACGTCTGCACTGCGGCCCCGGACCGACCTGATGAAAACAATTAGGGCTCCTGTCGAGGGTAATCAAGCGCAGCACGATGCTGGCCGGCCTGGGNCCGCCGAGACCCTGGGAACGGCTTCCCCCCCATCATGGTGGGACACTGAAACACCCACGGTAGGCAGGGGTCTCACAAGCCCCAGGATGAGAAGCGAGGGGCCTCCAGAGCCCTCCATGGGGCACGTCTGCACCGCGGCCCCGGACCGACCTGATGAAAACAATTAGGGCTCCTGTCGAGGGTAATCAAGCGCAGCACGATGCTGGCCGGCCTGGGTTGGGGGAGCGCTGCACACAGCCCCCCCAGCCATGCTGGCACTCCCCCTCTGACCCACACAGGGTTTTGGTACAGCAGAAAGGAGCAGGAGGTGACATGAAGCAGCTTTTAGGGGGACTCCAGGGCTGCAGAGCCATGGTGTCCCCAGGGTGCAAGCCCCCCAAGTGCCCCGTGTCCACGCATACATTAATCCCTCCGTTAATGAGAGCCTGATGCCAGCAGCAGGAGGAGGTGAACCCACGCTGGGGAGAACTTGGCCATGTGGGACTGTGGGGACACAGGGTCCCCACAGTGACTGCTTTCTGCTCACCACAAAACCAGACCTGCGGGGATTTCCATGGCTTTAAAACCCCAGCCCAGGCCTGGGGCAGGTGCAGGGCACATAACGCAAACAAGGCCTGTGTTAATAAACACTTCCTCATTTAGGCTAACGAAAGGCAGGCAGTGTGGGTCCCACTGCCACTGGAGGGCCAGGCACCATGAGGCAGGGACCCAAGGGAAGGGGACCCCTCAACTGCAGCACTGTGTACCACAGAGGATGCCCAGGGTGGAGGTGGGCACGCTGTCACAGCGGGTGAGGGTCCTGCGGTGGGAGCCCACCCGGCCCCACTTGGCGCAGGAATGTGCGAGACCCTCGCGGGGAACAAAACGCCCTCAGTGCGCTGGTCCCCGCTCCCACATACCTACAGATCAAACCCATATGGGGGCCATAAATCTCCCCTTATTACAGCTCCCTCCATAAGAGATGCCTTTCATGGAGAGATAAGAAAGTTGACTTTGTTCGGGGGGACAATGTCGCTTTTCATACCGGTCCCCACGGAGAGCGGCCCCCCCCGGTGCCTCCCGCCCTAGTGCAGCTCCCGGGGTCCCTGGGACGCCCGCGGGTGCTGGTGGCAAACCCTGTGCCCCGATGTTGTCCCCACCGCAGCAGCACCTGGGAGGGACATGGGGAGCACAATCCACATGGTGCTGCCAGCACCCGCCCCACTGACACCCCATGGAAGCTCTGCCCCCACCCCACTGCTTCCCACCTCTCCTGCCCCGACCCCCAGCCCCTTGCTGGACACTCACAGCTTCTCCAGAGCCCGCAGCCCGAAGAAGGAGCCGTTCTCCAGCACCGTGATCTTGTTGTTACTCAGCAGCCTGTGGGAAGAGCAGAGGGAGAAGGGCAGCCCCATTACTCGATGTGCCAGCAGCTCCAGCCGTGCCACCAGGGTGGTGGCGATGGTGAAGGCTCAGGGACAGGCCAAAGCAGGGACATGAGGCGCAATAGCCACGTTGAGATGCCATGAGTGGTCCACATGCATGGCAGCACTGGGCTGGAGGTGCCCAGGGCATCGCTCTTGTCCCTGGGCATGGGTGCAAGAAGCTGAAATTGCTGAGTATGAGATCCCCACCCCAGCACCACATCATGAGGGCACCCCAAGGACATACAGCCAGGAGGGAACCCCACAGCAGCCCCAGCTATTGCCCCCCACCAGCCTGATCCCCTTCCAGTCACGGCCGTCCCAGGAGCCTCACAGAGCTGAGATTTTATCCCAAAATAAACAACTTTGCTGGGGCAAAGAGGCCCTTGCGGGGTGACAGGAGAGGAAGGGAAGGCGCAAGCACCCGACAATTCAGCCAGGAGCTCATTAAAGCGTGTCAGTGGCAATTAGCAGAGCCAGACTCTGGCCTGGGGATGGGAGCCGGCTCTCGGGGACCAGTGGCTCTTCCCGGGCACCGGCGATGCTCCCGCCGGCAAACGGGATCCAAAAGCCGGGGGGNAAGGGCTCATTGAGGGCCGGAGCCGGGGCTGTTTACCCAGGGGCGGGCTCTGGAGCCGGGCTGAATGGTGGCTGTGTGCTCCAGAGCCTCGGCCCCTCCGCACACCCCGACGGCTCCGGCCGCGCTCGGCTCGCCCTGGCCGGGGTCCCACCCCCGGGGAGCGGCAGGAGCGGGATGCGGCTCGGGGGGCTGCGCTGCCGCGGGGGTGGCTACCAACACCCCGAAAGGAAGGGTTGGGGGGCAGCCCAGCACCCTGGTCCCGCATCCTGTACTAATGAGGAGCGGAGGCGGCCGGTGGCCCCGCCAGCCCTCAAATTGCTTCCACACGTCGGCGGCCGGAGCCACAGCTCGTCCTTTCCTCCCCCGCAGGGACCCCGCTTTTCGCCGGGCTCGGCGAGCGCCAGCACAGCGGCAGCGAGCCCTGGTGACAGAGGGTGAGGGGCTCAGCCCCGGGTGGGGGGCAGCAGGGATGCCCCCGAAGCAGCCCCACGTTTCCATCCCCTCTCACGGCATCAGTGGGGGCTGTTACTCGAGGACGTGGCTGCTTCAACGGCTCCAGAAGGTTTTAATTCCAGCAGCAGCGGATTTCACAACCCAGCCAAGCCTCTGCAGGCTGCTCACACACGGGGGGATCTTGGGGGCTCCCTGCTAAGGAAGGGTCGAGCAGACCCCCCTGGCTTGGGGGCTGAGCTGAGGTGCAGGCTGGCCCTGCTGAAACAGCCTGTGCAGCAGCATAAGTTGAAAATGCAGAAATCAGAGGAGTGCAGGAGATTCCAGTCTTGGACCTCCTGTGTTTGCTCCCACACCCTGGCCCAGGGTGGCTGGGGTGGGGAGGAGGAGTGTTCCCAGCATGGCCAAGGACACACATGGCCTTTGGGCAGAGGGCAGCTGGGCACCCCAGGAAAGCTGGACTGGGGTTACAACCACGAACCTGCAGGGAGCACACACCCTACAGCTTGTACCAGGGGGACAGGGCGCTGGAGAGCTGCCCTCAGCCTCCCCAGGGCCAAGCCCTGTACTGGGGATGTTCGTGTTGCTCGCAGACCCCTGGGACCATCCATGTCTCTGCCATAAAACCAGAACTCCCTGCCTTAAAAGGCAACGCTCCCCGATGGGCTCACCCTCCCCTCTGATCCACAGCCAGGCCAACAACTCGCCCTCCACAGCCAGGAAAGAGCCACAGGGTGCCTTCCCCACGGCGAGCTTGGGCCGAGGGCGAAGCCACCCCCGGAGCCACCGGCCTCCTGGGATCAGGATTGGGGAGCACAGGAACAGCCAGGACCCCAACACGGCAGCGCTGCTCACCCTGTCTGCTCTCCCTCAAGGGAAAGGTGTCCTCAGCCAAAAAGGGTGTTTGGCACAAGAAAATTGCACGGACAGTAACAATTTGACCAAAATTGTTCTTCCTGATAGAACTTTTCCCGGGTATCGATCCTGGCTCTTTTTTCCCCTGTCCTGTAGAAACCAGCCGGGTCATGCTCCCCCGTCACAACTCACATCCTCAAACATGGTTTTATTTTGTTTTCTTTAGTTTTATGGATATAATGTTCCAAAATGTTTTCTGGGTCTTTTTCCAGGAAGTTCCCATCAGGCTCCACAGGACTTTCTGGCCCCACACATGCACAGCCTCCACAACTATCCCCTTACACAAGATTAACTGAGAAACCCCCAAATATGATGGAATAAGTGTCCCCGCAAGGCCACCCTGACATGGGGGTCACGGGTGAGCATCCCTGGAGTCACAAAGGGACCCTATGCTGGGACCCACCCACGGCACCGAGACTGGGTCTGGACCCAAACCCCTTGGCTGGATTTCAAACCTCAAGAGCTGCCCTTCTGGATGCAGCCAGGAGGAGGGATCGATGGGGTGGGAAGTGGACAGGGGGTGGAAGCAAACCCCGTTGCTGCCCAATCGTCCCTGCTCACCATGGCCATGGTGGCTCTTGCCTCTGGCCAGCTGGGGAAGATGCCAGATGAGCTCCCTGGCTGCTCGCTGAGGTCCATACAGGGCTGGGGGTGCAGAGGGGACGTGGTGCCCCCACGTCCCAGCCGTCTGCAGGCTTGGCAGGCCATGAAAGCACAGCTGTGCTCCTCCAGAGCCGCTGCTCGGCCGTGCCTTGGCTCCAGCCCAGGCTGGGACTCCTCACCTCGGCTCCATCAGCAAACGCCAGGGCAAGAGGTACCCCCCAGTCCCAGCATGGAGTGACGTGCCCAGCCCAGTGTGGTGAGAAGGGCTGGGGACCCCATGGACACCCCCAGCCCTCAACGCCTGACCGCCCTCATGCTGCTCCAGCATCTTCCTGCCCCACAGTGCCTTCATCCTGCCCAGCTGCCCTGAGACCCTCTGACATCGTGGTCCGTAGGCGGGTAGCTCCTGTCACCCACTGGAGGATGGCTCCACCACCATGACAATAATCAGCTAATTGAACAATGGCTGGAAAAGTCTCTTTGGACAACGTGGGGATTAAAGACCAGTGGCTTGAGTTGAACGGGAACAACAGGGAGATGCGTGGCAGGGATGGGAGCCCCTGAGGAGCATCCTCCCATCCCAGGGGGATTCAGCCTACGAAGGGGTTCAGCATCCTCCCACCCACACCAGGGCTCTGGGAGCTCGGACCCCTCGGGGCTGCAGGCAGGGAGATAGACATCCCTTTTTCTTCTTCTTTTTTTTTTTTCCCATCTCAAAAAGAGGAGCCAAAAGTGAAAAAAACAAGATTGTTTTTTCAAGCGTGCTGGAATCCACTTGGATAAATAACAGCTCCAGAAACTGGGCTGTTGAAACAATAAACTTCCTCTGGACCCAACCAAAAAAGGATGCGGGGAGATGGTGGCTCCCCAGCCGGGCAGGGGCACGGCAGCNCGCGGGCTGCGCCCCGAGCAGAGCTCGCTGCTCTGCGCTGTGATTTTTAGGAAGAGAAAAGAGGGGCCCCGGGGCTGGCGAGAGGCGCCCAGGGCTGCAGCATCGGGACGGGCTCTGGGGGTGGCAGCATCCCATGGGGGGACCCCGCAGCTCCAAGCCCAAAGAGGCTGGGAGACCCCCCAACATGTCCAGGGCCACCCCCTCCCTGCTTTGTTTGGGCGCTCAGGGGCTCTTCCCCTCCCCGTGGCGTGCCCGGGGAGTCGCCTCCAGCCCCACGTCACGCCGGGCTATTTCGGATGGTGAAAATTATTGTTCCAACCCTCAGCTTTTGTTAGCACAGGAAAAATCAGCCCCGGAGAGAGGGCAAAGCCTCCAGAGCTGGCGTGAGGCGGCAGGGCCGGGAGGCCGGGGTGCACCGAGCAGCACCATGACCCACAGCCCCCGGAAAAACCAAACCCACCCCGACCCACTGCCCAATAAATAACAAATAAAAAGCTGAAAAACGTTTGGGAAAGAAACCATCTGCCGGGCTCAGGATAAACCGGCCTCGGAGAGGGGAGTTCAAGTAGAACTGGAAATTGGTCATAAGTCAAAGCCCTCTATTCCCTGCAGACAATCTGTAATTTCAGTGCAATCAAGCTGTGCACATAAATGAGGCCTGTGCTGGGATTCCACATCTGGAAGAGGTTTGGGCTCCCGCCCGTGTGACAGCGGGGCCGGCTGCGGCCAGCGCGGCTATCTGGGTCTCGTTAGGGATACAGTGCTTTTTCCATTAGGCGATTAGCACAGGGGTCAGCATGAGGGGGAGGGAATTAAAGCCTTGTTAATACACGTCTGCAGAGCCCCGGCACCTCACAGCTGTGCCGGAGGGATGTCTCCAAGAGGTGCCAAAGCCCCCAGCCCCAAACCAGGGGGACACAGTTGTCCCAGGGGGCTGGACCACGATGGAGGGGACAGGGAAAGAGCTGTGCCCTGGCTGCATCCCTGCAAGCTCTGCTGAAACAGCCTCAGTGGGGAGAGCTGTGCAGGGCTACAGGTCAACACAAGCCATCAGGGTTGGCATCACTCCTTCCTCCCCACCATAAGCTGCGGGGGCAAGAATTAACCTCCAGGTATAAAACCAGAGTGGGTACCAGAGAGCATCCGTGGATATTTAGGCAAGATTCTAAGAACCAAAGCACCCCATCTCCCTGTCATGCTGCCATCACACAGCTCCAGTGCCATGGTCTCAGGGGGTCGCATCCAGCACCAGGACTGAGCAGGGTCACCGATTCCCAGCACCTCCAGCCACGCTGGGTCTGTTCCCCACCACCGCGGCTTCCCCACATGGAGTTAATTCCTGCAGCTCCACATCTGCGGGCACTGCCGGGGCTCCAGCTCCCTCTCTCCCAAAGCAGCGATCCCTGAGAGGCACCAGGGGAGGAGAAAAACCGCCACGTCCCCCAGGACACCCAGCCGAGCCCAGTGCTGGCTGTGGGGCAGGTCCCCGGGTGTCCCTCATCCCCTGCTCTGCCCATCACTGCTATGATGGCAGCCAACATTTCTCAGGCATGGGGGGTAAATAAGCAGATGCTGCTGTGGAGGCAGCCTTGGGTTCCTCAGCACAGACCTAATAATTAAATATAAATAAAGAAGTAAACCAAGAGCATGGGAAAAAGCCAAACCAGAGACGGGGTGGGGGACCCACAGGGTGACAGACCTCCTCCTCCGGCTGCCCGTGTGTCCCCAGCTATCGCTCAGGAGGCCAGAGCTGTGGCTGTGACAGCAGCAGTCCCACCTCAGCAGCCTCCCCCCCATGCTCAGCATCGTTAGCACTAATGATGCACCCCTGCTTCCAGGCTGGGCTGGAGGAAAACTGGAACAGGGCTCTGCTTTTTGAAGCGTTTTTCTGCACCAAACACACCCAGCGTTTCCTGCGAGTGGGGCAATGCTGATGCTGAGCATCCCGGGTGGCACAGACAGGACCTGAGCATCCTGAGGGGCACAAATGGGACCTGAGCATCTCGGGGGGCACAGATGGGAGCCAAGCATCCTGGGAACACATGTAGCTCACAACCAGCTCACCCACAGGGGTTACAACTTGTCTGTCCCCAGCAGGATGTCCCCCAAGGCACGTGCAGCCCTTGCCACGTGCCCGGGCCCTGCTGCCTCCTCCGCTCCCTGCCCGCACCCCAGTGGCTCCAGGAGACGCTCCCGAAGCCAGAGCCCTCTGGTTTTGATTGTTCCATCTGGAAAGGGTTTAGAATAAATCATGTTTACTGCGCAAGAGCAGAGCCCAGGGTCACAGCATATTTGTAGGTTTCTGCCTACGCCTGTAGGTTTCATGTCACGTTTTAGTGGGACCGTGTGATGCCCTAATGCTGCCACATGGTCATCCCAACCGCTCTGAGGGAGCTGACCACAGGCAGCTCCAGACCCCCCTGTCCCACTGGGCAGAGCCCAACCTTGGCCACTCCACTGGCAGCGGGGCTGCAGGGGGTTCCAGTTGTGCTCAGTGCTGTGGTTACGCTCCCTCACGCTGGAGAAAGCACCAGAGCGGGCTTTTCCCAATATAAATTGACAAGGGACTCAGTCTCTGCGGGTATTTGCAAGGGGCTGACATATGACAAAAGGGCTGTGGGAGGAAAGAAATGAAGAGTAAAACCTTCCTGAGAGAGAGGGTGACCAGAGAGCTCATCCTCCACCTGCCCAGTGTCCCCTGCCATGGGGAAGCTCAGGACAAACTCAACGCTCTTGCTCCAGGACGATTTACACTTTTATCCCAACAGCCACCCCTCAGACCCTGCTGGTGGCACCTGTGCAGCACAGGCACGTTTCACATTGGGCTCCACGTGTGGGGGGACGGTGGCATCAGTGGGGTCACCTTTGCAGCCACCTCATTTTCATAAAGTGGATATTGGGAGCCCAAAACGAAGGCCCTTCGCAGACAACGGCACAAGACGGGCACAGGGAGATGCTTTAGCCACAGCAGAAACTCCAATGTGCAACCACACACGTGGCCAAGGGGGTTCAAGCACAGAAGAGCAGACGGGGCCAGGAGCACCGCAGCCCCCAGCCCCAATTCTCTGCAGTGCCCAAGAAAACCCACCCAAGGAGCAGAAGGCAGAGAGCCGAGGCCGTGGGCACACAGGCAGGGATGACACTCGAGGGGAGAGCAATGTTCCCTCCAGCAACGGCGCTGCCGGCCCTGCCCTCCAAACCAGATTTTAATTCAAACATCTCCTCCGGAGTTATAAATAAACCCTGCAATCCACCACAGCAAGCGGGCACGATGGCTGCCAGCCCCGGCTCAAACCCCAACCCTCCCCAGCACCAAGGGCCAGAGGAAGCTTTCAGGCAAAAAAAAAAAAAGAAAGAAAGAAAAAAAAGAGGCAGCTTCAGACCCTTCACACAAACCCGAAACCCACTCACTGCCCCTGGTCTGTTTTCAGCAAATATTTCCAGTGAGAGCCTTCGCTTTCAAACAAAAACATCCTCCCCCAGCACTCAGGCAGCGAGCGCTGCGGAGGGAAGCGTGGAGAAGGAGCCCGTTTCCTGGATTTCCAGCTCACGTCCACACTGCAAGCCCGTGGGGCCAGAGAGCGGGGTCCTGTCCGTTATTCCATCGCCCCAACATCCCGCTTTAATGCCATTTAAACAGTTATGCACAACCCAGCAAGGCTAACGTCGGTACGGATTCCCTTAGTAAGTGAAAAAATGGGAAAAAAATGGGCTGTTTGCACTGTGCTCCCCGACACGGCAGGACTTTGTCCCCCATCCTCCTCACCCCCACCGGCACCCGTGGGAGCGCAGCCCCGGGGAGCAGTACGCGTGGAGTGGGGCCGTGCGGGGGGTCTCCCGCCCCTCCGGGGCCGCCAAGCAGGCTCGGTGCGACCCGCTCCTGGGCTCCCACCCCTCTCCCGGCGCCGCGGCGCAGCGGATACCCGACCGGAGCAGCCCGGAGGGGACGGGGGGGCGATGCCCTGGTCCGGCGTCCGATACCCGGAGCCGAAGACCGTCGCCTGGGTCCCGGGACGATGCCCGGCGCCGGTGGGCGATGCCCGGGTCGCGGTACTCACAGCGTGACGGTGCCGTCGGGCAGCAGTCGGGGCTCGGGCGGCACCGGGANGCCTCGGCCACGGCCCCGCCGACGGCATCGGCTCGGCTCCCCCGTGGGAGCGGGATGGAGTCCTCCGTGGGCCGGGGCTGGAGTGCGGGGTGGTCCTGGAAAGCTGGATCCTGCGTGGGAGAGAGATGGAGTCATGGAATTGTTTGGGCTGGAAGGGACCTTAAAGATCACCCAGTGCCACCCCCTGCCCTGGGCAGGGACANTGATGTTGGTGGCCCCAGAGCTGGAGGCAGCACTGGGTGTCTCTCTAGAGCGGAACAGAGGGGCAGAATCCTCTCACTTGTCCTGCTGGCCATGCTGCTGGGGATGCAGCTCAGGGTGCTGGGGGCTTTCTGGGCTGCCAATGCACATTGCTGGTTTGTGTTGAGCTTCTCATCCACCAACAACCCCAAGTCCTTCTCTATCCAGCCTGGATTTGTGCTTAGGATTGCCCTGACCCCACCCCAGGACCTTGAATTGAGCCTTGTTGAACTTCATGAGGTTTGCATGGGCCAACCTCTTGAGCCTGTCCAGGTTTCTCTGAGTTCTGCAAGGTGCACCGCTGAAGCCCCTGTGGACAGGGCCTGGAGCTCTGTGGGGTCCCACAGGACCAAGAGCTACAGCCCCCCATGGACCAGAGCATCATCCTGGAGGGCAAGAAGCTCCAGCCCTGCCTGGTCCTGAGCTGGAGCCTTGGGCATCAGCAGGGAGGGATGGAGCCCTGCAGGGTCTGGAGCACACGTGCTGCGTACGGGTCACAGCGCGATGCCTCCCTGGGGCATCCCAGCTGTGACAAGCACAGGGTGCTGTGACAGGGTGGTGGCACGCACGTGGCCCCAGCAGCCCTCCTGTGTGCAAGGGCTCTGTGGGCCCCACCACCACCACCTGCCAGGACCCTGTGCTGTGGGAGAACCCCCTGCACAAACTCACACAGTTCACTCTGTGATCACACAGCTCCATCCCCTCCTGGCCTCCGCTCCGCAGTTAACACTCCTCCCTTCTTCCCTTCCCCGTTTGCTTCACTGGTTTTTCACATTAAGTTCAATATTTTCCTTCCTGCTCCCCCCTCCCATGTCCCTGCTGCCTCTTGTGCTGCCCCCAGCCCTTTTTCCCCCCGGGGCTTGGCTTCTCCACCACGGCTTCAAATCAAAAGGGATCAAAAGCAGGCAATGAAGTCTCCAGGACCCCGCGCCAGGGAGTGGAGGAAGAGGGTCATGGAAGGAGGACAAGAGACAGCTCTGGGAACGCGGCTTCTCTCCAGGACCAATAGTTCCTGGAGGGGAAAAGAAATTTACTCCTTTGTCCAAATAAATACACGGCGCTGCGGCAGTGGGCGTCGGGAAGAGGAGACACTCACCAGCACACGCTCCCGAGCTGTTTCCACAAGTGCTTTTGTTTGGGTCCTGGGGTCCCACACAGCTCATTTGCCACTTCACCGCCAGCGGCCTCATTTCTCCAGCTCTTCCCTGTCCCTGCCCTCGCTGCCTCCTGCCAGGCAGGGACAAGGACCATGGCCCTGAGGGTTCTTCATGCCCAGTTGCACCCCTGTGGACTTCCCACCCTCTGGCCCCAGGGTGGTCAGATGTAGGACCCCAGAGACCTGGAGACTGGCATCATCTTGTTAGTAAAAAAATAACAATCAACAGTGAACCCACTTCTTCCCTGCTTTGTGTTGGGTTTTTTTTTTTCTTTTTGCTTTTTTCCACTGAGGAAAATTTCCACTGCAGGAATCCCCCTCCTGTGCTCAACGCCACAGGATGCTGGTCCCAGATCCTGCCGCTGCCGCTGGAAGAGCAACAGGAAACTGCTCGTGTCCAGTATCCGCTTCGAGATCCTGTGAGCCCCTGCACAGCATGAAACCCCCCCCAAAACCTCCAAATGGTGAGCTCTGCCTCCCAATTCAAATACTGCAGGAAGCATGAGTGGTCTCCCCTCATTCTGGAGAAGATGAGCTCGCAGGCTGGAGCCCCCACTTCTCTCCCACCCACGGGGAGAGGACACTGCTTGTCCAATGCCTGATTTAGACACCAGGCACAGCAAACCCGGCACCAAACAGGGAAACCCCCAACGCCGCAGTGCACGGGGCTCAGCCACCTCCTTTCGCCAGATCAACCCCTAAATTAAGATCCTTCTGTCCAAGACATCCCCCAGGAGCCACCCTGCAGCACTGTGACACCTCCCTGCCCATCAACACAGGAGGAAGACACAGGATTTCAGCTGCTGGGGACTCCACGGCCGAGATAGAGGGGTCCTGGGAAACCCCAGCATTAAAGCCCGTGCATGGAAGGGAACGGGGCTTGGTGTGGATCTCAGGCCCTGGAGGATGTTGGTCTGTGCTGGCAGCATCCAAGGGCAATCAGAGCTCTGGAGCTGTCTCCACAACACGTTGAAGCAATCAAGCCACTGTACGTGGTCTTCAGAACTTCAGCCTCCTATAAAATTACCTCCAAGAACAGTCAAAACCTTGTCCAAAGCAGTAACAAATGTGAAATACCTGGCCCCAGCCCCGCTACGAGGAGAGGAGCTCAAGCAACACTTCCCACATGCTTTGAGCCCAACGGAGCTCGGGTTCTTTCAACTACTTCCAAGCAGCCCCGCTCCATGTTTTCCCAGCCCCGACCCCTCCTGATGCCTCCTGCCCGGGAGACAACAAGGCAACCTGTTTGAAACTCCATCACGGCGGCCGCGCCGGTGCCGGCTGCCAAATCCCTGTGTCCCTCGCTCCTGTTCAAAGGTAGGGACGGTCCTTAAGGGCGGGAGGCACAGGGAAAGACACGCAGCGCAGGACTCTCTGAATTCCTTTCACTGGGATCCAATAAAAACCTTGGCAGTCGCTGGCCTTCCTGCCGGAAACCTGATATCCCAGAAATAAACACTCTTCCCACTTTGAAGGGCTGCAGTGGGATCTGGTTTCGGGGAGGTGGGTGGGAGCTGCTCCTGGCCGCCCCCAGCTCTCACCTGCCCCAGAGCAGGGAATTGACCCAAATCGCTTGATTTTCTAGTGGAAGTCAAGCACCCTGCGCCTGCCCAAAGACGATGGGGTGTCGGGCACCAGGACCAAGCCTGGCTATGGCACCGAGTGCCACTAAGATGCTTTAGTGTCCCTCCAAGCCCTCCCTGCTGGCAGAGCCAGGCTTGGTCCCCGCTGACCCCCTGCACGTCTGCTGCTCACCTGGCAATTTGTCAGGGAGGCCACGCTCGGCTCCAGACACTTCACAACACAAAGGATATTATCTGATAAAAAATAAATCAGGCCTGGCTTTGTGGAGGAAGGGGAGGGAACGATGCCCGGGCTCAGCAGCTCCAGAGAGTGCCTCTGGCAGGAGGGGCTGCTGCTCCAGCACTGGAGCTTCCCCAAGGATGAGGATGGCCTTGGGCAGCCAGCCCATCTTTCCAGAGCCAGGGAAGGAGAATCATGGAATCATTTAGGTTTGAAAAGCCCTTCATGATCATTGAGTTAACCCAGCACAGCCAAGTTACCACTGACCCGTGTCTCAGCACCACATCTACCTGGCTTTTAAATCCCTCCAGGGATGGTGACTGCCCTGGGCAGCCTGTTCCCGTGTTTGATAACCCTGTGGGTGAAGGGATTTTTCCCAACATCCATGCTAAACCTCCCCTGGGACAATTTGAGGCCATTTCCTCTTGTCCCATCGCCTGTTCCTTGGGAGAAGAGACTGACCCCCCTGGCTACAGCCTCCTTTCAGGGGGTTGTGGAGAGTGATGGGGTCTCCCCTGAGCCCCAGCTCCTTCGACTGCTCCTCACAAGTTCTCCAGACCCCTCACCAGCCCCGTTGCCCTTCTCTGGACACACTCCAGGCCCTTAATGTCTTTCTTGTCATGAGCAGCGTCACCCCATCCAGGAAAAATGAGAGTTTTATTCCTTTTAGAGGCAGCCAAGTCTGCCCACAGATGCTCCCCAAGCCCTTGGGGAAGAGTTATTACTCCATAACCCATGTGAAGTCTGGATTGGGGGGGGCTCATCCCGGCCAGCCCTCCCACCCTGGGGACAGCGTGGAAACAAAGGTCACCTCAGGGGATGGCTGGGAAAGTTGGGGCCATGCCTTGGCCGCGGGAGGTGACGGTGGCTGCGCCGTGGGCCAGCGGCGAGGAGGGCTGCAAGTCACGAGGGAGGAGGAGTCCCTCCAGCCGCAGAACAAGCTCTGGTCGGTTGGACGTGCTCCTCCAAGGCAAATATTGACAGTGACACGGCCCCGGGAGGAGGAGCGAGAGCACCGCTGCTTCCATAAACCGCCCAAGTGCTTTTAATAGATGTAAATAAAGCCTGTGTCACAGGGGGCCGTGGAGCCCGAGTGGGGAGTGGTTCATTAAGAGGCCGGGGAGCCCTTTCATCTCCAGCTCGTTGGCTCCACTCCAGTGGCCAACAGTCACCATCTGCTGGGTGACCTCGGCAGGAGGAGTGGGTGGTCTGCCTCCCGCTCCCCCTGCTCCAGGGAAGGTGTCTGGCATCACCAGCACCGCAGCTCCGCACCCACCAGGCTCAGGGTGGGCACCTCGAGGAGGAAGAGAAGGTGGCGATAGGCAGCGCTCAGGGGTGGGCTCGGTGGCAGGAGGAGCACGGCAAAGCTCCTGGGCATGGCCTTCAACACATTATTCCGAAGGGAAAAAGCCAGCTGGAAGCAGGAAGGATGAGAGAAACATCTGCAGAGCAAGGGAGAAGCTCACGCTGCTCCCTTCTCCTCTCCAGCACCTCCTCACAGCACATCACTGTACCCAGACAGGTCCCTGCAGGCCATCTGCATGGCCCAGACACTGCCCAGGAGGAGGGGAGAGGTGTCCCACAGCTGAGAGCATCCCCAGCCCCACGGCTCTCTGGAGCCACCGAGATGCAGGAGGCCACCACCAAGGCTGGTGGATGCCTGAATGCTTTAGCAGAACGCAGGCAGATCAGAAAACCAGGCGGCCACACGCTTTGTGAGCTGTTCTGCTCCTGTCCCAGGGCACAGGGAAGCCAGGACGAGCCTTGTCCTGCCCCACAGCCACCCCATGTGCGCTCAACCTCCCAGTTTACACCATTTACTACTTCATTAAGCTTGGCTGGGGTCCAGCTTCAGCTCAGGAAATAAGTGCAAAACGCCCAAGAGAGGAAAAGCAGGAGGGGACACGAGGCACAGCACAAGAGAGTTCTCAACGTGAGCCCGTCCCGCTGTTCCGTGCTCAAAGAACTGCGTCAGCTTTGGGAGCCACAGGCTGGTGGGAAAGGGGCGAGCAGGGCAGGGGGTCCCCTGTCAGCCCCCCGGCTCAGAACCACCAGCTCCAGGGCTGGGATTGCTCCGTGAGCTCAAGGAGCCCATGGTTTTCGTTCCTCGTTTGCTCCAGCCAACGCTTTACAGAGCAGGCAAACACTGCAGGGACACAGTTGGAATGAAATTCAGACAGAAGGGGTGTCCTGACTTTGCTCTGGAAAATAAACAAAAAGCTTTTAACGCTGGGAAATTCACAAAGAGGACGATCTGTGGTCAGTGCATGGGGCTGAAGCCCTGGGAAGAGAGAGGTGGAAGGGGAAGGAATTCGCTTCAACCCTCAGATGGGAAACGCAGTTATTTTTGAGACTCGTCATTGACCTGGACCTGTTCCCCAGCAGCCGAGGAGCTGCCGTCCCTCCTTCGGTGGCCCAGGAGCGCTGGCCCCGGGCCTGGGGAGCAGTGCCACCCAGAGGGCTCCTCCAGAAACAGCTCACGCCATCCAACAGCTCCCCCAACTCGGCAGCTATGGGGTTTTTTTTTTCCCCTTTCTGATCAAAGTGTCACTTTCCGACTGCAGAGCTCCATTTCAGCCGCTTTCCCAGCCACCCTCCTCCCTCCAGCCCCAGACAACCACGTCTTGCTCAACAGCAGATCCCGGTCAGGGAAAAGGCTTCAACGACAACTCAGGGCTGGAACATAAAAATAACATCTTTAATAGCTTTATAGTTGGCACAGATGGTATTAAAATTCACCACTTTTTTTATGAAGAGACTATGGAACAGCACATGGTGCAGCGCCGCATGGGGCAGCCCGGGCTGCACGTTGCTTCTAACCCACGTAGCTACGGCAGGGTGGCGCGAGAGCCGACTCTTTTCATTGACATTCAGCAATGTATAGTCAAGAGAGCGAAACCAACAGCTAGGTTTAACCACACACACACACAGAGGAAAGCCTGGGAGGGGATGCTTCTGCTGGCAACCGCTGCCTCCTCCTCCTCGCAGCACACAAAAGCCCCCAAAATGTAGCTGTAACAGGTTACGAGAGAGACCTGCCGTGGCTGCCGCTGCCCGAACGGCACGAGACAGGACACAGGAGCTTCTGCTCACACCTGCATGAAACAACCACTGCAGTGCACGAGTCCTTTCCCTCTTCCAGGAGAGGCCAGGGCCAGACCAGCACTTAAGGTATTAAGACATCACCTAGAAGCTCTGTCGGCGGCAATGGGATTTGTTCTCGGGATCCCAGAACACAGCGGAACAATAACACTTCGCTTCCCAAAGTACTTTTCCCCAAAGGGCCTCTGGCAAAGCTCACTGCGAGACAAACAAGTATTATCCTCCTACAGATGGGGACAGGACAGAGGAGGCACCAAAGGGCCGAGTGACTTGCCTTGGAAAAGCAACAGCAAGCTGGTGGGAGGACAGAGACCTGGCAGAAAAGCCCCATTCTGACCCAAAAAAGAACTTACAGTGGCAAGAACTACTACACAGAACGGAAATACCTCCCCAGCAGCACTTCACAAGGAGGGGGAAGGCTGAAAACATCCCCGAAGGTCTGAGCAGATGGGGAACCAACAGGGGGAGAGTGAGCAGGGTCAGCCTGGAAAGGACAGACATAAACTTCATCCGAAAAGACGCTCCCACGCTTGTGATCTGTGTCCAAACCATTACGCCATGAACTCCTGCTGCCAACTGGGCTCCTCATCCATCCTCCTGGCGTGGTGTTCACCCTCTTCCAGTGTCTCTCTGGTGTCACAGCACGTCTCTTATCACAGTCCCTACAAAAGTGTCCCTCAGCAGCCACCACGCGCTAAACTTTTATTTGGGGAAACATTTACAGGTCTCTGGGAAGATTATAACTTGTTTAACGAAGAATTTAGTCCTCAGTGACACCATAATCACTGCCACTGCTGCAGACACATCTTGTTCCTTAGCAACTCCATCCTGACAAACACTGAGTTTGCTCAGCCTCATTATCCAAAAGTCTCTGTTCCTAATGACCCTGAAGGAGCCAAGACACCACAGTCGCTTCCAACCATAC
Source organism: Nycticryphes semicollaris (assembly GCA_013400055.1). Classification (NCBI taxonomy): domain Eukaryota; kingdom Metazoa; phylum Chordata; class Aves; order Charadriiformes; family Rostratulidae; genus Nycticryphes; species Nycticryphes semicollaris. The sequence continues at coordinate 86,823 of VXBJ01006944.1, forward strand.
ATTTTCTTATCATTTGATGGTTACAAAAATTTCCAGTTTCTATGGGTACTCTATAATCACAATAAATTATGAGGCATTTCTGGCCTCTGTTCTGTTACAAGGAATTCCCTCTCACCATCATGATCGGGTGCCGACACGGAGGGAGGTAAGAATGCATAGTGAGGTCTCCCATCGTCTCTCCTCTGATGAGGCCACTTTTTTATCCCCACCTACTGACCCTGCGCTGTCAAGGTCTCCATTTTGCCTTTAGTTTCAGCAGGGGCCGTGCCACCAACCGCTTTGTTGGAGTAATCTCGCTCTCCAAAAATAGTGCTTCCAATCCTGACGTTTGTGGATCCAACCTCTATCTACAGAGAGAGAGAAAGGAGGAGTTCAGGGCCGGGCAGCGAACGTCGTCCATAACCAACCTCCATGCTCCCCATATCACAGAAGGACAGTTCCCCATGTCCCCACCACCTGCAGCTACAGCTATGGGCTGGTTTCACCCCCAGAACTCTATCCCAGCACCAGGAGAGCTGTTCTTCATGGAACAGCACCATCTCACAGAATTGCAGAATGATATGGGGCTGGAAGGGATCTCTGGAGACCACCCAGTCCAACCCCCTACCAGAGCAGGTCCCACAGGAACGTGTCCAGGTGAGGTTTGAATGTCTCCAGAGATGGAGACTCCACCACCTCTCTGGGCAGCCTCTGCCACCCTCACAGCAAAGAAGTTCCTCCTTGTATTTAGGTGGAACTTCCAATGTTCCAGTTTGTGCCTGTTCCTTTTTGGGCACCACTGAGAAAAGCCTGGCCCCATCCTCCTGACACCCACCCTTGAAGTATTTATGGGTGTTGATCAGATCCCCCCTCAGCCTTCTCTTCTCCAGACTAAAAGGACCCAAGTCCCTCAGCCTTTCTTCATAAGACAGATGCTCCAGGCCCCTAATCTCCATCCAAGGGGAGGCCTAAGAGGCCCATTTAGATCTTGCCTGGGCTGGACTTTGGGTACTGGTGCTGGTATGGTTGGGTGGTAGAAGGAAACCAGACTTACTGCGTGCTGGAAGTCTGTGGACATGCCCATGCTCAGCTCCACCTTCTCAATGGGGAGATTCAGCTTTTCACACACTTCCTGCCGCAAAGACAGCAGCATCTACAAGGGAGGAGGAAAGGAGAGAGGATGACACAGCCGTGCCAGCGCTGTTTCAGGGTTTCACAGACCATGATTTCTGCCTTTCTTTGAAGCTTCCTTCCCACAGAATGTGCAATGCCCACCCTTCCCGCTGAAGCTTGCTCTGCGACAGCATAACAGCGCCCGGAGATTGCCCATTACAGGCAACATTACTGATGAGACAGGGACTTACAAGACTACACATCTCCTGAAGACATCCAATTACCACACCAGCATGGTAGAGGAGGAACACTGACCCAGTTTTCCCCAGTTCCTCTGCCTGATGCAGCCCTGTGCTGACACCTCAGCTGAAGGCAGGACCAGAGCATCCTGGACAGTAATTGCTGCACAAGGTGCCCTTGCCAATGTCCTGGCTACAGCTTCAAAGAAGGGGTGGGATCAGGACCTATGGGCTCCTGGCTGATACAGAAACGAGCCTAAAATCAGCATTAACACTGACACTTCAGAAGTCTGTACTGTTCTCAACAAGGTGTTTCTATTGACAATCTACAGCCAGACCTACAGCCTCGCTGGGACAGACAACAGAGTGTCACAGGAAGCCAGCCCAACAGTTCACATTTACCTCTAGAAAAACCTTACCTGGAAGTCAGGGTTTGGCCCCTTACTAAGGTCATGCCCGATGCTGCCAATGGTCATCAGCCCCACAAATTCCAGGCTGGGACACTTGTTGATGACATGCTCCACAGCAGCCGCAGTGTCTCCAGGAGGAAGGCCATGTTTACCTGGCAAGAAGCAGAGAGATTTGTGCCAAGCTCTGCCAAAGACCTCCTCTTCCCACAGCCAGGCAGGAGCCAACAGATGAGCAAGTTTCTTCTTAGCTTAGAGAAACTCTTTAAAAGCACAGACCACCCCATCCCTTTCAGGTTGTTTCCATCAAGTCAGCAGGACAAACCTGCATATCATCGGGAAAAAAACCCCACTTACTATCTTCTCCACTGGTGTTAACTTGCACCATGACCTTCAGCTTCTGAGATGACCCTTTTTTCTGCCACGAGCTGTTGACTCTGTCTGCCAGTTTGACAGAATCCACCGTTTCCAACATGAACAGGTTTGGGACAGCTGGGGAGAAAACACAGGCTGAAGCCAACTCTGCAGGCACAGGAATTTTTGTCCCTAGAGCTCAGCTCAGTCACAGAGACAGGCACTGGTGAGCTAATGTACATGGGGATGTTGTTATTTGAACACTAGAAGACTGTTACCCACAGAGTCCCTGCCCATAAAATTAAACAGGGTTTACCGATCAACTTGTTGACATTATTTTTCTGCAGATGGCCAATAAAATGCCACTTAATCTCCGGACAAGAGGACAGAATCTGAAAGCAGAGATGAAGAGTCAGGCTTGAACAACAATTCCCTCTTCCCCCCCACAGTGTTGAACTCTCGGTTTGCCCACAAACAAAATACCAGACATGCAATCTTCTTTTTTTGTTTACCCTGAAAGAGACAGCTCAGGCAGTGCTCGTGGTGTGGACTGAGATTGCTTCACAGCCTGGGGAGGAACAGGGCTGTGACTGCAGAGCGTTACTTGGTGAACAGGGAAGGCAAAGCTCTTTTGTAACTGAACAATCATAAAATGTTATTTTCCCCAATTTAAGTGTTACTGATTGATATGTTTAAATGAGGACTCTGCATCTCCAACAGCAGAAAGCACAAAAGGCAAAGCACCACTCAGACAAATACTCTATGACTAAGGTGCACGTATTCACAAAATCCTCTGGAGCCAGCAAGGCAAGGAGGGGGAATGGAGCAGAGGCAAAAAGCTAAGAATAACCACACCATTTATCTGAAACGACAAAAATCAAACAGCCTCCATCACCAAATCCCTAACAAAACAAAGACTGCAGAACAGCTCTCGGGACACAGCTATACATGGAGGGAGAATAGATAAAGAACTGTGTACTCACTCTGGAGTCTGACGCCTTTTCTAGCAACTCTTGAACCTAGGAAAATTCAAGACATCGATTTCTTGTTAAAACCACACCAGACATGCCTGCGCCGTAAGAACGGTCTCTCTGTTCCCAGGACCAGTGTGTGCCTCATAAATAGAAGCCCAGGAGCCTGATGCTCCCAGTTCCCCAGGTACTGGGCTGCCCAGTGCCTCCTTTTGGCACAGGGACCCACTCCCAGCCCCGAGGGGCCCAGCCAACTCACGTAGTTCTCCCCAAAGCTGCGTTGCCCGTGGCTGTAGGCGTCGATCACCATCTCTGCTGGCTTGGTCTTGCTGACGGCCACCAGCCGGGGCTGCACAGCCGGGAGCCCCTGCAGAAGCAGCCATGGATAGAGGGGATGCACAGGGCAGGCTCCAACCTCTCCCCCGCATCCCACAGCACCCAACCTGGCCCCCAAACCCCACCTCGGGTCCCCCTACAGCCAGGGGCTGCTGTGGGAGGGGATCAGGGCAGCTTCCACAGTGATGAGGGCCTTGTCCTTATGGGGGGCCGGCTCTAAAGCGTGAGGCCTATCTTTAAGAACGATGACAGGGTCCTGGATCTTTTGATGGGGGAAAAAGACAGCCGCCTGCACGGTGGGCCCGTCTCTGTGGTGACAGGGGGCTGTCTCCATGGTGACGGAGGACCTGCCCTCACGATGCGGGGCCCGTCTCTATGGTGACGGAGGACCTGCCACCATGGCGAGCGGGCCTACGCCGGCGGGGGAAGGGCTCCCTCCCGCCGCAACACCAGTCCCTCCACCACGACACGACCTCGACCCCACCGCTCACCTGCGGCCTCCTCGCCGCCGCCTGCTGCACCTGCTCGATAACGGCCCGCAGCGCCGGGCCCAGCCCGTCCCCGGCGGCCATGCCGGCTCTCCACATCCCCGGCCGGCCCCGCCGCCTTCACTTCCGCCACACACAAACACGCGCGAGAGCGTCGCTTCTCCCCGCCAGCCAATGGGATCGCTCCGCCGCGCACCGCCGACCAATGGAAGCGGAAGGGCGGGACCTGGGTGGTGTTGGCGCCATGTTGGGAAGGTCGGCGGGCGCCATGGCGGAGGGCATAGAGGACACAGAGGAGGCCTGGCCGCTGAGCCCGGGACCGGCCCCCGCTCCCCGAGGCGCTTGCGGGTCGCTACCGGCTCTACAAGACCCTGAGAGGAAAGGCTGGGACGCGGAGCCTGGCTGGGGCTGCCTACCTTCGATCAGCTGCGAGGAAGGCATCTGCAGAAACCCTTGGCCCTCACGACTGGAAAGAAAACCCAGCAGGATCACTGGTTCAAGGGGCAAGGACAAGAAAACCCGCAAACCACCCCCCCAAAAAAAATCACATTCCTCTCACCCCCGTGAAGAGCAGTCTCTCTGGGGTGTAAAACCTTCATAAAAAGCCAGGCAGGCGACAACACCCGTTCCACAGTCCCTGCTGGAGCTACGAGGGTGGGTGGCTGTGCCAGGAGGGACCCCACCAGGCCCCGCTGCCAAGGAGGCCCCAGCACCACGGACAATGCCAGCCTTTATTGCAGGGAGGAGGATGGAAGGAATGGGAGACCACCAGCTGGAACCCATTAGCTAAAATATTTGCCTTAATGCACAGAACTCACTCTGCCTCCCCGTATTCTGAGCAAGGGCAGTATTTACACAGCTGTTTAGAAATACCCAGAAGGCTCCTGCCCTCGGGTAAAACAATGATTTTCGGCACATTTTACCAGATCCTAGATACCTGCCACTGAAGTCTCACTACCGTATTTTTCACCAATTTGAGCCAAAATATGCTGGTGACAGGTGACATGGACATCTCCGCTCCTCTTCCTCAGCTGGAACCTTCCCCTGCAAATACACCTACATGCTGTGTTAAAGGTTATCCACGGGGAAAAAAAATGAAAGATGCATATTAAAATTGAAGGCCATTTTATTGTCATAGCAAATACCAAAATAAAAAGGCTTTTAATTCAATACGTAAGGAGATCAAAGACTGTACTGGCAAAGCACTACCACGCTCCTGCCAGCAATTCTCAGGTATCAGCAGTGCCATGAACCTCTGTTTTGTTTGTTACACGGAGTGGTTTTAAGATTCAGATCTTCAAGACTTCAAGATTATGGAAATTAGGACAAAATGCCAGTTAAAGAGATAGGCGGAATACAGATTTACAGGCAGTGACAGACCAACTCTGGAAAATGAAGGAAATTTTACATGTAATAAAGAAGCCTGAATGAAAAAGCAACACTGGATTTTGGCTTGTGAAGACTGGTACAATTTTGACTTTCTTTTTGCTTTTTGACTGTTATTACAATTTAAATTACAGTATTTAAATTACAATAATACTTTAGTTGTAATGTTTTCAATTAAAAAAAATCATTAAGACCTATAAATTCCAAGCTACTGTCTTACGTGAGGTCATACAAAAACATACTTCCTAATACCATTTTGGTTTATTTCATTACTGAAAAATACTTGTGTAAAAAGCAGGGTTTCATTACTAGTGGAAATCTCAAGCGTGAACATAGAACAATCCCAAATGAGGTCAGCCTGAAAGCTTTGGATACTATTACCTCAATTCCACAGTCTCTGCTACTCCCTGTTCATAATCTTCCTGCAGAGACCCATTTGTAAAAGTCAGTAAATGTTAGACCCTACCTATTAATGCATTTTTTTGACGGCTGTGTTGTCTAATGTAGTACCCAGGTCTGGAGATGGAACCTCCCATAGCTCCTGTTTTCCAACAAATACAAAGCCATCACATTGGAGATGGGACTTTCTCCAGCAGAAACTCACTTTTATTTTGCATTTTCATGCACAAACAGTCAATCTCCTAGCAGGGAAAAGAAAACTAAGTAAAAATACTGGAACTAGCAGCTGAAATCCATCAGATTTCTATCAGTGTGATTGCCTTATTAAAGAGACTAATGCTTATTTAAAACACTGAGGAATGAAACCAAGTGTAGTCGGCAGCAAGCATTAGGGCACAAGACTGTAAATGCAATAGGCTGGTCGCTGACAACTAAGTTCACACTTACACTGGCATCATCTCGTATTAGTACATTGGCCGCAAATTATACCAGCAATTAATAAACAGGCTCTTCTGCCAAGTGGCAGATGGATTAGGGAGAGAAAAAAAAAAATTGTTCTCTCTAGGCCTGAACTTTTGTCTTTAACACCCCCTCAAGTTTTGCATGTGTGTAAAACAAAACCCTACTACCTCTTTGCATCTGGTATGCAAAGTTTTCTGCAATGAAAGGTACATTATATAGCATTGTTTGGAGTTAAAAAGGAAAATTTATCTTTGGACAGCCCAGAGATTCTTTTCTTTGCCCTGTGACTTTTCAGTATGACATTTTATGTCCTTTGCTACCAGGAAATCTTCCTTTCTTGAGGTCTGCTCCGAAAAAACCAAAACCCCAAGCCAACAGTAACTTGGTTCCGTTCATTTCAGTACACCTGAGTGTCCTCTTCCTAATAAGACACTGTAAACACTGAAATCCAGCTGGTCTCGCAGAGGCAGGTAACGCATCGTAACAACCACTTGACGAGTCACTCAAGCAGTTACTTGCCAGCAAGGCCTTTTGCTAAATCAGGGTCCCTGAGACAAAAATTCTTTTCTCCCTAGTTTTTCTAACTACGACAACGGTGACAAGAACCATGATCGCAGCCTGGTTTCACTGAAAGTCAGCTCCCATTATCCACTGGCAGGACAGTGCCCACACCAGCACAGCCCTCCCCTCGCAGCTGAACTGCTGGGAAAGGCCTCAAAAACACAAACTCCCCCCTGCCCCCTTTGCCCTCCCCAAATATGACACATGGGAAAAACANCTGTGGGATTTCAGGGGAGCTCCCGCACCTCGCTGTGTGCGGGGTCTCAGCTGCCCCACCGAGGGCAAACCCGGTGCCTCAGACCTCAGCTGAAGGTAGTTCTGGTGCGTTCGCTGCAGCCCGCACTCAGGCCCTTACCTCCTCCCAGCGCCCCACACAACGGGCAATCACTGGCCGTTCGGACCAGGTCCGGGCTTTCAAGCAGCCACGTGTAGTGTATAAAAGTCTAGCACCTTTTTTTTGTTTGTTTGTTTGGAGGGGTTTGAAATAAAGTACTTGACATTTCCAACAAGAAAAAAAAAAGCCAAAAAGTTGTAGCAGCAATTTTCCTCTCTCCAAAACCTCAGAATTTCTTTTCTTCCAACTGCTACAAACTGCCTAAATCCAAAATTAAGTACCCATCTAAGCTGGCTGCCAGATACTCTAGCTGCCCTCTCCAGAATAATTTGGTCTTTATGTCCAAGAGCAGGGAGAGGTGCATCTAGAGGACACTCTTGGAGCTGGCTGCTTAGAAGTTNCAGTGTTAAAATGCAGAAAACAAAGAGTTTGGGCCACTACCTGCATGACACGTGGTCTAAGGCTCAGATTCGACCCCCCATGGGAACTAGGAAACCTGTGGGATTTCAGGGGAGCTCCCGCACCTCGCTGTGTGCGGGGTCTCAGCTGCCCCACCGAGGGCAAACCCGGTGCCTCAGACCTCAGCTGAAGGTAGTTCTGGTGCGTTCGCTGCAGCCCGCACTCAGGCCCTTACCTCCTCCCAGCGCCCCACACAACGGGCAATCACTGGCCGTTCGGACCAGGTCCGGGCTTTCAAGCAGCCACGTGTAGTGTATAAAAGTCTAGCACCTTTTTTTTGTTTGTTTGTTTGGAGGGGTTTGAAATAAAGTACTTGACATTTCCAACAAGAAAAAAAAAAGCCAAAAAGTTGTAGCAGCAATTTTCCTCTCTCCAAAACCTCAGAATTTCTTTTCTTCCAACTGCTACAAACTGCCTAAATCCAAAATTAAGTACCCATCTAAGCTGGCTGCCAGATACTCTAGCTGCCCTCTCCAGAATAATTTGGTCTTTATGTCCAAGAGCAGGGAGAGGTGCATCTAGAGGACACTCTTGGAGCTGGCTGCTTAGAAGTTACCAGAAAAAACACCCCGTAAATACCAAAGTCTTTGTGTCCAATTGTCATACAAAAGATTCAAAGGAATAAGTCCGATTCATCGCTTTCAGTACAGGAAAAGGGGAAAACAAAAAGGAACTTCCCAGTTCTGTTTCTTCTGATATAAAATGGATAGAAATCTTCCTTTTCAGTTGACGTTATGAAGTAGTTTTGTGTCCTCACTGGTTCCTGCCCCGTCCTCTTCTTGGATCCCGTCTGCCAGTCCCTCTGCAAATTTGCTCTGGCTTCCTGCATAGTCCATGAACATGTTGGGAATATCTTTGCCAAAATATATCTTGCTGTTTGCTGCGATAGCCTTGTATTTCATCAGCTGCAAGTACTCAGGAGTTAACTTCAGCTGCACAAAAAGAAAACGGATCACCCAACGGCTCTGAGTCAGCCAAAAGCAAATTTCTGTCAGGAGCATAGGAGGCATCTCCTGTTCCACAGGAGACTCGCAGGCACGCTCGTCCTCTCTTCAGCAGAAAAGACAGAGTGCCCAGGAGAAGGCTCTCTTTCAGCGTGTCTAAGTGAAGCTCTAAATCCCAGTGACTAAATGGCAAAATGAGAAAGTGATGGAAGCAGCTGGGGACATGCTCAATCCAAATGTACCGGAGATGGAGATGCTCGAGAGCACATAACTCACTGAAAGCCCTCGCAATGCAAGCTACTGGAAAGAAAAATACAACTGGCTTTTTTCCAGTGAGCAGATTGACGAGTCTGTTTCAGAGAGCAGGGCTCATTCGTTCAGGATAATGACATTATAACAGGGAGGATAGAATAACTGGGACAGAACTTGTGCACATACATCCCAGACCTCTGTCCATTCTCACTGACCCTTACAAAACAGAGAGCCTTCCTGCTGGGATGTCCTGGGAACAGGCTGGAGGCAGTAACGAGCTCGTTCTATCCATCTCATTTCTGTTTCTAGGGTGATTTTGTGGTTTTGTTGCTTGAGTGTTTTTTTGGTTTTTTTTTTTCTCCTTTTGCAGGACCAAGGTTTTGCCAGGCTAATTATAATTACTTTGCTGTGTGAGTTTGGATCAGCCCCATCTGTTCTCTACCTGAACACTTGTTTCCTGCCTGTCACTCAAGAGATCTCCCGGCTCTGACTGCTCACCAGCTTGTGGACTGGAATGAATTGGCATTTCTGATTACAGCAGTGTGACAGGGCAACGCCAAACCCAATATTCTATCTACAGAGGGAACCACAGCCCCCTTAGCAGAGCTGTCTCCAGAGAAGACTGGATTTTTCATGTATCTTGACATCAATATATCTGTCTGGAGCAGAAAAACGGATTTGCAAATACGGATCTAATTGTTTTGGCCTCAATGAAAACTTTTCTGAGAGGAGATGGCTTTGTTTTGCTTTTTGACTTAAACAATGAGACACAAGCAGCAAACAATCCCAGCTGGCTCTTTTGCTGAGTGTTCCTGTACAGCCTGATGTAAGGAACCCCGCTTCGAGGCACAGCGTAAGGAAACCACAGTACCTTGTTAGCCTCGGCTACCTTCATAGCAGTGTAGCACTCGGCATCAGCTCTCGCCTTCTCTCTCGCAAGAAAAGCAGCATCTGGAAGAAAACACACAATCTCGTATTCAGATGTTTCTTTCCAGCCACAGAAGCACCATTTGCAGCTGGGAACTCTTTAAAGAGGGAAGTGCCCAACCTAAAGCCTGTGGGATAAAACAAGGGGAAGAGGGAACAATGCGGGAAAGCCAGAAGGGGGATTTCAAGTTACATCTCAAACACTGCAGGATGATAGCATTAAGTAAATTGCATCTGCAACTGAAGACCTCAAAGCATTTTATAAACATAAGGTTTTTATTACTGCTCCTGTCACGCGGGCTGAGAATGCTCTTTCTTCTCCAGCCAGCCACTGACTCTCGTGCTGAAAACACAGCAACTGTTCCCCTGAAAAAGCGGTATTTACCCACGACATTTGCACACAGCTCCAAGAACAGCACAGACTGCTCTGCAGATGAAGCCTGTGACTGTGAATGCAATTCCCCAGATGGGATTTTGTCTGGGATACTGAGGTTAAGATTCTGGCACGCAGAGGCAGGCGATTTTAACCTTGACAGGCTCTGCCCCTCGGACAGACGTCAGAGAGCTGTTTCCCTGCAACAGCAACCATTCTGTCAAGGGCCTAATCCTGCAGGATACCGGGATTCTCTGACTCCTAGCAAAGGCATTTAGAGAAAGAAACAATTCCCCTTTCTGTGTTGCACTCTTTTATCTGTCCAACAATAATGATGTGGTATCAGGCCACCACGTTAAGGCTGAGATGAGTTTAATCTGGCTGGTTCCATGCGATCAAATGACATTCCTTCTGTGACAGGCAGCCACACAACCGTAATACAGGCCAGCCTGGATTTGAGAGCTGCACAGCTGGACTAACCACTTGTTTACCTCTACTAGCAGGGAGCTAGCTACACTTAAAAATCATGTAAACAACTGGATGGTTTGGCCCATGAATTCCTCTCTTTTGGCTAAAAAGGGCAGTTCCAGAAAAGAAATAATGAGGGAGACAGGACCCCTCTGCCAGCACAGAGCTGAACCAAAGGTCTGACACCTGGTGACACACATTTAGAAGAAATAAAAACCATTGCATTCCTGCAAAGAGCTTCTTAATGAGAAGCTGCCCATCTGTAAAACTCTTAATTGGCTCCTCAGTGGCCTCCTGCAAAACCTGACAGGGCCTATAATGAATGTAATGGAAAATTGGGCCTTGCCCCCCTGAGCTGCAAATGCAGAACCCTTTTCACCTCCTGGAATTGCTTCAACAAAGGTCATCTCAGGTGGGTGGGGAACATCTGAACTGAGCAGCACAACCTCCTGGAGGGATCACCCTGAGGAAGAGGTGATCTTGAAAAAGCAGCAGATCCTGCAAAGAAACGTTCCTATTCCTTCCCCGGGTCAGTCCGTGCTCCTAAAAGTAGTTGGCTGCCAAGCTAGAGGAGGATGAAAAAGCAAGAAGGCAAACTAAACAGAGAGCTTACAGATGTATGGGTTACAGAAAAATACTGAACTTGGTATAAAAGCAGTTCCCCTTCCCTTTCTCTCAGCCTATAGGAGCTCATAACAGACCCCTGCTGTTGCAGAGTGTGTAATAGCCAGACTTTGTTTTCTAAATATTTCACACTACACAAAAGAACTAAAGCTAAATTTGCATACCCTCCAAGGAAGGGACAGGTTCTAGAAGAATCCTATGCAAGAAAAGGATAGAAAGCTTCCACAATGCAGATAATGCAGAGATGTGGCTTCCCCCCACCAAGACTGCACAGTTATATTTTAGGACATTTCCATTTCTCTGTGAGAGTCTGCAGCCATTATCCAAAACCTGGCACCACCATTTTTAGGAGGACATCAGCCTGTCATCCCCTCCCTCTGTACCTGTGACAACTGTACTTCCTGCACTTGGAATCACCTAAGAATCTGGAGTCAAGCTCCACTAACGTCATTGCCCAAGTATTCTGAATGCCTTCTGCCGTTCTGATTGATCTGTCCCCCTGAAAACTCCACTGCAAAACAGGCTGTGAAACTGCTGGGAGAATCTGAGTATTCAGACACATTTGCATTACATAAAGTACCACATACACATAAAATAAAAGCTTTCAGATCAGTAACTTCGCCCCTGTGAACATCAGCTTGGAGTTAGGAGCAGCCAATACACACCTTTAAAGAACTACTTATCTCCAGGGTGAACTGCTTCAGGATCTTCAGATAAAATTCACCACCAATCATTTACTTGTTGGAAAGCTCACTCACCTTCAATCTCTGAAATTCGCTTCTCCGTTTCCTTTTCCATCACTTTCTGTCCATAAGTTATTTCAGCAACTTGTGCAACTTTTTCTGCCTCTGAAATAAAAAAGTACATGTCCATGTAAATCCTCACGCAGTCTTCCTAGTGCCTGAAGCAACTTCATGGAAGTTCTCACCACCCGGTGCTGGTGGAAATAAATTGTGGGAAGAATTTTCAGCCCTCAGAAGGTGTCGGTCTACATTTGAGGGCAAAGCTGAAACCCACCTGAAAAATGCTTTTGAGTTTCTCTGGAAGAGCTTCAGATCAGCAGCATTTGCTGCATCCCTCCCCGATGCCCAGGTTCTGTTTGCTGCCTACCCCACCACACGCCCCTACGCTTCTGCCTTTGAGCAAAGCCATACAGACCGATGAGGGCTTTCTTCCTTTCTGTCTCTGCTTCCTTCTCCACCACCTTCTGCTTCTGTGCTGCAATCAGCAGCTTTGTCTTCTCGCTCTCCCTAGGGAACCAGAAGAAGCCAGTTACAAAACACGAGCCAACTGGTGTGGTGCAGCCCACCACATCTCCAGGATGAGCTGTTGGCTCAGTCCTCCTGCGAGCACGTCTTTAGGGCAGGCAGCATCAGGAAAGGGAGGGAATGGACCTACACAGAGCTTTTTTTTTTTTGTCCTCTAAATCAAAGTGTCTTTTCCTCCCCTCCATAGCAGGAAGACTTTTCAGAGTCAAGTCAGTGTGAAAATGCTCCTCTCTGCAGGCTGCCATAATGCCTTCCCACAAGAGGCAGGACACAGACCATGTATAACTGTAAATTTTTTTGGCTACTCTTAATGAGGAAATTAAAGTAATAAATTAGAATCCTCTAAAGGCCTTGCCCTCAAAGACAGTTATTCTTCTTTATTTGGAAGTACAGAGCTTTGAAATCACCCTTCATTCAGTCCAATGGCTCTGTGCATTTTACCTGCTAAAGCCTTTTCTATCTTACTGCTTTGTACATACTCTAAGAAGTTTTAAAAGTGTGAATATAAATAAAATAATCTGCTCCCGCTCCCAGTCTGGGAAGAGAGATTAGAGTCAAGAACAAGTCTCTCTCAATGCATATCTTGCTGTATTGATGGGAACAGGCTGATTTGGGATTCTGCCTGTCATGGCCATACCACACATGACTTACACAATCCCAAAAGGTCACATGAAATTCTAAGGAAGCAAAATGGACGAGAGTGACCTTATTCTGGCCTACGCAGACTCTGCTGGCAGAGCGCTTGGAGAGTATCAGCGGTTCTGAATGACCAAGTGCCAGAGGAGGCAGCTGGCTCAGAGCATTGAAAAGGGATCAGTATGTCAAGTACTATTAAAGAAAGTTATTTCAAAGCTTTGCAAGTCTTCAGCCTGTTGAATCAACAGCTTCTCCATCCTGGTCAAACAACAGGATTAGTGGTGGAATCCATCCGCCCGCCACTCACTCACACGCTCTGGGAGGCCTCTTTAAAATAGGGCCAGTGTCAAGGGGAAGGAGCCCCCGGGCAAATGATTTCTGTGGTCAAGGGTTCGAACTAGAGAAATACCTTCTAACTCAGCAGTGTCCCCCACAGTGACAGGCACGTGCTCAGCAGGGACAGCCTCAGCAGCCCCTTTCTGAGCCACAGCGCGAGGCTGAGAGCGGGCCTGGCAGAGGGCACACCGATCACTGCCTGCCGTGAAAACACATTAGTCTGGATGACCGACTCCTTTTGGGTAAGACAAAGGTGCAAGTCTCAGGCACTTACATGAGCTCATAATTCCTCCGGATTGTTTCAGGGATGTTCGGCTTTGTAACTCGAACTGCCTGGAAAGAGAAAGCGAAGAAAACATCGGCAAGCAGCCAGCAATCAAAAGCCAAATGGTCCCCGAGGCTGCAGAGGGAGGGGGGGGGGCTGAGGCTGAGGGCACACTCTCCCACACAAAGCTTCCACACGCTGCAGAAACTGTGACCAGGGCCAAACTCTGCAGAGCAAACGTCAGACTGAAGGATCTCCTGACACCTGGGTAAATCAGTACCCAATTAACACCAAAAGAAACCCCCCCACACCAAAGTGAAGAGGTGATGGGAAGGATACTGATCTCATTCCTCAAGTTAAACAAGGTCTGTGTTATAAAGCAATTTTCTTAAAAAAGTCTCAAAGCTTCCTATTTCCTTCAGGTCTTCCCCCTCCTTACAATCTGCACCTTAGACCCCCCAAAGTGCAATCCTGATTACCTGTATAATTAATCCAGGGGCCATTGTAGTCAAGTCTTGCTGCAAGGCCAGTTTAAGGTTTTCATCAATCTGATCTGATTGGGAAGAAAAAAAAAATTAAAAAAAAAGGTAACTAAAGGCCCCACAAGGCAGAGTGCTGTCAACACCTCCAGAATTAGCTGGAATGGCTCAGTTTTCGTATTTCTGGAAAGAAAGTACAAATGTAAGTTTGATTTAGAAGTGCTGAGAAAAGCCCTCCCTGACGCAGAGGCAGGTTCCTGTCTCTCCCAGCACATCAAGCAGCACTGACCAGTGCCAAACACTCGGGACAGACCACAGGAACACGGCAGGATAAAACTCTCCCCTGTATCCTGTAACCTGCAGTTTGGAATCTTTCCCAGCCAGAAGGAGCATCTTTGTGATAAAGAACCTGTGCTCCAACCCACTTCCCCACTGGTATCTTCCCAGCTGGACCCTGAAGTAACATGGTCCAGCTAAATCGTGACTGATTAGGAATGGCATCTGTGCCAGTGGGAGACAAAGAAAATGGAAAGGAGAAATGTGAAATGGCTGCATCAGTTATTTAAAAAAAACCTAAACCAACAAATCATCAGTAACGTCTGTTTGGCTCAGTGGGTAACAGATAACTCCAGCACAGCTCAAAAATTTCAAAAGGAAATACAAAGCAAACCCCTGCTTCGGTGAAAGGCTCCAAGGAGAGCAGCGTTTCCAGTTGGGGCCCCCTGAGAAGTGCAAAGGGAAAATAAAAATGTAATGGCCTTGAAAGTGATCACATCACACTCCTGGATTATTTGCTTTGGTCCCAGTTTAGCTATCTGGAACTCACACTCATGGCCAAAGTTCAGCCAGGAGTTGAGGAACCAGCTGTTATCAGTTTCCTGCACCTGCAGATGTGGGGGCAGAGAATGACCCAGGGCTGCTCCAAACAGGCTGTGCCCCATCGCAGAGCTCCCGAGCCAGAAAACCTTCAGCTCAAACAAAGAGTTACACGGGAGTTTATACAAGTTCCTTCTGTGCAAATCAGTGGCTTTGAGCCCATTTCAAGCAGTTGTCGTCAGCAGCTGCCGACATCTGGAGACTCCATCAGCAAAGAACCAGTACACCCGCCAGCAGTCCCAGGAAGGAACTGGAGGGGAACTGAGCCCTAGTTCTGCATCTTGTGCAGAGGCCTGTCAGAGAGCAGAAAGCCAGGCTTTTTGGAAAGCCCTGCTTGAACAGAGAACAGTAGTTTGCAAACACCATGTTCTTTCAGCAACAAGTTCTGTCCATTCGGGGTCTGAAAACCATTCACAGCAACACTTTGCCCGCAGTCAGTGCTGCCAGAAGGGATTTCTTGTCAGCCCAAAGCCACTCAGCGCTGGCAGCAACTGGTCTGTTTCTACCAAGACACCACCACTTCTCTTCAGTCTCTTGCAATGTGTTCTCCCAGCTGTCCCACTTCCCAGCGGCCTGAGGCAAGGGAGGGAAGGTCAGCAGGCCCTTGCCAAGACAGAGCCTTGCCTTGTAAGAGCAAAGAGCAGAAAACTGGCTTTTCCATCTGGACTTGCAAACCCCGTGACTGATTCAACAAGTCACATTTGCTAAACACACAAATAACGCTGCAGGATTACTGCTCCCTCCACTACAGCTGGCGGGTTTGGGGTTTTTTGTTACAACACACTAAAGCACCACCACCAAAAAAACACAAGGAGTAAATGACAATCCTGATTCCACACAGGGCAAACACTGCATTAATAGGTAAGAAGCCCATCAGCTGGGAGAAGCATCTCTTCTGCACCAACAGACCATGCAAAGAACCGCCAGAAACATCACACAAGGAGCCACCAACCCAACAGGGAAAGGTCAGAGCTCACCGAACAGCTCGATGTAGACCTCCTGCAGAGTGTGGACGCTGCAGAACTGGTTCAGCTCATGGTGAATCTTGTTGAAGATGAGAGCTTTGTCGTAGTCCGCGGTGTAGTTCTTCACTATGTCATATACTGCAGAAGAAGAGAAACAGAAGGGTGTTTCGGGTTGGGCTGAGTGCAGTGCAGTGCAAAGCTCATGGCTCAGTGGTGGCAGCAAGAGTCACAGTGCTGACCTGGAACAAGGAACTGAGCAGAGTGGCTGGAGCTGCCCAGCAGAAAAGGCCCCGGGGGTGTAGGTTAACTGTTGGCTGGACACGAGCCAGCAGTGTGCCCAGGTGGCAAAGGAGGCCAACAGCATCCTGGCCTGTGTCAGGAACTGCATGGGCAGTAGGACTTGGGCGGCGACTGTCCCCCTGTATTCAGCTCTGGTGGGGCCTCACCACAAAAGAGACATTGAGGTGCTGGAGCAAGTCCAGAGAAGGACAACAGAGCTGGTGAGGGGTCTGGAGCACAAGTCTTGTGAGAAGGGGCTAAGGGAGCTGGGAGTAGGAGGAAGCTGAGGGGAGACCTTTTCACTCTCTGCAACTCCCTGAAAGGAGGATGTAGCTGGGGGGAGGGTTGGTCTCTTCTCCCAAGTCACAGGCGATGGGACAAGAGGAAGTGACTCAAGTTGCACAAGGGAAGGTTCGGATTGGATATTAGGAAATTTTTTTAGACTGAAAGGGTTATTAAACATCAGAATGGGCTGCCCAGGGCAGTGGTTGAGGCACCATCCCTGGAGGGATTGAAAAGCCAGGTTGACACAGTGCTTGGAGACATGGGTTAGTGATGGGTTTCATCAGAGTTGGGTTGATGGTTGGATTTGATGATCTTAAAGGTCCCTTCCAGCCCAGACGACTCTATGATTCTAACCACCCACAAGAGAATCCTGCACCACAAACAAATGGTTTGTTCGAGGGAATTTTATTGCTGGTATTTCACAACACCCTGATATTCTGTCACGTGCTCTGTAAACAGAGGGACATCTAACTAATAACAGCCTTCTACCCACAAATACACTGTGTGGGCTACACACAGCCAGGGAAGGGCACCCTGCAGTCGGCACAGAACAGAGGTCTCCAGGCAGAAGACAAGCCAGGCAGTTATACCACACTTGTCACCAACATGATGGTAAAAATAAAAAGAATTAAAAGAAAAAAAAAAGAGGCTGCACAGGTCATTCTACTTGAGCCTTGGAGGCAGCCTCCTGCTCACAGCCACCCTGGCTCCCCTATCTCTCACTCACCTTATTATTCCAATCAGAAGGTCTTCACTGAAGCATAAAGCCCAGTGGGGCTGTAATAATACAAATAATAAAAGCATCTGATGGTATTGGGTAATAAGGAAGCAACCAGCAACACAGAACAAGTATATGCAAGAAGTAGTAAACACACAACTGGGAGAGCTGGTTTAAAACTTCCTCCCAGGAAGCACGGGGCTTTACAAGACCAACAGGGGAACACCCAGGTATTCCCCAGCTCCAAATCCCAGCCCAGCCACCCACAACCCCTTCACCTCCTCTCACATCAGCACAAACGACCACAGACTGCAGGGTCACAGGGGAAAAACTCACCTGCGCTCTGGATGAGGAAATTCACCACCTCAATTCTGTCAAAATAAATCATCACTCCCCCACTGAAAAAAGGAAGAAAAATATTTTTTTTAAAAAAAAAAAGAAGTTTGCTGGAGGCCTGCAGAGCCAGACAGCTCTGAGTGGAGGACACTCCCCTCTAGTGGGCTGAGCATGGTGTCCACTCCAGATCTCCCACACTGCTTGCTCCAGGGACCAATGACAGGTATCTCCAGAAACCAGACCAGGGAACGTGGGCCCAGGCTTGGAAAACCCGGTGCAGACCCCAAGGATGGGTGCACATAAACCACCCCAGCAGCTCAGGCAATGCATCACAGAGCCCTTCACCCATTTCAGGCAGGTGGAGTGGTGGGAAATCCCATCCGTGAAAACAAATCTACACATTTTAAAGCACTCTGGAGTAAGAAGTGGGGGGAAAAGGGGAAATTCGAAAAGTTTCTAGCAGAAATGAAGGACCACGGGGGTTAACAGCTGAGCTGAACATCTCACCTAGTACCACAGGGGACATTTTTCACCTCATCGGTCTGCAGCGTGGTCTGAAGAGAGATTTAAGAAAAGAGGCTTAAGAGACGGTTTTTTCCCTGCACAAATCCTTGGTGCTTATCAGCCTCCCAACCGGCCGCAGGTCCCGGCCCGCGCCGCCCCCTCGCACCCCCCGGGGAAACCACTACAAGCGTGAGCCCGACCTTCCTGGCTCGGTCCCTGGTTCCCACAGCCGCTTCTCTCCCGCTACCGGCCATAAGCACACGCCGCCACCACACCACGACCCCGGCGTTTACCCTCGCCCCACCGCCCGGCACCTCCCCCGGACCGGGGAGACCCGCCTCGCCCGACCCACCCCCTCCGCGGAACCCCCTTCCCAGCGGGCGGCGGCCCGGCAGCACCTGCACCGACTTGTAGGACGTGATGAAGGGCAGCATGAGGTGGAAACCGGGCCCGCTGGTGGAGGTCAGCAAAGCCCCGCCGCTGCAGAAGGAAAGAGAGGGCCGTGAGAGGCGGCGGCCTACCGGGGGGCCCGCCGGGGCGGAGGAGGCCGCGGGGCCTGTCTTACCGGTAATAGACGCCGATGTGGCCCTCCTCGATCTTGTGGATGGCGGAGAGAAAGGCGGCAGCCAGGAAGCTGAGGGAGAGCGCCGCGATGGCGCCCAGCTGGGCCATGCCGGGCACTCGGCGGCAGCGGCGGCGCCTCTCCCAGGCGGCGGCGCTCTGACGTCATCAGAACGCGACAGCCCCCTTCCGCCGCGGCGGCGACCCGCCAGGGGGCGGTGGAGGCACGAATGTTGGAGAGACTCGGGTTCGAGACCCGCGGGCGCCATTCGCTCCGCAGGTCTTGCTGGGGGCTGCGCTCCCCCGGGTCCCCGCTCCGAGCTGGGACGGAAGGAGACTGGGAAGGCGACACGGCGGTGTGCTCCAGCCGGTCTGCTGCCCGGGGAGACACCCACTGACGGTTCACCCCTTTGCCCTGACCTTTGGCTCGCGTGTGGGAGCCGGCACTGGCCCCCCAGGACCCCCGGGGGCTCGGACACGGCGCCGCGCCCCCCCAACCCACATCCCGAGCGACCCCCCCAGGTCCCCGTTTGGCCCTTGTTTGAGGGGCAATAACGGGAAAAGTGACAGGCCAGGCGAAAACATATTAAATCTTCCACCTCTGTAATTGTTGAAGGGGACTTAAAAAACACGGGAGAGAGGAATAAAATGTCAATAAAGGAGAATAATTTGATCTTTACACTTGATAGATCTCCCAGGGTTCTATATAACAAACCTGTCAGGAGGATTCAGCGCCATTTAGAAACAGGGAATGAAATATCCGCGATATTTGTCAATCCAAATTTTACAGCTCTTAAATAAGCGCAAAAGGGCGCCAGAGATGAAATACACCCGGTGTTAGGGTTTTTTTTTTTAAAACACTTGCCCAGATTTAAGGCCTTGATAAAATGTATTAAATCTTTAAAGGTTTTAATGAATCTAGTATGTGTTTCATAAATCAAGAACCTCTGCTCAGCCCCCTCTCAGTTTAATAAGGGTAAACTAGGAAATTGCTCTGAGCTGAAGCAAAATACATTCATATAATATTGAAAAGTAATAGATTTTTAAATGTGGGGTGTTCTGGCTCACAGGCGAGGTTTGGCTTCATAACATCGGTGCTATATCATTACACTGAATGGGAAACCAGCTGTGGCCACGTGTTTAACAGCATCAAGATGTGAACTAGCACAAAGGTAAATATTATTTGTAATAATCCTTGAAAAAAAAAAAAAAGAAAAAAAAAAAAAGCCCAAGAAAATCATTACTTCTGGACCTGGGGCCAGGAACACTCAGTGTGTCTGTGTCGTGGCTCTTGGGTTTTTAATAGCATGGGATTTTTTATATGAACAAATGGTTTATTGCACCCACTTCTCTCCTGCACTTGAAAACTTTTTCATCCCTGCCCTGTCCCTCCTGCCCCGCTGCAGTGCACCCTGTATGAAAATATCTCACGGGTTTTACTGCGAAGATAATTGAGACAAGTTGGAAGGTCTGGGAGCGCTCCTGTTAACGCTGCTGTCCCAGCCTCTGGCAGGGGACAGTCCAGGGGATGGTGGGTGGGCAGCCCCCCCTCCCTGGGACGTGCCCAGACTTGGTCACTGCTGGGGAGCGCGGGGGGTCCCCCCGCCCTGGGGCACCAAACCCCCCGGGAGCGGCGTAAAGCGCTGTGTAAAAGTCTGTCTAACCTCATTAGCTGCCACAAGTAACAATGCCGGGCTGGCAATAAAGGCAATTTCGAGCCTGTTGGCCATTAATCACCGCCTGACAGTTGTGAATAGGGGTGGAAAAACTCTGTCCCCACAGCTCCTGCTCCGGCGTTTAAGGTTACCTCCGTGCGCAGCCGAGGCACTGGGGTGGAAAACTGCTGCTCACCAGTCCTGTCCCCATCCCTGTCTCTGTCCCCATCCCCGTCTCTGTCCCCATCCCCATTCCTACTCCTGTTCCCATTCCCATCCAATCCCCATTTCCACCCCCATCCATCCCATCCCCATTCCTGCCCTCATTTCCATCCTTTCCTCATCCCATCACAACCCCATCCCCATCCCACCCCATCCCTGTCTCTGATCCCATCCCCATCTTTTCCCCATCCCATCCCCATCCATCGGTGCTCCCAGCACCCTCCGGCACAGCCCCACTCCCCTCCCTGGGCTGGGGGACGCTGCTCTCAAAGCCAAACCAGGCACTTCCTTACCCGAGATGCCCAACAACTATTTCATACCATGTGTATAAAGTGCCTCGAGGGCGGATCGTGCTCCGGGAGCGCTCGGTGCTGCTGTAACTCATCACGGCTCCACCGGGACTTTTACCCGGGAGCCGCTCTGGCTGCAAGAGACCCCTCACTTGGGTGCCAGCTGGTGTGGTGACCTGTTCATTGGCTTGGGGAGCCCCAAAGTCATCTGGCAGAACCCCCAAATTACCCGTAACTACCGCAGCTCTCACCAGAGTGCAGTGGCAGCGGGGGGACTGAATTTGCACAGGGTGGAAAAGTGCGTAAAAAGGTTTTTTTGGGTTTTTTTGGTTGGCTCGGGAGAAGAGCAAATGCTGCTCCCGACCCAAAACCTACAGGGAGCAGCCGAAATCTGTGGCTGCAACTGGGGCTGGGGGAGGTGTGTGGAGCTCCAGGGGCTCCAGGGCTCTGCTGGGCCCCTGGAGCTCTGACATGGCTTTGAAAGGGAAAGGTGGTGGGGAGAGGGGTTGGGAAATACTTAACAAATTAAGTCTATCGAACGTTATTTGCAGATTACGGTGCAGAATTGTGTTAAAGTATGTCCAGGCTCGTTACATGTCAGCGCTAACAATACAGCACTTGGCAATCAAGGCAGTTGTGCGGCGTTGGCCATTAATCATCCCCTGACAGTCCCGAGTTGGGGAGGAGGAAACCACTCACATGTGCTCAATGCACCTCCCCACACTGGCTGCCATCAGGGCAGGAGACGTCCCCCTGCACCCCCTGCCCACCCAGGCCCCGGCAGCTGGACAGTCCCAATTCCCTGTCCCAGGCGTTTCGAGGGGCACACGGAGAATGGGGGTGGCATCTCTGCCATTGCTGTGACACATCTCACCGTGCAAACAAGCTTCTCCAGGAAGAGGCTTTTGGGAAAAGGTTAAAAGACGTGGCATTTGGGCATCGTCTTCATCTCCATCCTCTTCCTCACCCCTAGCCTTGGGGACTCAGGGAGGGAGTGGGGTGTTCATCCACACGGGGGGGATGGTCCCGGTGGGAGCCAAGGCTGCCATCCCAGCAGAGCAGAAGGGAGCTCACCCCGAGGCTTCTCTCCGTGATCCATGTCGTCCCACAGACGCCAGCCCCGTGGCTGGGTGCCAGGGTGCCAGGTCATCTTCCCAGTAAATAAAGGAGCAATGTTTTCCAGTGCCCCCCCCACCCTTTCCCCCCTCCCGGCACTGTTTTCTAAAAGGAAATGATTAATGGTGCTTGGAAACCACAATTCATCCCGGGAAAGAAAGTAGATTTACCCAAAATATGCGTGAGAATTAGCACTCGGATCAACTCCTTGGGCAGAGGAGGGGGAGCTCATGGCAAACAGAGCCAGTCTGTGTGCAGGGCAGGGGGAAATACCCCACGAAAAACGGGGGCTGGAGAATCTGAGATGAAGTTGGGGTGGGAGGAGGAGGAGACCAGGGTGCCCTCCGAGTCGGAAACCTCCTTCCCTTCCTTCATCTGCCCAACAGCAGGGATAGTGAGGGTAGAGGAGAAGGGAAATCTTCTCCCCTGGGCCTCCTGACATGGCACTGGGAAGGGTAAATGCCCCTGCTGGAGCCCAAACTGGTCATTCCCAAACATCCCAGAGATACCTGGGACCAGGGAGGAGCAGGAGGGGTTTTGCACCAGAAGCCAGAGAGTTCCTGTCTGCAAAGAGCAGAATTTCTAAAGCTAAATGCTTTCGAAAAAGCCCATTTGGGCACTGGGGGAAACAGTCTCACCCTGTTCTTGCTGATAGGAACCAGTGGGCTAACCGGGACGGCGCTGGGGTGCGCCGTGGCAGCACTGAGTGTTGAGTCATCATGGTGATGCTCCAGTCATCCCTGCAACAGCCATTGGGGTGCTTCATCCCAGGGGTGCAGGAGACCTCAGAAAGGGGCAAAACCCCATTTTCCTCTGTAGGGGTGGGAGAAAAGCGGCTCTGGCAGCCCCAGCTCGGAGCACGGTCCCGCTCGGATGGAGGAGCCACAGCATCATCCCCCCATCAGCGGGTCCGGCTGAGCTGTGGGAACAAGGCTGGGCCTGCAGGTTAGAAAATCATGAAAAAGTCTCTCAGGCACGAATCCTGACCTGGATCCAAGCCACTGTGCTCTCCTCTGCCCGGGGCTGGGTGGGGAAGGACTCCCTCGAAAGGGATCAGAGACCGGTGGTGTGGATTTATCACCCGATCCCGGAGACAAAACCAAGATCTCAGCCTTGATCTCTGTTCTGGACCAAGGCAATGTCCGGTCTCGCACAGGTCCTGTCCTGTGAGTGGCGTGAAGGAGCTTGGAAAGGGCTCCAGGAGGCTGATTTATTTGTGGGATTCCGGGAAGGGCTGGGGAAGCCTCAGCGAGGTGCTGAAGCCCAGGTCAGGAGTCAGCCCTGTCTCAGTGATATATTTAGAGCGGGGTAATGTAAGCAGCAGGAGGGGAAAAATAAAATAAAATAAAAAAGCTGTGGAGGAGGTGCAGAGCCGTCCCCTTGGCCCGGGAGTTACTGGATGATCTGAGCCAGGGAACAGATAGTTGGATTTCCCTAGTTTCTCCCTTCAAATAAATCACAACTCCAGAGCCCTTTAAACTCTGCAATATGATCTGTTCCAATAAGGAAGGGAATGAAAGGCTGCGTCTCTCTGGAAGCCTCCAGAGCCATAAATCTACTATGTACAAACACATACCAGATTTCCAAGTGCATTTATTTTATTGTATTGTTTTAACAGAAAAATCAAACTGCAATAAACTCAGTCCCTCATTAGCTGTCTCTGTGCCCAGGCCAAACACTGCTAACGAATAAAATCAGGACACAGGAATGTGGCTGTCAGTCAAAAGCCTGGCCAGGCCCTGACCCCCCAAACAGAGCTTCCCCGCGAGCCCCACAGAAGGGATGGGAAGTGGGGGGCTGAGGGGCAGGCTTTTGGGGTTTGTCCCCTCAAGTCCAGCATCTCCTTCCTGGGATCTACCATCCCTCCCATGGGTCTGGCATCACTCCCTGGGAGACAGCATCACTGTCTGGGACCTGGAATCAGTCTCTGGGACCCAGGATACCTCTCTGGGAACCGGGATCCCTCCCTGGGACCCAGCATCCCCACCATGGAGCCGGGATTCCTCTCTGGGACCCAGTATCTGCAGCTGCCTGTGAGAAGTGGCTTTGCAGAAGTATGTCTGAACTCATTAAGCACCAGGTCAAACAGCACCCAAACTGGCAACGGGGGCAGTTTCAAGAGCTGTCGGTCATTAATCACCCGCTGACAGTCCTGAAGGCTCCGGCAGCTCCACTGAGCAGGGTTCTTGTGGGCGGGGGGCGGGGGGGGGATTGGAGAGCCTTGGGACAGCGACGTGCAATGGTGCTGTCACGTCCCAAGTGCAGGAGATGCAGTGACTTGGTCTGATCTGGGAGAAAAAATAAAAAGAGAAAAAAAA